>VDFB02270651.1:465633766-465781120 GCA_007258455.2 Sequoia sempervirens | reverse complement strand
AAAGTTTCTTATTGAAGGAATTTAGTGAACAAGGTGCTCCTACACCATACAACCAGTCTAAAGAAACTTTCCAAGTCCCTTTGGAAACATGTAGTTCATTCTACTTCAAACCTACATATCCTTATCAACTTTGCCTCTTTACATCAGCATACCTTGGTCTTCAACTTTGTCTTCATTTCTAACTTCTCTTTCCTTCACTTGTCTTTTCTCTACCTTCTCTTTCTCTTTCTCTTCCCATCAGGTTCACAATCACTCTTCTCATTCAAAAGGACATAGGACTTTCCTTTCACAACTCTCAACTTTCCACTAACTCTCTCTCAACCAAAGGACATAGGACTATCCTTTCACATTACCTTTCTAAGAAATTTTTCCTCTCTTTCCACAATTCATCATTGACCTTCTCTAACCAACCATCTTTTCATCTACTCCCATCAGTGGAGTACTCTCAAACTAACTTTGAACTCTTCAAATGACTGCAACCTCAAGTGCTTCTTCAAATGGTATCCATCTCCCTCACTGCCTTACCACACCAACTCAACAAACCACCCATCTTACCCAACAATAGATTCTAGAAAATGCTCCACTCTCTCTATGCACCTTCTACCCAGCTTAATCTCCATTGGAGGATGGTGAAACATAGACCTCAACTTGTCTGGCAACATACAACTTCTCAAAACTCTTCCTCTCTCTAGCTTAGATGGATCAAGCACTTGCAACCAACCAACAACTCAACAAAAACTTAACCAACTAGATCAGCTAGCTCTGATACCAATTGATGTAGAGCATCAATCAAAATCCATAAACCACCAAGAGCACTTCTAACCCTAAACACAACTTGAGAAGATTAGTTTAGCAAATCACCAAAAACTCACTATTCATTTCAACAAAATCCATCAAATTTACTTGCCTTCCACAAGGCTACCAAAAATCAATTCACCAAATCAGGTACCAACTCACCTACCAAACCTTGAACATCCTCATATAGACAGAGATGAAGCAAAATACTAATTAGAAACTTATGAGACAATCCAATCTTTAAACATGCACCAATTCACTCTTCAATGCAACTTACTCCACAAGGCAAGATGACAAAAAACCATTCATTCTTACTTCCAAATTATCACCAGACTTCCAAGACACTTCAATAATCATGATTTAGATTGAAATAAACCAATAACCCACTCACATAACACTAATCCACCAAACTCTTAATTCTTGTAGTCATAAACCCAAAACCCTAGTAGTATAGAAAAATGACAAAAGCGGGTATACCAACCAATCCACATTGAATCTTCACAAAACCAAGACATATTCTGAAACCCATTTTGATCTACTATAACATATCAAAATCTTAGATTAGATTATTTTGAAAAATTCACCAGAATAATTGATTGTCTTCTGGAAAAGAGCCTCAATTAGGCCCAAAAATGAAAGTAAGTTCCTTTCATGCAGCTCCAAAACCACTCTTGAACCAAAAAAATATTCAATCAGCTTATGAAACTACAAAATCAACAAACATTTGGCCGCTCAGAGCTTTCCATAAGCCATAATTAGTAAACCATTGTTTTAAGCTTACCAATGCTTCATATAAGGAGGGTTTCATGAAAGTAAGCCTTCCGCATCTCCTTCCAATGTTGCAATGCTTCTAACACCTTGAAATACACTTGCACATACCATTTACACCATTTCTAAGCTTTTGCAAACTCTGTTTCCTCAAAACCTGCTCTTAGCCATCACTCTTGAACACAAAAATCAATGCAAAATGAAGGGGCAACAACTTACCTTCGGTATATCTCTTACAAAAACAAATTTCCAATCCTCACACATTGCAAAGGACCTATACATACATTAAGAATCTTCTTCTAAACAATTTATATGCATTTAAGAACATTTTCGAACTTAAATAATCAATTTTCATGGAGAAAACTCAGGAAATATAAGTGGGAAACAATCATAACCTTGTGTTTTTACTTCCCTTGCAGTTAAAAAAAACATACTACACTAAGAACACCTTATAATAATCCATTCCACTGATGTAACAAACTTCCATCTGTGGAATGGCAGAATATACACTTAAAAGACTCTCAAACCCTTGTATTTGACAGTTACAAACCAGTCTAATACAAATATGCTCTTATTCACCCTAAACCCGAGTAAAACTCTTCAAATATTCACCAATAAGGTGCTAACACAAAGTTCCTAAGAATTAAAATTGAAAAAATGATCTTAGTATGTTGTAATAATAGTACAAAGCTTGAATATGGGGATAAAATGCTGCTATAGGGTACTTTTATTATTAGAATTGTTCAAGATACAAAAGTTTTTCCTTTCCCTCAACCTTTTACAATGCTTTATATCAGTTATAGCAACTTCCTTTTCAAGTCCAATGACCTATCCTTTTATTTTCCCACAAAAGACTCTTCAACTTCCTATTTTTTTGCATTTTACAAGTTTGGCAACTTTTGCAATTTTTGCTTTTTTTATCATTTTGACTGTCTAGAGACCTATAAAAGGATCAAATACATTAGAAATTACCTTTACATGACCCTTTTACATTTTTTTACATTTTAAAATTCAATTTTTACAAATTTTCCTATTGAAGGCATTTAGTGAATAAGGTGCTCCTTCACTAATCTTCCTCTTTAGACAAAGATGATTTTAATTGTGCTTTAGGAACCATAACACAAGAATTTTACAAAGTAGGGTTTATGGTTTCTTGGAACAAAAATACGATTTAGATAAGGGTTTGACATAGATTACAACAATGTAGGAGGAACCAATTTTTTTTTATGAATGTCAAACCTTAAAATGCAGAATCAAGAAAAACCCTAATTGACTCAAAAGTTTGGGAAACCACAAATTTTTAGTAATTCTGATGGGAAGATAGTAATTCACTTACTGTTTCTTTTTGTGGGTTGGTAACCCTATCCTCAACGTCAAAAAATCCTGAAAACCAAAGCATGAGCTCTCCAAGTGTGTAGAATATCCTTCACAATGATCATTTATGCATTCAAGGTAGGTTTTAATAGCTATGCAACCTCCTGCTTCGGTACCTTGACATCCTTTCAGTTATTAAGGCTTGCTCACATGAAGCAGAATGACTCACTTACCCTCAAACTGAGTTTAAAATGATATCCATTGATCACATGAGTGCATTAACTAATGAACAATCCAGATTTTGTCAACTTGATTTGAAAAAACTAACTGTACACAACTGTAATCCTCGTCAAATTTTGGAAAGCCACATGGAACCGCTCACTAGTGATATGCAAGCTCCGCCATTCCTTTTTTGTTTCATCTATAATCCACATGTTTTATTCCCCTTTCCCCCATGAGTCTTAACCCATGCGCAACTTCCATCAGTGAGGAGATGAGGATGGGTTGGGATTAAATCTCACTACCTCTACATACTCACATCTTAATCTAGACCAATTTCACACAACCTTATTCTCCTTACACAATCAACTCCCCAAATTAAAATATCAAGAACATGTGCATTATATCTTCCTTTAGTAGCACAAAATTTATTTTCTATGCCCCATGTTGAAATATTTTGATTAATATTTTCCCTTTACTCGAATGCTTCCAAACCCTCTGGGTTATTCCACATGGCACTCACCTACCACACTATTGAGAACTAAATAGTAAGGGTGGGACCCACATGGGATAGCGGGGAGTGGTCAAGATTGACCCACACCACCTACTATAGACTGTTGATTCCCTTCAATGCTTCACATGCTGACTTCTTGGAAACACTGGGCCTATACTCAGACTTAACACGCAACAGCCACCCTCCAACCCACTCAAATATCTTAATGAAGAATGAGACAAAAAAGGCATGTAGGGAACGGTTGAGATGCAACCAAATTAATCAATGACCACCATTGATTTTCCTTTGAATACCACCAACAATCTTCAATAAAGATACTGGGCCCACCAATGCATATGACACATGGCTTACACCCACTAGCCAATGAGAATAAAATAATAGGAAGTGAAATAGAATGGGCATGTGGGGAACGACCAAGATCCTATTCTAAATGATCAAATGATCATCAAATATTTTCACATCTACACATGCCAAAATAGTTAGTTTTAAAAGAGAGACCCGACTAGGTCAAAAAGAACACAACCCATGGGATTAAAAACTTAAGGCGCAAATGATTTTAGAAGAAAATATTTGGCCCAATTTTAAAAATTAAAATAATGGCCCAACATATGACAACCGACAAGACCAAACCAAAGGGTCGGTTACTTCATGTATTTTAGTGGCATAAGACGTGACTTAAGAGACTGAAAATCAGCACAAGGAGTCAACAGAGAATTAAAACCTTGGCAAGGATATATAAACTCAAGGGTTTTTCAAGATGGGTCCAAGATAACATAAAACCCTTGAATAGTGATATTAGACTTAAAAACTAATCCCTCAGATACAGATCTAAACCCAAAATACAGTAGAGGTGTTTGGGAGAAATGTTTTTGCTTTGTATTTCTCCACAGAGTAGTTTCAATTCTTGTAGATCAAGAAGGGTGCTAATATTGTTTTTATTTTTCTTTAGATGAAGTTTCTTGAGGTTTGGTGCTTTGGAAGTCAATTTCTTGAGTTACAATGTATGATAAAATTAATTGAATGTATTGGGTGCATATATTCTTCAAGTGAAATTTGTTGTGAATACATTTTTTGATTTCCAAGGTGTGTGTGGAATATTATAGATCAAGTTCAAGTGTTATGCGGTGTTCACAAGTCATATTTGGATTTGAGGAAGTGTGTACTTAATTGTTTAATGTCATTAACATAGGTTTAGTTGACCTTGGGTATTCACACTAATTACAAAGATGTTTTGATGTTTGTGGAAGAATGGCATAGTATGTATGAGTGGATTTAGGTCCTAGCTAAGGTGTGTTGTGGTCTACCTTCATTCCTTTCCATTGCGAGAATATTTTGGTGCTCACTTAATTTGAATTTGTTTGGTTGAGGTGCATAGATGGCCTTGGAGAGTGCTTTCAAGATTAAAGATGGTATAAATAAGTGTTGATTTGTTGAGGGATGACAAGATACATGTGAGAGATGTGAATGAAATAAATTGAAGAGTTGTAGGGTTCAAATTTTTGAAGTGTAGTGTGAGATTTCATGTGTTAGATTATTAGATGTAGTGAGTAGAATTTGTCTACAATTCTTTAGTAAGACTATGAAGGTGTTGGTGATGTTGTAGTGGACTTTTCTATTGCATTAAGATGGTTTTATCATTGTAAAACTCTTCTGTATCTTATTTTATATTTTTGTAGTGAACCTTTCTTTCTTTGAGGTAGTGTTCCCTCTGGTAGTAATGCTCTTCTATATCTTATTTTCTATTTTTGTAGTGAACCTTTGGCAATGAGCCTTTCTTTCTTTTGGGTAGCAATCCCTTTGGTAGTGAGCCCTATTTTATATTGTGAGCTAATCCTCATCATGGTTTTTCCTATCTTGGGTTTTCCACATAAATCTAGTGTTTCTTTGTCTATGGTGTTGATTTGGTTTTATTTTTGTTATCTACTTTCATGATAAATCATTCCAACAGATTAAGGATTAATTGGATTAAAGTGGATCTAAATTTTTCTGAGGGTTTTGAAGATGTAAGATACAATTAATTCACCCACCCTCTTAGTTGTCTTGTGCATTCAAAAATTGGTATCAGAGCAAGGTTCCTTAGAAGAAATCTTAACTAAATGAGGTAGATCTAGGATACAATGCAAGAAAGATGTTCCTATATTTGATGGATCAAATTTGCTTTGTAGAAGGAAAGGATGGAATGTTTTCTAGTTTTTCTTGGATTTTGAATCTAGAGGTCTATCGAGAGAGGTTATAATATTTATACAAATGGTCTGAGGATTGATGATGAGATCAAGTCCTATGAAAAAAATGGTAAATAAAAGTATGCTCTCTCTTAAGTGGTCTTGGAAATTTTGAATTGGTAAAAATTATGAATCTGAAAACTACTAGAGAAATTTAGGTAAAGTTAGAAAGCATTTATGAAGGAGAAGATAAGATCAAGCAAGCTAAGATGCATAATTTTAAAATAATGTTTGAGACCCTACGAATGTCTAAATATGAAAATGTCACAAGCTACTTGCAGAAGGTGGATGAAGTTGTCAATGATATCAAAGGTCTTGGTGGGGAACTAAAAGAAGAAGAGGTAAAAAAGGTACTTAGAACTCTTCCTAAATCTTATAACCATAAAGTTTCTACTATTGAAGAATGAAAAAAATTGAATCAATATACCAAAGATCATTTGTATGGTTCTTTAATTTCCTTTGAAATGAGAGAATTCAATACAAGTAGTGCAAAAGTTGAGACTACTTTTGAGGCTAGAAAATCAGAGAAGGCTATGGAATCAAATTAGGAGGATTTTGATGATGTAGAAGCTAACTTTGTGAAGAAAATTAAAAAGGGTACTAGAAAGTACTAAGGTAAGTTTCCTTTCAAATGCTTTAGGTTTGGAATGATAGGTCATTATGCTTCAAGATGTCCAAATAGAGGTTTGAATGACAAAAATAGGGAGAAAAAAAGTAAGATGATTAAGAAAAGCTATTATGTTAGAGAAGACACAAGTATATATAATGATGAATTTGATTATGGAGATGATGAGGATGGTAAACACTTATTCATGTATTTAAATTATGAAACTAATTCTACTAACTCTAGGAGAAGTGTTAAGGAAAGGACTTCAGAAGCAAGTGCTAATATTGAAGGCACTTTGGTGTCTGATTTTCATGCTAGACAAGAGAAGAACTACTAGATCATTGACAGTGGATGCTCTAATCATATGATAGATGATGAGTAATTTTTTTAAACTTTAAAAATATGGAGGATTAGTTAGGTTTTTTGGTGATACATCTACTAAGATATGTGGAAAGGGGTAAGTGCACAAAGTTGATTCCACAAAATGTGGAAGTTTTTGCCTTAACCAAAAAATTGAAATCAGCATTGAGGAAACGGGATCCTGATTTTAGTAAACGGGATCCTAATTTTTAAAACGCGGGATCCCGTTATGGTTCAGGATCCTGTTATGGTTTGGGATCCTTAGCCTGAGACGGAATGGGATCCCACTTTTTAAAAATTGGGATCCCGTTTCCCATCGAATTCTGAACCGATGGAAAAGGCACGAGATCCTGATTCTCACGAAACAGGATCCCGATTACTAAAAAACGGAATCCTGTTCTCATCGGGATCGTTTATATTACTATTATTTAAAAAATAGATTTCAACACGTGGATGGGACCCCAGTATTGGCGTCTTGACCCCCATGATCAACTCTGGTACCCCCACATGCCATTTTTTGCATTTTTTATTTTGAATTGAAATTTTTGAAGAAAATAAGTGAATTGCTTATTTTTTTAATTTATTTCCACATTTTAGAGTATTTTTATTGTTATAGGTAGAAATGAATAATTGTAAAAATATAGATGAGAAAAAATACAATAATGAAACTACGAGGGTTTTTAATAAAAATGAAAAATGAACCCAGATTGTGTTTTAGAAACATAATTTAACTTTTGGAAATCTAAATTGTTGATTAAACCAAAAAATTGAATTTGAAGCCTAATTGAAACAAAACAAAAAAATTGCATTTCAAAACCTAGAAATTGAAGTGATGGCTGCAAATCCCAAATCAGCTTTTGAAACCACAATTCAAATCAAACAAAAATTGAATTTTAAAACCCTAGTTTGAATTGAAACGAAAAAATTGCATTAAAAACCCTAATTGTTTAAAACTGAAACCCTAAATTGAATTGGAACAAAGAAATTGTTAAAACCCTAAATTAGAATAAAACAAATCATTTTGATTTTGAAATTTAGGTAATTTTGAGCTCAAAAAAATTCATTTGCATTGCTTAAATGTTTTAAATTTTATTTGCTTTGTATGGAAAAAATGATATATATTAAACTTTAGTTTCAATGTTAAATTATAATTAGATTAGAAATTAATAT
Source organism: Sequoia sempervirens (assembly GCA_007258455.2). Lineage (NCBI taxonomy): Eukaryota > Viridiplantae > Streptophyta > Pinopsida > Cupressales > Cupressaceae > Sequoia > Sequoia sempervirens. Next base: position 465,773,151 of record VDFB02270651.1, on the reverse strand, counting down.
GTTAAAGAATAGTTAAAATTCATAAATTTTATCTTGATGTTTGTTTGCAAATTTAGTTAGCAAATTCGTAAATCTAAGCACGTACAATCGATTCCAATTGACACTAACTTGCAAGTCTAAATTATGCCAAGGGCCACCCAAACTTCACCCTAAGTTTGCTAAACCCTAGACCCTAAACTATAAAATCTAAATCCTCAACACTAAAGCATTTGAAATTTATGAACCCTAGACCCTAATCTTTCATTGGACATACCTAAAATCATGTAGGTTCAATGTCAAGAATGGGTCTATTTGGTAGATTTATGAAAACTATTTTGAATATATAGAATGCCATAAAAGTATAATTATAGCAATTCCAAGTGGAAACACTTGGGTACATATATATCATATGAAATTTAAATCTAGGAAGGTGTCTATTATATAGGAGAGTTGATAATACATGGAAAGAGGTTTGTATGGGAATATATGTCTTAAGAAAAACATACCACATGACCTCTATAGGATTTTTAAGATGTGATCCTAGATAATAATCCACCCATCCTCAATCATAATGGATTCTTTAGCAATTAAGAGAGATTCAATAACCATAAAATTACCTATATTTTGATACTATATAGATTTATGTGGAAGGATAGAAATGCACCAATAAGGAGACCAAGATGGAACCATTTAACACCTACAAGGTACACCTATTACATGGGAAAGGGAGGAGGTACATGATGATAGTTTGGAGGAACTACATGCTATTAGGCCCTGAATTTAAGAGATAGGAGAATGAAAAGGATTCCCCTTATAAAAGAAATATAATTAAATATTTATATTATTTAATATATTATATTTAATATAATATAATTAAATATTTATATTATTTAATGTCATAAAATATAATATAAGATTACAATTAAGAATAGGTAATGTTACAATTTACTTAGGGTTTTAATGAGGATTAGGCTTAAGATTCAATTAGGTTTGTAGTAAATAGTTAGGTTGCAATTAGGAATATATAATAAATATTAATATAATTATAATACAAATATAAATTAATTTAAATATAATATAATATAGGAATACATTTAAGATTAGGTAGAGGTTATAATTTAATTAAGTTTCAATTAGGTTTGCAATTCAACTAGGATATGGTTAGGGGTGGGGATCATTTAGCATTCTATTATTGTTAGAGTATGGGTTACATTTAAGATTATTGTTATTTTTGTGATATGTATAGATTGATTCATTTTTAACATGATAATTTTTTTTATTAGAGGGGTAAACACTTTTGACCGAGCTAGATGGAAACCAATGAGGCTATAGTGCATTGTTGGACCTCCTTCAGACATCTAGATCCCCTTAAGCCATCCCTATCACCTTAAATCATAAATCAATTTCTTAAGGGGGTCCCAATATGACAAATTTCTTAAGGGGATCAAAGAGTTCTTAAAATTTGGTGAAGTTGCCGGGCAACAAATTTAACAATAATAAGATCATGCAAGATTATAATATGAATGAGATTTCATGATCTAGGTTGGTCAGTTGAAACAAGAGTAGATCTCAATCAACTATTCCAAAAGAAAATGTTCTTCACTAACTTGCAAGTTCATTAAATATTCCAAGGGGCACCAAAACTTTACCCTAAGTTTTGTAAACCCTAAACCCTGAACTCTAAAATCTAAACCCTAAACACTAAACCATTCATTTTGTCCTTAAAGGCTCTTAATGAAATTTGGTTGCATTGGGAAACTTCACCAAATTTTATTCACTTGAGCCATGTCATTTTCTCCTAGGACCTCACTAGACGTAAATCCCCTTAAGCCATCCTGTCACCCTAAATCGTAATTCAATTTTCTTAAGGGGATCAAAGAAGTTCTTAAAACTTGGTGATCAAAGTTGCCATCATGATCCTAGGTTGGTCGGTTAGAGCAAGTGGGTAATCAACTATTCCACAAGAAAATGTTCTTCACTAACTTTACAAGTTCATTAAATATTCCAAATTCTAAACCCTAAACCCTAAACTTTTCAACCATTCATTTTGTCCTACCCAGATCATAAAGTGGGGAATTTGGTTTGTCTTGGGAAAATCCAACAAATTTCATTCCCTTATGCCACCATGTAATTTTGTCCCTGGGATCTTACCATATATCCCCTTAAGGATTTATCCTATTACCTAAGCCTAAACTCTAAAGGGGTCACAAACCCTGAAGCCTAAAAGCCATCATTTTTTCTTAGGCTCTTAATGAAATTTGGTTGCCTTAGGCAGCTCCACCAAATTTCATTCCCTTATGCCATGTAATTTTGTCATAGGATCTTACTACATATATCCCCTTAAGTTATCCTATTACCCTAAACCCTAAACTCTAAACCCTAAAGCCATCATTTTTTCTTAGGATCTTAATGAAATTTGGTTGCCTTAGGCAACTCCACCAAATTTCACTCCCTTATACCATGTAATTTTTTCCTAGGATCTTACTACATGTAGATCCCCTTAAGCTATCCTATTACCCTAAAACCTAAACTCTAAAGTCTAAACCCTAAACCCTAAAGCTATCATTTTTTCTTTAAAGGCTCTTAATGAAATTTGGTTGCCTTGGGCAACTTCACCAAATTTTATTCACTTGAGCCATGCCATTTTCTCCTAGGACCTCACTAGACATAAATCCCCTTAAGCCATCCTATCACCCTAAATAAAGTAATTCAATTTTTCTTGGGGTTCCAATATGACATTTCTTAGGAGATCAAAAGTTCTTAAAAATTTGTGGTGATCAAAGTTGCCCAAGGCCCAACCAAAATTTAACAATAATAAGATCCTGCAAGATTATGCAATATCAATAGTTAATTGTATTTTCATTCAAATAACATGTGCCTTAGACATATAAATGAGGCTTACATATAATTTTATCATTTGTATTCAATTATTTAAGGCCATTTATATTGAATGGTTTAACTTGGTATTTCCTAAACATGTATCTTACATCTTGAAATTACAAATCTAATGCGGGTTCACTCATATCTTAAAGATCACATGGATCAATTCGTAGCCAATGTGAAATCCCACCTCCCATGCATCCATCTCCAACACCTTCACCTCTCCACCTGTGCTCCCCACCTCCCACCACGAAATCCAATGAACATGCTGGTTTGCAAGCACAAATCAATGCTTCTGCTAGAACCATCCAAGATCAAATCAACATTATTCAAAATGAAGAATGTGTCGCACCTCCTGTGAGGATGTTTGCATCTAGGATGCAAGCCCTTGTTGATGTTGTCAGGGCTATGGATGGGATCGTAGATGAGCATCGACAATGGCTAGAGGAGAGGAGAACTCCTGATTTTGAAAAGGAAAACACAAAGAAATGAAGATCTATGCAGTAGAGAGCCATAATAGTTTATAAATTAAAACAATGATCTTAAATAGTTATGAATTTATAAATTGGGTGAACGATGGATATTTTGTGTGATGAATTTATAAATTTGGTTCCAAATGGATATTTTTAGTGACATAAATTTATGATTTTGGTTCTAGATGGTTATTTTTAGTGATATGGATTTATGAACTTATAATGAATAGTATATAATAGTATATATTTTATGACTATCTATTAGATCATGATTTCTCCTGCTGAAAAATTGTAATATATATGTGTGTGTGTGTGTGTTAGACATAAAATAAGATTTTGTGAATGTTTCAAGTTTATTGTTTAGTATGTATGTGCATGTATTAAAAATTTGCATAAATAGTTCTTAAATTTTGAAATTTGTATGTATGTACATAGTTTAGTTTAATGATTTGTATGCATGTAAATTATGCATCATATTTTTTATTTTAAATGTACATGCACATACATTTAATTTTGAATTTTTTATGGACATGCTCTTGAGTTGGACAAACAATGTATATATATGTGCATTTCAATTAAATATATGATCTTAATATATATGTTGCTCATCCTATTTCAATTAAATATATGATCTTAATATATGTATGCACATGGACTATTTTGTATGATTTAATGCAGGTGCACATTTATATTGAGCATATCATGGATGATTTTAACATTGATGATATCATCAATCCACCACCTCAACAATAGCCACATCCACCTCCCCCTCCCCCCTCACCTCCACCTCCCCCTCCCCTCCCCCCTCCCCCCTCCCACCTCCACCTAATATGCCACATCCAACACCTATGGCATCTAATGAGGCTCACTTGAGAGCATGAATAAATGATCAAGTTACATCCTTACAAAATCAAATCAATGCTATGTAGAGTCAAGCATTGATTCCTCCACATGTGAGACGTTTTGCATCTACAATGCAAAACGTTGTTGATTCCATCAGGATGATCGATTCTGATCTTGATAGGCATTGACAAGACAAAGAACAAATGAGACAATTTTATTCTGATGGTCTCTTACAGTAAATATTAGACCTTAAAATAACGAAAGCCCCATCTAGCCCCCTACTTTCTTGACCTTGTTACTCGACAACCCATTCCACCCAACAAATCTAGAATATCCATGAGGTGGTGCATACATCTGTAGATGAGTGCACATTTTTGGGATTGATGGTATATGGTTTTTGATAGTCCCCACATGCTAGTGGGGTGCCATTGTATTTTTGAGGCGTATGTAGAGTTTGTTTTGGGGAAAAAGCCCAATTATTTTAATTTTAGATTATTTCAGGGTGTTGGTGGCGGCATAGCACAACAGAGTTTATGGGAAAGGGTTGATCCCCAATGCCCCATGCATGCCCAACCCCTTGTTGTTGCTCCTAGTCCTCCCATTCCTTCGCACGCACATCATCCAAACTTGGTCTCAACATTGGGTTCCCATGGTACACACTTTCGCGGAGACCCAGCCAGTCAGCAGCCCTACGATGGTGAGTGGGAGCATAGAGACAATGATGATGATGGAGGTTTACATGGAGCTTGTCCAGGGTACTGCTCAGGGAGTGTCGAGGCCCATCCCCCATATATGTACTAGTTGTCATCAAGTATGCTATGGACCTGATTAGGCCACACCTAGTTTAGGTGGACGGGGAGATTCTGGTGGTTCATCTGGTCGCATCAGTTCATTTGTAGAGTTCCTCATAGCAAAACATCACCTTGAGGACACTACGGCATTGGTATAAATATGCATCTAGATGTACGTTCATTTTATAAGAATTTTTATGGTTGTATATATCAAATAAAAGTTTGCAATACATTTTAACAATCAAATTGTTTGGTGTACAGATGACATAATGATGCAAGGGAAATCATCTGTTCCACGAGTACATACATCGACACCAGTCATACATGGCAACCCTTATGGGGTATTTTGATTTCAATTTTAAAAATTATATATGAAATCATAAATTATTTAATTTGAGTTTTAAATTTATAATTGAATCACATATATGTTTCAAATATTCATGTTGGTTTAGGTGAGTCAATCGGTGTCCACGTCGATTCCTCCTGAGGGATTGTCAAGCACTCTACTATCGAGCGTCATAGATCAGGGGAAGGTACATTCATATTGTAAATTTGTTTAAAGTTTACATTAGTATAGTTACAATTTTATGAGTTTTGAATTCACTAGATATATGAAACGCGTGCATGCACACTTGTAAATATTATAAACGTTAAATGTCTATGTACATGTATGTCTAGGTTGATACCACAATAAGAATGGGAATTGGGCAAACATTTGATGTTGCAGTTACTCGTGAGGCCACTAATTTCCAGGTTGTTTACAAAAATTTCTACACAAAATGTGCAAACTTGAATATATATGTATATATTAACCTAATTAAATTGTACATGCTTTAATTTTGATCTTATAGGACTTTGTTAGTGCAACTTTCAGCCCTGACCTAGACATAGTTACACCACTAGGAGGACATGTAGAGTAGGTTTCAGATCAAATGGTAATTTAATTTTTTTATTATATTTAAATTGAATTATAAATTTTAAATTGAATATATACATAATATGATATTTTCACATATTCTTTTTCTTTTATAGCATGAGACACATCTTGTAGTTGAGCATGTATAGATAGGTCCTAGAGAAGAGCCTAGCGCACAACCTCAGAATACGGTACAATTAAAATATGATAAATTCTAAATTAAATTGAATTAAAAAAATTTAATTGTAGAGTTGTACATCTAATTTCGAATTTCTTTGTCTTGTTTATGTAGATTGATTTAGAGAATTTAGAGGTTTCTTCAGGCGCACCAGAGCATCCAGATGTAGATATGATGGTAATTTAATTTTATGATGGATTATTAATTAAATTGTCATTAAATCATTTTTTATTGTCTTACATCTAATTTCATCTTTCTCTTATGTATAGAGTGTTTCAGGTCATCCACATAGTCCGCATGGTGTGAAGAGGTCTCTTGATTATAGAAACAGTACATGACCTAGAAACATGTGATTTTATGTGTTATATTTGTTTATTTCATCGACTATATTTCTTGTTTATCATGTACTATGTTGGACTTTATTTCATGTGTGCTTAATATATTGGTTTCATGCACTTAATATGTTACATAAATTATGGACTTTATTATTGTTTGAAATTTTAATTTACACATGTGCATTTATGCATTTTATGTTCATAGTCAAGACATTAATATAGGACATTAATGTGAAATTTAGTGATCTCATACATGGATTAATATAGGACATTTTAATATTTACAATAATCAGTCAATAAATCATAATTTACAAACAAAAGCAATCTATTTATATACCAAAAATTTAGGGTCTAAACCTGAATTGTGTTAAAATATGGGTCAAGTGGACATGGATCTTATGCTTAAAATGTGTAGATGCACTTCCAAAATCTACATAAGTTATTATTTTAATATTATTTGGAAATAATCATGTGAATGTAAAGTCTTTGGATTGCTGCATATTTAGATTAATATCAAGTTGGTAATGAAAGTCTTTAACATGTCAAATTTAACTATAGGAAAAATTGAGAACATTTCAAAAAGGAAAAAACAATTATAAAATCAAAATAATCTTCAACTATAATAATGATTGCTCAAAATACACATGAATTAACACTGTACATGAATAGTAGAAATCTTCCAACATAAAAAAAAATTCAATATTTTTAAAAAAATTAAGAACATTTCAAAAAGGAAAAATCACCAATATTCTATTTTATTCAAAATTAACATATATATGTAAATAAATATTAAAATTTTAAGGCTTTACTACAAGTTTTATTGTACAAAAATATAGCAACTTAGGATTAAGGTTAGGGTTATAGGATAAAGCTTTGGGTAAAGGTTAGGATTAGGACATAACTAGAGTTAGAGTTAGGTTTCAATTAGGGTTAGATACAACAAGGCTTAGGGACAGGATTAATTTTAGGACAGGGTAAGGGTTCAATAAGGCTTGGGTTCTAATAATGGTTAGGGTTAGGGTTCAATTAGTATTATAGTTAGAATTAGGGTTCAATTCTAACTCTAATTAAAATTCTAATCCTAACCATAACAATACCATAGAAGATTAGAGAATAAAAGCATTAATAAATACTATAAATAATAGTTCATCTAACACTAATTTATAAGTTGTCAAAACAAATAATGACATCTTAAGGGGTTGTCTAAAGGGGTCATAATACGTATCTTAAGGGATGTCTTGGGGGTTATAATATGTCTTAAGAGGGATGTCTAAAGGGTCATAATGAGCGTGTTAATTAAGGGGATGTCTTAAGGGGTCTTAAGGGGATGTCTAAAGAGTCATAATATAACATGTTGGTTAAGGATGTCCTAAAAGGGTCATAGAGCGTCTTAAAGGATGTATTAAGGGGGTTATAGTATGTCTTAAGAGGGATGTCTAAAAGGGGTCATAATAGAGCGGTGTTGAAATTAAGGGGATGTCTTAAAAGGGTCTTAAGGGGATGTTTAAAGGGGTCATAATAGAACATGTTAATTAAGGGGATGTCTAAAAGGGTCATAATAGAACATCTTAAGGGGATGTATTAAGGGGTCATAATATGCCTAAATATATAGAATATTGATTTGATACATAGAATTACATAGAGTATGTCTAATTTTGTAAGTATGTATGTACATATATGTCATCTCAAAATGATGTTTACAAAATTTGGATATGCCATCTCAAGAACATCTCAAACTCGTGGCTAGAATGTAGTAGGTCTTCACACCTTGATATCAAAAAGGTACAAGCAATATCAATGAAATCATCCAAAACATACATATTTAATTTATATAAAACTATCTATAATATGCGAACTCAAGTACGCATTTAAAGTATTCCACACATGTTTGTAGGTTGAATCAAGGCATCCTCTCCTTTTTGTTTCAAAGTATGAAATCAATTCAATGATGGCTTAAGGATACAAAAAATGACAATAAATAAATTTTAACTATTAATGTCCAAACAATATCAATATGTAATCCAAAACATGTATTTAAATATAATTTAGCGATAATTACCTATTTTTTACCAAGTATTCCATGTTATGCAGGTTGAATTTGCATGGACTAGATCCTTTTTCAATATTATGCCTTAAGGATATATAAAAGAACAATTTAAATCAATTTCAGCCTAATAACACACTTGAACAATGTCCAAAACATGTATTTAATGTATTTAAAGGACAAAAATAAAACTAAAACTATATTTTGTATTTACTTAATCCATTGTACCATCTGAATCCTCTCTTTTTTGCAATGCATCTCTGATTGCCTCATGCTCTTCCATAGAAATTGACCATAGCAATTTTTTTGAAGGTCTTCCACGATACCGCTCTAGTTTTATATTTATTTCCACCACCAAATGTGAATAATGTATAATATTTTTATGTGTTTCATAGTCTTCGAATGCAAGTAGACCATTCTTTCTTCTCAAGTATTTTCGTAGCCAAGTGCCAACAACCACCACCGATCCTATTGGAAAACATGTTCAAAAACCACCATCAAATAAATTCTCAAAATTTACTTAAGGGGATCAAAGACTTGTTCTAAAAAATTGCTTAAGGGGATCTAAAACTTGTTATCAAAATTTGCTTAAGTAGGTGTCTTAAGGGGATCACCGTACCTATTGGATAATGAAAGCCATCATCATCTTCTCGAGGTGTTAACAACTTATGTTTAGTTTCTACACAACGAGCCAACCAATATTTTGTTTTCTCTTCATTCCCCTCAGGTGGAATAACTGCATACACATGTCCTGCCAACAAAATTCGATTTAATAACTTGTGCATATCCATATAACTAATTTAGTATTAAAAAATAAGTTAATAAAGCAAAATAAAATGAAATAAATTAAATTAAAATTACCTTCTTGTACAAGGTCTGAAAAATGATCATAATCTTCAGATGCAAACAATTGATCATTTTCTTCAATTGTTCTTTCATATTGATTATGTGCTTCTACAGGTGTCAACGATCTTTGCTCCCACTGTTCAACCCATTCTGTATTTTCACAAGCTTCCCAATATCCTGAGATACGAAAATGCAAAAAACATGCAAGCTCCCTTGTCCAAATAGTCCATGTGCTTGCTATCACACTCCTAAATGAATGCCATTTAGTAGATCCACTAATTGTCTCATAATCAACTCTAGATACAATGTTCTCTTCTTCCACCAACCAAAAGAATCGATGAAATGTAGAGGAATCACTTGATGAAATGTAGGGGTCTTAAGGGGATGTCTAAAGGGGTCATGATAGAACATGTTAATTAAGGGGATGTCTAAAAGGGTCATAATAGAACATCTTAAGGGGATGTATTAAGGGGTCATAATATGCCTAAATATATAGAATATTGATTTGATACATAGAGGTACATAGAGTATGTTTAATTCTGTAAGTATGTATGTACATATATGTCATCTCAAAACAATGTTTACAAAATTTGGATATGCCATCTCAAGAACATCTCAAACTCATGGCTAGAATGTAGTAGGTCTTCACACCACCTGATATAAAAAAGGTACAAGCAATATCAATGAAATCATCAAAACATACATATTTTAATTTATATAAAACTATCTATATGTACAAAACTCAAGTATCTGCATTTAAAAGTATTCCACACATGTTTGTAGGTTGAATCTAGGCATCCTCTCCTTTTTGTTTCAAATTATGAGATCAATGCAATGATGGCTTTAGGATACAGAAAATGACAATAAATCAATTTTAACTATTAATGTCCAAGCAATATCAATATGTAATCAAAACATGTATTTAAGTATAATTTAACTGATAATTACCTATTTTTACCAAGTATTCCATGTTGTCTAGGTTGAATTTGCATGGACTAGATCATTTTTGTGATTATGCCTTAAGGATTTATAAAAGAACAATTTAAATCAATTTCAACTAATAACACACTTGACCAATGTCGAAACATGTATTTAATGTATTTAAAAGGACAAAATAAAACTAAAACTATATTTACCTATATTTACTTAATCCATTGTACCATCTGCATCCTCTTTTTTTTGCAATGCATCTATGATTGCCTCATGCTCTTCCATAGAAATTGACCATAGTAATTTTTTTGAAGGTCTTCCATGACAGCGCTCTAGTTTTATATTTTTTGCCACCACCAAATGTGAATAATGCATAATCTTTTTATGTGTTTCATGATCTTCAAATGCAGGTAGACCATTCTTTCTTCTCAAGTATTTTTAGTAGCCAAGGTGCTGACAACCACCAGCGATCCTATTGGAAAACATGTTCAAAAACCATCATAAAACCCGCTTCTCAAAATTTACTTAAGGGGGATCTGAGACTTGTTCTAAAAAATTGCTTAGGGGATCTAAAACTTGTTGTCAAAATTTTCTTAAGGAGGTGTCTTAAGGGGATCACCATACCTATTGGATAATAAAATCCATCATCATCTTCTCGAGGTGTTAACAACTTATGTTTAGTTTCCACACAACGAGCCAACCAATATTATGTTTGCTCTTCATTCCCCTCAGGTGCAATAACTACATACACATGTCCTGCCAACAAAATTTGATTTAATAACTTGTGCATATCCATATAACTAATTTAGTATTAAAAAATAACTTAATAAAGAAAAATAAAATGAAATAAATTAAATTAAAATTAACTTCTTGTACAAGGTCTGAAACACGATAATAATCTTTAGATGCAAACAATTGATCATTTTCTTCAATAGTTATTTCATATTGATTATGTGCTTCTACAGGTGTCAACAATCTTTGCTCCTTTATTCGGCCATTCTATATTTCACAAGAAGCTTCCCGATCTCTTGAGATACAAAATGGAAAAAACATGCAAGCTCCCTTGTCCAAATGAGGCCATGGCCTTCCTTGTCACACTCCTAAATGAATGCCATTTAGTAGATCCACTAATTGTCTCTAATCAACCTAGATACAATGTTCTCTTCTTCCACCAACCAAAAGAATTGATGGTAGAGTAATCCTCGAACTAGGTACGAGATAATCTTCATTACACCCGATCACAATCTCATGTGCATTTTTTAAATTTTCTTGAATCCTCAAACTGGTGTTCTCCTAGCAAGAATTCTTTTGACACATGCACCAACTCCATCATATTCTCCTTTACCATGCCCAGCTTCAAAAAAACTCCGTATATGTTGGACATTAAGTTCCTTATGAACCCTAATTAACCAATAGAACATTCTAGTATTTTAGAACTGCCCCATACAATTATTTGACCATATGAGGTGTTCTTTCATATGGATTCTCTTTCTCTTAAATTTCTATAAAGAATGTACTAAAACAATATTGAACAAACTCGATGAGTGTGATTATCCTTTCGAATAAAAAATATACTCCCTCAAAGACTTTTTCTATCATTACTCGATTGCTATCATCTACATGTCTATAAACAGTATGGACAAACATAGCTACTTGCACTGAATTATAATATTGATTGAATTTCCTCTTGCTTGGGCGGAGTATAATTCTCACCAAAATCAACCGAAAGTATAGTACCAATTGGAAATGTGTTTCTACATGCGCGAAATTGGCCATCAAGCCATCAAGCATGTTTAGAGTGCATAACATATTTTGGTACAATTTTATTATTAAATTCACTTATAAATGCATGCACACTAACTTTTTCTATAACTAAATCAGAACGCTTTCATATTTTTCCATCTTTTAAAGAATAGTGAACATTCCTAAATCTTTTGACGTCTACTAATTGTTGTCCAAAATCATGATCAACACTTTCATGCAAACAAATTCTTAAAAATGAAAGATTTTCGTAGTTAATGCATTGTCTAGAAATACAAGAACTTAAATAAAATAATTTATCATTAGATTTTTCACAAAACAAACCTGAAATAAACTCTCTTATTGCTTCAGGTGGCATATCAATACCATAATCCTGTATAATCATGTTAGAATGCAAGGTACAACATATATATCAAAAAAAATCATAAAAACAATGAAATTGAACATGCATTTTACAACAACAAGATATTCATTGCTTATTAGTTTTTACATACCAAGGTTTACATTTTTCAAAAGACCTTTGACATATTTTAATATTACTAAGTAACACTGAATTGCTACAAAATTTTCTATAAAATTCAGTTTGTGTTGTATCTAATAGGTGTTTTGGGTGAGGATCGCAAACTTTGGACCCCACCCTTAATTTTAAAACAAATCTAGCATTAGATGAAACCCTAGTATTATCATGCCAATATTTTTTGATCAAAGATTTAATTTCAACATTCAATTTTATATCAGACCTCGGTAGTAGTCCACTGAAACTCCAACATTGATTGATAGGATCATTTTCTATACTTTCTCTTCCTTTTGCCACTCTTAGTAATGTTTTAGGATGCATTTTTAAAACTTCACTAATATTGCTTACCATTCTTTTATTCAAAGTTATTTTATTAACTATAGCAGTATTTATAGCTCTTCTTGCTACGTTTTTATCTTTAGATCAACTATTTTTCCCAATAGATTGAATGGCACTGGCAACAATAGACATAGCATGTTTTAATGATTGATCTTTTATTTTTGGTTTAACATAAAAGCCTAACCATTTCATTACTTTCCTCATTTTTTACATTCTCATCAATTGCATCATTAGTTGACATTGAAATGCAATTTTTTTATGATAAAAGAATTTGGTGTATATTCTATTTGCATGTGTTCTTATTTTCCTCCAAGAAATTTGACCAGGAAGATTATCAAAAAAACCACTTCCAATTTTTAAAAAAGTATTTTCATTAAATTCAACATCACATTCTAGATTTTCATCTTCATTTTCATCTTCATCTTCATTTTCATTTACATTTTCATCTTCATTTTCATCAACAAAACGATTTTCATTTTCATTTTCATTTCATTTTTTTTTTCATTTCATTTTCATCAACAAAGCGGGTTTTCGTTTCATTTTTTCATCAATAAAGCCGGGTTTCTCATTTTTCATTTTCATCAACAAACGGTTTTCATTTTCATTTTCATTTTCATAAAATATAGGTTTTGTTTTCATTTTCAAGAAAATGATCATTTTGATTTTCATTTGCAACAAAAGATTTTTCTTTTTTGTTTTCAACAAATTCTATAAAAGTTTCATCTCTCGAATATAGTCAATGTCAACATCATTATATCCAACATCTTGTAAAACTTCTACATACAAATTTACCATTTCACTAACATGTGGATTTGAAGATGTACCTGGATTTGTGCATATTGAAACATTCTCCTTAACATTCAAAGAGGGATTTGAAGACATAGTAGGACTTGTTTTTATAATCATATTCTTCTCCAAATTGACTCCTTGAAAATTAGCTTCATCTACAACTATGGTATCTTCAATTTTTTCATCTTCAATAGTTGTTGAATTGGTTGCTCCACCATCATTCATTGATTTCATTCTCATTCTTCTTTCTCTTTCTCTTTGTCTCTCTTTTTCTCTATTTGCTTCAACTTCTTGAGGAGTCAATGTCTTTCTTCTTCTACTCTTATTCTGACTTTATCTCCCATTATAAAATTCTCAAGCACAAATTAATGTTAATAGTGAAATACTTCAAAATATTCAAACCAAATTGGAAGTTGAATACCTATTAGGACAAAATTCTTCCACTTGTGTTCCTCAAAACAAGTAGAAAACTACCACAATTCCACTTTAAAAATTGTTTTCTTCATGCTTCCTTTGAAAAATTCAATCCATATTGCAAATTGAAACCTTTTGTTCCTCCAAACAAGCACAAAAATAACACAATTTCACTTCAAAAATGGTGTAGATGATGCTCCCTTTGATAAAATCAACCAAAAATCAAATTCACCACCTGTAAATACAATAACTTATGAAAAATAATTCATTTTTAGTGCTCTCGGTCGTACATATGAAGTTGCAAAGTTGTTGACTTCACAGTAATTTTGCACATTATTAAATAAAATAAAAGGATCCAGTTTAAAAAGCAGGATCTGGCTTACTATAAAGCGGGATCCGGGTATAGGATCCCGTTTATTATCGCGGGATCCTGCTCTATTTGAGATAGTTCACCAACATTGATTGTCGAGAGCTTTGTAAATGCGTGGATCCCCGTCCATTCTGTGGTCGAAATAGATGGGGCGTGATCCCCGATAAAAAAGGATCACGATATAATGGGGATCCCTTTTTTAAATTTGAATTTTGTTTTGCATCATTGGGCGGGTTTTTCCAAGGTTTTGGTTCGGGAAAAGCATTTGGAAGTCCAAACCTAGGCCTTCAACCTGTTTGACCTGCAAGTTGAAGGCCCTAACAATGTCAAAGAAAAATACGACTTTGGACATATGGTTGTGACCTTTTTTGCATAATTTTCTGAGAAATTAAAACACATTTTAGATGAAACAATGCTGATTCTATGTAATTTTTTTGCAATTGTTTTTCTATTTTTTCAATTAATTTCTAATAAAATTGGTCCATAAACTTTAAATATCGAGTTTTTTACTATTTTAATAACTTTTGATCAACATAACATTTTGACAAATGGATTGCACGAGAACAAACTTCAGAAAATTCTTTTCAATTTGAAAAAAATAAAAAAATGATAAGTTTAGGTCATCTTATGCATGTCGTACATGACGATTTTTCAAAATGACAAATCTGCCTAATAAAAATTTTTAACAAAAAAAAATATTCAATTAAAAATTACAAAAAAATATCAAGAACAAGCTTCAGTGAGTCATAAAACTTTTCCCAAAAGGATTTAGAAAAATACGATAATTTAAGTCAAAATATGGATGTTGTACATGTGCATGGTATGGTAAAAAAAAATTGACTTTTAAACAGTGGTTTTTAGAAATGCCTATTAAAACTCAATTTGTACAATCTGGGTATTGAAATAAATTACATATTTGGAAACTAGACTCCGAGCACTACATTTTATGATCAGTGAATTTTTTAAAGATTTCATCTCTAAGTGCTTCAAATTTTAAGGTCAAATGTGTCAAATGCTGAAAATCAGGGAAAACACTCAACTTCTTGCACACACCCCTTAGAATTAACTCATCATTGCTTTGAAGGATAAAATTGACAACTGTTTGTTTTGTTTTGTGGTTTTCTACTTTTCTAGTGAATGTGTATGCAATTCTCCCATGCCATTTGGTGAGCTTGAGAAACAAAAACATTCTCTAACACTTTGCAAAATTACCTCCATCTTTCAATTTGGGTTTAAAATTGAACCATGCTAGTGTGAGAAAATGCATAGCATGTGTTCTCTTTGTCCATGCAAGAAAAGATGATCAAACTACGTATGTACTTAATCACTATTTTTCTCCTTTAGAGGGTTTTCCTTGATGGGATAAAGTACTCACCCCAAGGGAATAACCCAAGTGGTAATGAGCATAAGCCAAGCTCTTCCAAACCACTATATGAATTTGTGGTTTCAATGAAAATCGTAATCAATGGGAAGTGGTACATGATAGCTCTCCCCCAATATCTTTATGATGCGTAAATACCTTGTTCTAAGGGTTGGGAGACCTCTCTCAAGGATTTTATCATTCTACCCCCTAAACTAGATGCCCTTATTACGAACCTTTATGTAGTAGCCAAAAATCCCTAATATTTGTTGATGTCAGGAGGTTAGACATCCGAAGCCATCCCACATATTTGTGATTCTTAGTAGAGATGAAGAGTTTGTCATGGGGGACTCATGAGAAATCGAAGCTTGGATGACCCATAGAAGTGAGTGTCATGGAGGGGAGCCAATGTGGTCAAGCTTCTAATCATCCACTCTAAATAAGCACAGCTAGAGAAATCCAAGTGTGAATACAAAAAATATAGCCATTTCTATCCTAGGATTGTAATGCTTGTGAGTCAATTTAACACTTTTTTTATTTCAAAACAATCCAAAAACAAACATTCACTATCCAAATTTCAAACACTTTGGCTCAAATATGGACTTCTTGAGTTAGCCTTGATATTACTAATTGTCCTAAGGATTTATCCTTAGCAATTTCTAAATATCTTGACATTAATCTCAAACCCATATTTACAAAAGACAAAATAGGAAATTATGGCTTTAACCTCATGATTTTCACGAAATGGATATTGTGAAAGTTATGATGTTTTTGACATAAACATCTAGTTTGGAAACATAATCAAATACAAGTGTTTGTGGTAAAATCAATTCACCTAAGCAAAGATAAATTGACAAATGAACCCCACATGACTCTTTGGAGACCTATTGCTCTCGTTGAACAACTTGATCTTCCAGGTGCTATAATTCAGCCAAACTTTGAACTCATAAATGGTGAACAAATAGATCTCATTAGTAGTTTGAGAGCCTTCACTTTTGAAACCAAGGAAACAAACACTCAGTGGAGAAACACAACAACTATTCTAGACAAAGAAGAGGAACACACTGATATTGAGGCTAGAAGGCCCCTATTACCACCACCTGTATGGCAATAAATATCTTCCTTTCTTCCAAACACTTAAACTATTTTCCCATGATCTCTCAAAAAATCAGGATTCCTAAGCCAAAGTCTACAGGTCCTCATTTTAGATTTAGGAATCTCACTCCAAAAGCTCTTAAGAAACACCTCTGAGTAGCTCACAAAAATAGAAAAAAAAGTAGTAGAAAACTTTTATAGACGTACTTCAAGGTATAGTCCAGAATTTTTTACATTCTTTTGGAGTCAAAATCATGGTCTTTTTCATGATACTCAACTCCTCTAAATGATTCATCAAACAGTAAAACTCCATAGGGGAAAATCACCAACACTCCACTTCAGATGTAGGAATCATAGAAAAAATTATAGTCAAAGTGGGCTTCCATATTTTACCACAACTACTACACCTTGTTGAGAAAATTTTATGCCCGAGCTAGGAGAACCTAAATAGGTTTGAACATTCCCATCCATCCCCTCATTTTCTAGGATTTGAACATTTTAGAGTTTTGGCATCATTCTCACTGCCTTGATGTTGTCAAAATTAAAGGTTCACTTTAGTTCAACATTGGGGCTAACATTTCACTCACCCATTCATTGAATTTCATCCTTTTCCTCATCTATCTTTACAAAATTTTAAAAACACCAACACTTTGGGACTTAAACATCAAACCAACTTGCTATCTTAGCTAGTTTCTATGTGAAATGTATCCTTTTCCATGCACTTGATTGAGATAGTTATCATATTTGAACTAGTTTACCTTGAAGGTCACAAGTCTACCCTAAAAATTTCTAAGTTCATTAGCATTCTTTATCCCAACATCAAAATATAAAACTTAAGTCAAAAGTGTAGTCCCAAAACATTTGCAAAGATCACTTCCCACATCATGCATATTTTCATCCCACATTATCATCATTTCTCCCAAAAGGCTTAGAGTGTCCCTTTTACCTAGGTTTGAGTCAACTAGAGAGTTCAAACATTACAAAACTCATCACAACTCTCCCATAGCTAACACCAAATTTGTGGTAAAGATGAGATCACAACACAAGAGAATCATGGAGAAAGAAAAAGTTACATTTACCTCAAGTGATCCAAATCCTTTAGAATTTGATCCTAGGAGTCATGTTACACCATCACAAGAACCATTATATCCTTATGGACCATACAAAATCAAAGACATCACGAACAATCCATTTGAGCTCACTAGGGAATAACTTCTAGAACATCAATCCTTTGAAAGTGTAGCTCCTATCTCCCCAAAATTTGTAGCAAAGAGTTTAACAAAGGATTTCATAACTCCATCACAAGGGCTAAGTCAAACTTACATACATAGTCTTCCAACCAACCTTGCTAAATATTTTTGTCACGCCTCACCATTTGAAAGTAGTATACTTGTGGGTACTCTTGAAACTAATCCTCCACCTACCTTTGGTGCTCCTCCTATTCCTGAAGATCTAAAATAGCTACACACTGCTTAAACTTCACTATTCTAGGTACCACATCAAAATTTCAGGGAAACCCTTCTTCATCCTCACCCATGAGTACCAAAAGTATTCCTACCATCACTTGGAGCGGTACAGACCAAAAATCCCAAAACACATTAGGGAATGTCAATACCATATCACAAAATCAACCCTCAATGCAAATAGGGACATCTTTATCCAACCCTTTGGTAGGTTCATCCATTCCATCTACCATTATGTCATCCCCTATCAATCCACCTCAAAGAAATCCCTTGGTTACAAATTCTATCAATCCTGGGAGTACCTTGATCACAAATCCTTTATTTACATCTTTTGCACAAGGCAATCCTCAAAACATAGGACAAGGAAATATTTTCAATCAATGGACTCAAGGTCCTAGTGTGTCGTTTCCATTGAAAAACTTAACATCATCTTTTCCAACAACTCCCTTTTCTATTCCAAATCAACTAGGACTTCAAACATATATTCCTCCACCTCATTCTAGCATATTGCAAGGAATGTTAAACCAAGGGAATCCTCCACCTTCCACTAGCAATCCACTATCCACTCAAAACATCAATGTCCCTATTCCTTCACAGATTTCTCAACAACCACTTGATCCCACCTTGCAAGCACATGCCTTAGCTTTACAACAAGCACAACAAACTTATCAACAAGCCATACAACATCGGCAACAACAACAAGCACAACAAGCAGCCTTAGCAGCTCAACAAGTAGCCTTAGCACAACAACAACATCAAGCTCAACAAGTAGCCTTAGCACAACAAAAACAACAAGCTCAGCAAGCAACCTTAGCACAACAACAACAACAGCAGCAACTGACCATTTCCTAGTAAGCACAACAAGCAACTTTAGCAGTAAAACAAGTCGCACAACATCAACAAGCACAATAAGAAGCTTTATTAGCATAGAAACAATATTAGGCCTAACAAAAATCCCTAGTAGTACAACAACAATAGAAAGCTCAACAACAAGCCTTACTAGCTCAACAATACGCCCAACAACAGCAACAAGGCTCCTATTATAACACTGTCAATCCAAACGCATCAGGAACATATTCATTACTTTCACAAAATATCACACCTTCATACACCCCATATAATTCATCTCTCATCCCACCATATGTTCCTCCACCTAATCTGTAGGATGATCTAGCATCACAATTGAAAGCACTTCATAGGAAATGCAGGATCTTCAAATGGGAAAGACAAAGAAACCTCATACACAGAACTTGTGTCCTTACCCATTTGATCGAAACATAGCAATGATATGATTCCCTCCTGGTTTTGAAATCCCCAAGTTTGACAAATACAGAGGGAGAGGAAGTCTTGTTGACCATATCAAAGAATTCAATGTCATGTCTATGGAGGTTACCCACAATGATTACTAATTAATGCACCTCTTTCTACGCAATTTAGCAGGTGCTACCATTGATTGGTTTTTTCAACTACCCCACGGCATCAAAAATTTCTAAGAAATTGTTGAAAAATTCATAGATCACTTCTCCTGAACTTGGCATGGACATAAGTCTAGAAGAACTATAAACTCTTAGACAAAACAAAGGGGAATCTTTTGCCAATTTCTTGCAATGGTGGAGACAAAGGGCTAGTAAAATCAAGTGGTGTCTTCCTGATGAGCAACACATGGGAATATTTATAGCCAACCTTGATCCAAATTTATCATTCCACTTGAAAATGCAATGCATGACATCATATGACAAGATTGTTCCAAGAGCCCTTAACAATGAAAGATCCCTAATCTCACAAGGAAATACTCAATCCTATGAAGACAACTGTCCTTCAACTAGTTCAAATTAGAAACCTCATGTATGGGCTAAAAAAAAAATGTAACAAACGATAGTGTGGTAGATGCTAAGGTCATACTAAGTGCTCCTAGACCCAATAAAAATCAAGTTGCTAACATCCAACCAACTGTGCAACAAATGGTACCACCTCAGAACAATCAGATCAATAACACCAACACACAACCAAGGAAAATCGGTAACAGGAACAACTATGTGAAACACAAGTACACATAGTTATCAAAACCTATCAATACAATCATGAAGAAATTGGTAGAGTCAAATTTGATAACACTTTCTAACTTTGAAAACTACCAAGAACCACAAGAGAAGCCATCCTGGTACAATGAGTGTGATCTTTGTGACTTTTATAAAATCAAAGAACATAAAAAACAAACTGTCTGAAACTCAAGAACATCATCCAAGATCTCATAGAGAACGATACCATATATGTTGAGGTACCAAATGGAAACTAGGATCTCAAGAGATAAAAGACCCCTATGGCCAATCATAATAAAGAAAACAATAATAGAAAAGCTAAGGATTACACCAATGTTCAACATTCCTATTCCAATGTAGTTACATCTTACGATAACGTTATCACTGTTGTCACCATCAAAGGAGCTAGTGAAGAATGTAGAGTCACCACATGATGTGGAAAAATAACCATTCAAGGAGATTCCCTAGCTCAATCTAGGACACAACCTACTTTTCCTACATCTAATCCTTGCAAGTACAATCTTGTAGATCAGCTTAAACAGACCCCCGCTCAGATATCAATCTTAGAACTCCTGACATTATCTCTTGCACATAGGGAAATATTGGAAAAAACCTTTTCTGAGTCATTTGTTCCCAAAAAAATTGATATTGATCAATTTCAAGCTATGGTAGGGCATATCACCAGCCATCTTCTCACCTTCTCTAAGCAAGATTTACCATAACAACCATCTCATAACCCTACTTTACACCTTGAGATTGTCATTCATAAAAGCAAGGTCAAAAGAGTTTTGGTAGATGGAGGTGTTGGTCTAAATGTTTGTACCTTGCATTTGATCAAGCATCTAGGCTATTCAGAAGATACCATTGAGAAGACAAAGAGTGCTACCATTAGAGCATATGATGACCAAGAATGGGTATCACAAGGAATCATTGCACTCCTTATCCAAGTGGGACCTCTTATTGCAAAAACTACATTCCAATTACTTGATCTTAATCTTACCTATAACATACTACTTGGTTGAACTTGGATCCATGCTTTGAAAGTTGTAGCCTCAACCTATCATCAGTGTGTGAAGTTTCCTTTTGAGGGAAGAGAAATCACTATCCATGGAGATCATTAGCCTTTCTACTACTGCAAGAGTCTTGAGGCCAAGTTCTATAAGATCCCATAAATACGCAAAAATGATGGACCTACACCATCAAGCTCATTTGTTGACTCATCATCCTTAGCCTCTACCTCAACATCAAATATACCCATTGTGAAAAGCATACCTGATGTCAAAGCAGTGATCCAAGATGATGGTTGTGGAAGATAAAAAATATTAAAAGACACCTTTGTCTTAGGAGAGTTAACTATTCCTCCTCAATCTCATGGGAAACCAACATCTAGCACCAAATAACTAGAAATAATCAAGATGGTAGCCACTACCTTCACCAAGTGGGGAGACCTGAATCAAGAAGACATTAATGAACAAGACATCTCTAAACTCCTCTATCAAGGTGAACGAACTGTTCTTGTTCTTACCATGGAAGATGATAAAACAAGGTCTACAATTGATGCAAAATTGGGGATATAACAAGAATGAGAAGCTAGGGAAGAATGACAATGGTTTACTATAACCCATCCTTCCTAAGAAACAACTAAAAAATCTTGGTTTAGGTTGTACTACTAGCAAGGTTAAACTTATTGGAAAAGGTATTGCTGCTAAACGAGTTGAGACTTCCTCTTGGTCACCTACATCGTGGGATACTACCTTAGATGACTTTCCCCTTGATGTCACTGACCTATTTGAGAATAACACCCTCTTCATGATATCCATAGGATCCTTTGTCTCAAATAACCAACCAACTGAAATACACCTAGTATATTTGCAACTCATTGACATGGACCAACAAGGACCACTAGTTCTAGATTTATTCAAAAATTGTGAAGTGATATCATAATTCATGGGACTTCGAGACAACTTATCATGGGTATATCACAAAGTAGGCTTTGACATAGAGATCAATATAGGGGCATACTATGAGGAGATGATTGAATCCTTCAGCCAAAAAATAAACAAAATGCAATTAACATGTAGATGCTTGAGTTAAAACCACCTAGTGGCACTGTTTGGTCCTAAAATAGTAAAAATAAAGGACACATCTGATGGTGAAAACCTCTCTAAGGCACCCAAGGATGAGGGATTCAATCTCCCCCTTAGTGCAATGCATCCAAAAAATTTAGCAGTATTAGTAGAGAAGGCTACTCTAGTAAATGTGGGAATAGAAGCACCTCAAATCACCTTTTATGTTGAATCCTTGTTGGATGAAGAATAGAAGAACCTTGCAGCATTCATTAAAGAAAGGAGAGATAACTTTGCATGGTCATACACAAATATGCTAGGCCTTGATCCAAAAGTTGTTGTACATCACTTAGTAGTTTATCCCGATGCCAAACCAGTCAAGTAGAAATTAAGGAAAATACACCCTCAGATAATAATCTTGGTCAAACTAGAACTACAAAAGCTTCTTGACGTTGGATTCATTTGATCTATAGATTATCCTATGTGGGTTTCAAACCTGGTACTAGTCTCAAAACCCACTGGGGGCATCAAAATATGCATTGATTTTAGATATCTAAACAAGGCATGTCTAAAGGATGATTTCCCTCTTCCCAACATTGATCTCATTGTGGATTTGATAGTTGGGAATGAAATGTTGTCACTCATGGATAGATTTTCAAGATACAATCAAATCATAATCACCAAAGAGGGTCAACATAAAACTACTTTTACTTGTCCATCCATGGGGAACCTACTGCTGGAATGTGATGCCATTTGGGTTGAAGAATGCAGGAGCTACTTATCAAAGATCAATGACCCTCATCTTTCATGACATGATCCAAAAAATAGTTGGAGATTATTTGGACAATATTTTTGAAAAATAAAAGAAGAGAAGTGAGCACATACAATTCCTAGGACCTATCTTTGATAGACTTGAAGAATCCAAGGTAGGACTGAATCCAAAAAATTGCGTGTTCGGGGTCACATTAGGAAAACTTCTTGGCTTCATCATTTTGCAAAGAGGGATAGAAATTGATCCAGCAAAGGTAAAATCCATCCTAGACATGGAACCACCACAAACATTGAAACAAATGAGGAGATTACAAGGAAGGTTGCATTCCATCAAAAGATTCATAGCCCAGCTATCAAATAAGATTCATCCCTTTCCGCATCTTCTTCATAAAAGAATAACTTACAAATGGGATGAAAAATGTGATAAAGCTTTCCAGTAGGTCAAGTATTATCTATTAACACCTCCGGTGCTCATGCCATCAATACCAAAAAAGCCACTGATCCTAGACATCTCAACAACATCAATAGCATTAGGAGCTCTTTTAGCACAACATGATGAGAACGGAAAGGAAAGAGCCATATACTAAATCAACAGAACCTTGGTAGGCTATGAGATGAACCATTCACCAATTACGAAAGTATTCCTAGTGGTAGTTTTCACTTCACAAAAATTTAGGAATTACATGTTGTCACACCAAATCAATCTCAGCATGAAAATTGATCCATTAAAATATTTTAAATTATCCAAAGCAACCCTCACAAGATGAATGGAAAAATGGGTAATCATCTTGATAGAGTTTGACATAGAGTATGTGGAGTGCAAAGCAATCAAAGGACAAGTGATAAAAAACCAGCTAGTAGAAGCACCCATCTATGATGAGAACCCTTTGATATCTGAGTTCTCAGATGAATCAGTGTTCCTTATTAATCTCACAGCTCAGTGGAAGATGTACTTTGATGGATCATTCACCCAACATGGATCAGGAGCTGAAATTATTTTCATCACCCACCAAGGTGATTGCATCCCAAAATCATGTAGGCTATCATTCCCATGTACCAATAACATTGTTGAGTACGAAGCCTTGATCACAGGTCTCAGGATAGCAGTTCAATGGAAAATACAAGAGATGAAAGTCTATGGAGACTCACAACTGGTTATCAACCAAGTCAATGACGACTATCAAACTAAAGATGAAAAGCACACTCCTTACAAGAAGATGGTGGACAATTTCAAAGATCTTTTTATAGGCATAAATTTTGAGCAGATTCCTCGCATGAACAATAGAGTAGCAGATGCCATGACAACAATTGGATCACTACTAGACATGTTGAACAACATCCTCCAATGTGAATTCTTGGTAGAACAACTTCTCGTACCAACTTTCAAAATCCATGAATCTGAATTCGTGTGTGTCATTGTTGGTCCTAGATCCCCATGGTACCAAGAAAATATTTACTTACCTTAATAGAGGAACCCTTCCATCAAACATCACCCTGAACCTTAAAAAGACCTTTGTTAAAAAGGAATCTCGATTTGTGATCCTAGGTGATACCTTTTATCGTCAAAGCATCGAAAGGACATTACTACGACGTGTTAACCAAGAGGAAGCCTTAACTTCCTTAACAAAAGTACATGATGGCATATGTGGGTCCCATTCTAGGAGTATGACATTAGCTAAGAAACTGTTGAGGACAGGGTACTATTGGCCAACTATGGAAAAATAAGCTCATTAGTATGTGCAGAAATGCATCCAATGTCAACAACATGGGGATCTGACTCATGCTCTAGTTGAAGAATTGCAACCAATGATCACACCACAACCTTTTTCACAGTGGGGACTTGACCTCATAGGTGAAATAACTCCAACCTCATTAAACGACCATAAGTTTATCACAACCACCATTAAGTACTTTACTAAGTGGGTTGAAGCAATTCCTATGACTACACAATGGGGAAGCAGATAGCCAAGTTTATCCTAAATTACCTAATTTTTCGTTATGGTGTACCACTCATCTCTGACAATGGGACCCCATTCAAGAATCAAGATGTGAAAGAGTTGTGCCAAAGATTCAATATCCAACACTGATTCTCTACCCCGTACTATCCCCAAGGAAATTTCCAAGAAAAAGAAAAGAACAAAACTATCCTAAAAATCCTAAAGAAAATAGTTACTGAAGCTAGTCGTGATTGGAATTTGTAGCTAAATCCTACTTTTTGGGCTTATCGAACTAGCATCTGCACACCTACAGGTGCAACCCCTTTCTCCCTAGTCTATGGATTATAAGCCATCTTTCCTATTGAGATTGAGCTCCTATCATTGCAAGTGTCCTTGAAGGATCTAATAACTAAGGAAGAATACAGAGTGTCTTGAATGAATGAGCTAGAATTCCTAGATGAACATCATCTTGACATCCTTAACTACTTGCAAGTGTATCAAAATTGACTGAAACATAGCTATAACAAGAGAATCAAATGTCGGTCATTTCAAGTAGGCAATCTTGTCTTAAAGCAAAATCAGAAGAACCTTCCAGATCAAGATAGCAAAGGGAAGTTTGAGTATAACTAGTCAGTCCCTTTATCATCACAACAAGCTATGGATCAGGAGCATACCAATTGTCAACCCTTGAAGGTGAACCCTTGTAGGGACCAATCAACAACTTGCATCTCAAAATTTTTAATGCCAAAACATGAAGGGTGTAAATCAGAAAACACAAAAAAAATTAAAAAATAATCAAAATCCAAAAAAATGAGAAAAAGGATTGAAAAAAGTAAAGAAAAAAATCCATCCTCTAGTGAAAACCACTTCGGTGGTACTTTGGGGAGTACCTTGGTGAAAACCTAGCAAACAGGCGCCTTGTGTAAATAAAGCATCTCCATCTATTCATTGGATTTTTTGGCCTATCATTCTTTGCACCACCATTCATCCCTCATCTGTGTCCTTACCATGGCTTGTCATTATAAGGTATCATGAACTCTTTAGCACTACTTGGCATATTCCCAAGGCCAGTTTGTCCTACCTTTATCAAAGTAGGATAACATATCACACTAGGGGCATATCGTTATGCATCACAATCAGGTTCTTGTATATCTTGAGGTCATGGGACATCTTATCAGAAAATTCCAAAAACATTTGCAAAATCTTATATAGTGAAAATCCAAAAAAAATCAAAAAATTGTAAAGAAAAAATCCAAAACATTCATAAAACATCAAAAACCCTAAAATGATCGAACATTAAAAATCCAAAAAACAATGTCTCTTTTTCGAACTATGTTGTCTTTGAGCTTGAATGTAGGAAAGACCGTCATTGGTGTGCCCTCGACACACCCTAGGTTAGTCCTTAGCAGTCCATTGTAATTAGTTATCTCTAGTTTGTTCATATCTTGTAAATGGTTTGAGTCAGTTGAACTATGTGGTCTTTGCATGTATAATGTAGACAACTCCTAACATTTGTAAAACTCAGAAAAAACCCTAAAACATCCAAACAATTTTTGAAAAACTCAAAACATCCAAATACTCAGAAAAACAAAAAAGATTTGAAAATGAAAAAACCAAAAAACAATAGAAACGTTCAAAAATACTAAAAAGCCTCAAATATTCAGAAAAATCCTAAACAACCTTAGAAAATTTGAAAATAAAAAAACCAAAACCATCCATATAAACATTAAAAAAAAAGCCTCAAAACATTTCAAAATACCAAAAACAACCTCAAAATATTCTAGAAAATCCAAAACCCATCCATCCCATCTCACTTTCACCTGCAATAAGCCTTCACCCATAATAAATGATCGTCACCTTCACCCTTTGGTGAAACAAATAGAAAACAAGTATAGCAAGTCATAAAGTGTGAACCCAAAAGTCAAAATCTAGAGTCTAAATCATAGGTAAATGTGTCAGTGAAGTTTATGGTAACGGCTCATCTTAGCATCATTATCCTAACATCAAACAACCCTCTGATCAACATGTCCTAGGATGTATCCTTCCTATGATGGACATAAATATCAGATATCACTTAAGCTAAACTTAAATTAGGAAAGAGCTATAGATAACACTAACTATTTGTCTTTGGTCTTTTCTTGTGATTTATCTTAATGACCCATTCTGAGGACCTCTTGATGATGTCTAACAAAATGATTTAGAGAGAAAGGAATGGGGCATCGACCATTATCTTTCATTTTTTGTGCTTGTGGATACTCTTATAAAATAATCTTAGTGCATACTTGCTTAGTTGTGTGTAGGAAGGTTGTTTGGAGTATGTTGACTATTGTGTATGCTTTGGTCCAATATATTCTAAGCTTCTAACTTACATTCCAATGATGTTTTCGTATGACAAGATGTGAACAAGAACTATCCTATCTATTTATTGAGTCAAAGTCCATCACACTAGATACAACATCATCCCGGTTATCAATACCTTGATGCATCGCATCTATGCGGGTGATCCCATAATAGTGGTTTACAATTTTTGGCCAAACTGGACACTGAAATTATTATTTTTAACTAAATCTTCACATTTGGGCACCTATAGCGGCTAAACTGTGAGGAATTTGAAGATGGTGCAAACTAGAGTCTCATCAAATTTTTTCTGTAGATTCTAAAAATATTTTTTTCAAAATTTTTGGAATCAAATTGCACTTCTTTTCCATCTCCACGAAAATAATTTTTTAGAAACAATATTTTTAAAAGTGGCCCATCTTTTTTTCCATGAAGGATAAAATTCTAATTCTTTCAAATTTAGATTTGTAACTCTAATATCTAGTGCTTCAACTTGGTTAGATAGTTTTTTATTAAATATTTTTTCCTTAATCAAGTTTCAAAGTCAAGCGAATTACAATTCAAACACATATGATTGTATAACGCATAACTTTTTGTATATGTCAAAATTTAATTTAATTTTTTTTGTTGGATCAAGGACTTCAATATCTGGTGCACTCATATTTTCAATTTTTTTTTATAATCTTCTATTTTTCCACATGTGAAGAACAAAGAAATTCATTTTCGATGAAAAATCTATGTTTAATAAAACTTAAAACAAATACATAACAAAACCAAAACATATTAAAATTATATTCATTAGATAGCTTGTTCTGAGGAATGCCATAATCATTTCAAATAAATTTTAAATGAATTAATTTGATCCCCAAAATCTAAATCAAAGGTGATTTTTTATCAGCATTTTGATAGGTGTAAAGGAGACGCATTTATAGGTATGGTTTAAAACTAGCGAGGTTCTATCCAAGGGGGTTTGATCTAAGGTGATTTGATCAAACCCTCTTCAATTGGAATCCTTAAAATGGAACTTTTTAAGGCTTAAATCATTATATTTTCTAAAAATATGTGATTTCAGCTAAAATTCGTTCCTCTTAGGAATTGTAAACCACTATTATGACAACACCTATGTGTTATATCAAAAAATAAGGAACAACTGAAAATATCAATCCCAAAGTGTGAGCACCCATCCTACATTTCATTCTACGTTTTGCATTGTCTCGTCACCATCTCTAGTAAAGTCTAAATGGATCAAGGACTTGTTGGATCTTTTGAAGCAATCATCACCAGCAATGGTCATTCATTCTTTATTCTTCTATCTCCTCTTCACGCTAACTTGGTATCATGACACTAAAAAAAAACATCATCAATGCATCCACCCTACATCCACAAACCATCAGCATGCATAAATGTATCTCATAATCATATCATAATCATAGGCATCCATTAGCATAATCATGAACATCATCATAATCATGACATCATACATTCTACATCATCATTTGAGTTGTGAGGAATAATATAGATTTGTTATTCTAAGCATCTTAAATCGTTGCATATTATAAGCATTTGCATCCATACATCCATATGCATAAATCATCATCATAAAACATGCATAGAAAATATACAAAAATAAATATATCCACATCATTTGCATCCATATCACTTGCATCACATATCATTCATTCCATGGCATAAATGTGAAAAGATAATGAAAAAGAATATAACATTGCATCCATATCATGATCATCGCATATCATATAGGCATAAAATAAAATGCATCCATACATCATCCATACATGAAATAAAGTTAACACATCATAGCATGAATCATTTGTATCTGTATCATATATATATCAAAAAATGTGTCGTGGTACAAAATCTAGATCAATGTATGTACATTAATGATAAGTGAAATATCCACAAGGCTATCAAAAAGGAGCCCATGAATGTATATCAGTATAGAGAATGGGGAAAAATCAAAAAGTTTTTGTACATCAAAAAGCTAGCCCTGGTGGTTGCTACCCTCTCCAGCCTACCTCTCAGGGTGATCCTCTGAATGGGAATACGCATCACTGTGTTGTGAAAAATCTGGCTGATGAAGAATTGCTAGAACATCCTTGTGGTAATGATGCCTGTAGTATGCAATCTCTATGACAACCTCTCTATATAACTGCACTGAAATGGTCTGACCATGTGTGGCTGCTACCATTACATCTATCTATTGCTGCCTAGAAAACTCTTGATCTCTCTCCCCAGTGACAACCTAAACTCTCTGCAAAGCCACATCTCTCTTGGCTATCACTATGACCTCTTGTTGTGGAGCCTGGTCTCACTCAACAGTAACAACCAAAACCTATTGGCAATCCTGGTCTCGCTCACCCATCAAAGTCTGCACTTGTTGTTGCAGTTGTTGTATCTGAGCATCCCATGCATCTGGTGGTGGTGGTGGTGGTACTGGTTGTTGCTGCACTACTAGAGGTTGTTGAAGAGGTTGTTGTCCCACTGGAGGAGTCCCCGAAACCTGTCCATCATGGCCATCTTGGCTGCCCTATCCCCTACCCTTGGCACCTCTTCCTTGCGGTCTCCCTCTGGGAGGAGCACTTGTTGGATCTGTAAGTTGCCACAAAGTGACAAACCATGCATCATAAGCTGGAGTGGTTTGTGCTATGGGCTGACCCTAATCATATGCCCAAGGGAGGAAACCAACTATCTACATATTTCAATAACCTCTAAAGCAAGAATAGTTGTTCCCTATGTGGGGACCTAACTGGCCGATCTAGAAAAAATGGCTCTGTAAGCATCGTCGAGCATGTCCTGTACATTGCCAAATTGTCTGGCTACCCTATCAGGAAGGTACCACTCAATCATGGTATGCTCTTAACCCTACATGTAACTGGTCTATCTGGTGAAATAAAGTTGTTGAACATCATCAAACCATGGTGGCATCCGAAGCTGTGGGTGCCAGCGGAACACAATCATATCATCAATCATCTGTCTTCAGTATGGGAGCCCAATTTGTCCTATGTACCTAAGTGTGATAGCACCTCGATATCTCCATATGATGGGATCATCTGGCTCCACGTCTTCCATTTGTACAATGGGCTGAAGCACGACAATGTGCTCCCATGCCTAGATGTGAAGAAGAGTAACACCTGCACCAAGGGATCTCCCATCACAGTAAACAAAATCATGTAAATCATGGTATAGGGAGGCTAACATCATGGTCCCCCATGTAAAAAGAGTCCTCTTGTACAACATCCGCTACCATGCCAAACCCCATCTTGGACTAAAAAATCAACTGCATCTATCTAGAGCCACCAAACCTAAAATGTTGGCCGCAATGATCAATTTGAATATCAACACTTGACCTCTATATGTCTCTAAGTCTATTAGTGAGGTGACTAATACAACCTGGTCCATTCCCATCACCTCTAGGCAAGCATCAAATCTAGCATTAGGGTCATAAATCATGCGATCACCATGGATAGGAAACTGCAATATCCGCCACATGTCCTCTAAGGTCACTGTCGCCTCCCCCGTCGGAAGGTGAAAGGACAAGGTCTCACTGTGCCATCTCTCACATAGAGCTATCATCATATCCTAATGGGTCCTAATCATAGGGGCGTACACAATGTACCACAATCCAATCTCTCCCAGGTGCTCTTGGTGCAACTTTGAAGGATCACCTAATCTCTCAAGAACTATGGGCCTATGCTCCCTCGACATCAATGGTGGGAAGACCTCCTTCACCCCCGAAGCGCACGATGTTAGGAAATCATCAAAATTTGAAGTTATTTGGAATTTTTGGGTCAAAAATCACAATAGCATTGCTATATTCAAAATTCAAATAGTGACGCTCAATGGATTCCAAATTTCAAATTGTAAAAATCCTCGCCATACAAGATGGCGTCACGATTTATATTTTGGCATGACCTAACCCTAACTTTTAAATTGGCAAGTGTGTCATCGGATACGCCTGCATTGCCATTTAAAATTTGAAACCCTAATTTCAAATCAGAAGAAGTGTCACCATATACATATGTGTCACTATATATCATTTGGGCATCACCAATTAAAGTTTAGGTGTCACTATATAGCGACGAGCTGCCAAATTCTAAATTCTAACACCTAATAAATGCATCAAAATTTTAAATTTCAAATCAAGTTTCAAATCACATACTAGTGGTCTTGCACCTGGAAGCCATTGGAACTCACAAACTCGATCAAAAATGTGTTGAGGAAGCTCACGACGTGCCATTTCGTCAAAGGGTCAAAGCTCAAATCGTAATAATTTGTTAAGTGTGAATGCACAAATGAATTGAAAATGACCCCTCTTGGCCTATTTAAGCTAGAAAATTAGGGTTTTTTGCCCTAATTTAACCTTAATAATGGGGTTTATCATCATTTAAAAAAAAATATCCAATCTAGACCTAATTTTTTGCATTGTTTTTTGCATTTTTGGCATTATTCTTACATCCTGGAGCCTTTCTGGACCCTTGGGGCAGCTTTTGAACCTTTATCAAGAAATCAACTCAAAATTCAAAATTTATGCCTGATTTCTTGAGGGGGCAGGGAGTTAGTTTTATCCTTCAGTTGTGGCATGTAAAAAGTAAAATAAAATAAAAATGATTTGGGCAGCATTTTTAATCTGAAAAGCATTGTTCTTTGAATCGAAGCAGCAGGTTACCTCACTTCAAAGAGGGGTAAAATGTAGACACTAAAAAAATGTCCTAATCAATGTCATACATTTGAAACAAAATTATTAACATCATTTCCTCTCTATCCTTCTTTTCGCTTAATTAATTTAATTAGCCTAGCTAATTAATTAATTACATCATTTTCATCCATTTGGCCTAATTAATTAAATTAGTTTAATTCATCTCTTTTCGCACTAACAATTCATCTAATTAAATTAAATTAAATATATCAAAATATTTAATTTAATCTCCTAAGTCATCTTATTTAATTAAATAACCCTATGTTATTTAATTAAATATCATTTAATCCCCCTCCCCTATTTATTAAATCATCTAATTTAATAAATGTCTTTTAATTCTTCTAATTCCATAATTGCATAGATTAAACCTTGTTTAATTAGCAACTAAACTAATTTTCTTCTAATCAAAGGGAATATTCTTTATCCTTTTTGCACAATTAAAACTTTGTTTTAATTTGTAAAATCCATTTTTCTTAACCCTAAAGGAATATTCCCTCTCCTCCAATTAACTCACTTAGCTTCAAATGCAAGTTAACCCTTTAACCTCTTTAGCAAGTTACCTTTGACCTATGTGAGTATGTCAAAAGTGCGTTTGTTTGAGGCAAGTATGAGCCCTTGATTAACTTTCATCATGCATTCTCATCCATTGATGAGAATCCATGATCCATGCCTCTCATCCCCTTCATCTTGAACCATTGATTAATCTTTTTGATCTCAACCATCCATTCCTTATTTTCTCTCCTATAAATAGGTCACTATTTGGAGACAAATGGATCCATCTTTTATTGCAAACTTATGCTATTGAATTCACTCACATACTCACACATCTTTTACTTACTTTTTAGCTTTTTTTAGTTCATTTTCATTGCATAATAGCTAAGAGCATCCATTAATGGCTTCCATGCATCCATCTTAGTTTGTAAATAAATTAGGTCTTTTCATTTTAGCATCATTTTATCTTAAATTAGTTTAAATTAGCTTAAATTATCTTAGATTAGCTTAGATTAGTTTATCAATTATGTAATTAGATCATTTGTAGCATAAAATCATGGTAACTTAGCTTGCATCATGTTCATTTTTGCATAAACTAGGTTTCCATACATTAAACACAATGTTTTCTTTGATTGTCTTCCATAGAATCAATTGAAATAGGCTCACTGATCATAGGATTGGGAAAGGGTCATTGTTCCACATCAACACGACACCAATTCCACAACGGGATAAGTTTCAGATGGATTAGAGTAGATGTTTTGAAAGCTTTCATAATTTAGTATGTTAGGTTTTGATAACACGTTTAGTTTCAATTTCATTTGAATGATCTTGCTGAGATTCGAGTATTGGTGGCTCCATTATGCTTTGATTCTTCATGGATCAAGCGTAATTCAGTCCATACCGATATTTTCACATTGATGGTCCTATTGGACCATTTATGCAAGGTGCAGATAACTCATGCAAGGTTATTTACTTGGAACATTTCCATAATGACACGCTTATATAGTGACATCATTGGTGGGACTTGATACATAGATTCTTTGGTAGTATACTTAGATCCTATAGAAAATTGTTGCCCAACATGTGTTACCTTGGTGGTTGTGGTAGGCCATACCATATTGAGGTGATTAGGTTTTATTCCAATGGTGTACTAATATATGGCACATGACATCCTTGTGGTGGACCTAATAAAATCTTCAATGCAAGGTTTCTAGCTATGTGTTTTGGGTGACATGGCATAATTTGAGTGGCTAATAGCTAAAAGTATGTGTAGCAATTAGATACTTGAGGCTAACCATCAAAATTTTCCAATATGTTCTACTATGCCATGTGCCCTCCTTAGTGGTGCTTGAACTCCCTTATGGTGAATTTTTCTTAGGTTGTGTTTGGGTCTGTGCAGGATCATCATGGAAAAAATAGGCCCTTAAGTGGAAAAAAATTCAGAGAAATCAAAGTTAGGCAATTTGACATAAAATTTTGAATAAATTATCTATATTATTTCAGAATATGTAAGAATAGAATCTGTAGAAAATTGAATGTAGTTTCTAAACTACTAGGTTTTTTTTTTTTTTAAATCTATTTGGTGAAATTTTAAAATTTCAATGCAGTAGTACTTAAATTTTAGGGAAAAAATAGGAAGTAGGTGTCTATCTAATGACCCTAACCACAATAAAATCATAATATTTTTTTACAATTTTTTAGATATAAGTAGAGGAATCATGTCCCGATGTGATACATATTTTTTTGTAATTTTTTTCCAAGTAAATAATTAATTATGATTTTTTATTATAACTTTAAAAAAATATAAAAACTCGTATGTCTGACCTTAACTTGGTCAAAACTTCATGAAATTTAGTTTTTTTTAATCCTATAGTATGCGAAGTATAGAATGTGATGCATGTTTTAGATTTTAAAAATGTGATATCATTTGAAAGATATAGATGTTTTTCAATCAACCTATCAATCAGGGACTTTAGTTGTAATTCAAATAGAAAATGAATAATAATTATTTATTAAATTCAAAGTAAAGCATAATTTATATTGGTGGAAAGCTGAGAATCTCCTTTAAAAACCCTTTTCATTTCATCAATTTTGGGTTAAAAAAAAGTCGTCAACCACATACCCTACATATACCCATCATATCGCCACTTTTTGGCCCATCATGATCCTGCACATAGCCGTTTTATTCTTAGGGGTGGCTTAGCAAATGGGTATAACTCATGGCCTAGTTGTAGAGTGACATGTGTTTAGCTAGTGAGGCACATTTTTCTATATCTTGTGTTGGATTTCTCTAGGTTTCCACTATGGTGTTGGCCATGAAAAGTGTTATGTACATATTGACTTACCCTTCCAAGGCATATTTGAACATGATCATATAGCTTGTATAGATAAATGTGAATTGTTGATCGCAACCATTATGCTCTAGCATCTCCAAGACCATAGATCTTGTGTAGAATTCAAACAAGTTATGGCTGCATCTCCTCCTTATATAGTTGAATAACTACAAACCCCATGTTAAATATTTTTTGACCTACTCCAATGATGTGATGGGCTCAACATGGGTACAAATTGACTACTATTAAGGATCGACACTTGTATATATTTTGTGGGAATTTCTTTTGACCATTGGTGATGCCTGAGACCATTTTCAATCTTGTGGAACAATCCAAAGTTGTCCCCTCATACACCAATTTGAGGGTTTTTATCTACCTTCCTATGCAACAATAGCTAAATCTATCGCAACCTCTTTAGTCTCATGGTGATGTGTGTTTGGTTGTTTACTAATATGTCCTATCAAAATGTATGTGATTTAACTTGACTAAACATCTATCCCCAAGAGTTGTGTGAGTTGAGTGGAGATAAAATGCTATGTATGTATGCTTGGTGCATTAAATTTAAGTTGGAAGATTGTTATATATATTCACATCATTGTAAGGGATGCAAAAATTATGTTAGACATTTGGGATCTCTTGGAGTATTGTAAAGTGTTACCATATCTCAAGGGTTTACTCTATTTCAACACTTATGAAATATTAAAACATATTAACCCACCAAAATAGCATGTTGTGTGTAATCTCTTTTCTATACTATCTTTACTATCATTATTGTATATATATAAATTGACATCAAGCAAATTCACCGCTAGCAATTCACCCTAAACAATTCAGAGCTAGTAATTCATTGTTGTGACAACTTTATCACATACATAATTCACCTCCAACAATTCATTATCATGGTATATTCACCACGTATATCTTTTTTATGCATTCAACAAAATCTCTTAGTTTTTCTTTTTTGTGTGCTTGTGGCCACTTAAATATTGCAAATTGTATACGTGGTGAATATACCATAGTGATAAATTGTTGGAGGTGAATTGTGTACATAATGAATTTGTCACAGTGATGAATTGTTGGTGGTGAATTATCCTAGAACCATATAAATCATATCATTTTTTTCAAATAAAAACATATACCTTAAACCACTTGTATATAAATCAAATTTGAATGACATAATTATTAAAATATATTTTTTTAATTAATTAAAACTTTTAAAATCAAATAATACAATATATAGGAAAATCATAAATAAAGAAGTGAAATCTTCTCAATGAAAACACAATTAGTACCTAAATGAGGGCATGTTAAGGAGTGAGTGGTGAAGTAAAGCATGAGGGAAGTGTGGGAATGTGCTTTCCCTGCTATTCAAGAAAGAATACTACGTTATTTCTGGAAAAAGGGAAGCAATCATTTCCTTCATAAATTCTTGTGTGCTTGGGAGGTGGAACAAGAATAAACATGTTATAGAAAGAAAGATGAAGATGACTCCATAGTTTATGCTCTTACTTTACGTCACCTCTTAAACGAATATTCTTTCGACTCAGTTATTTGTTGAATAATTGTTTCTCCTTTTATAATTTTTTTTAAAAGTTTGTGTTTAGAATTTAATTATGAGGATTGTATTAATTAACAATTTTTACATTTTAATTTTTTATTTTAAAGTTTGATTTTGTTTAGATTCTATTAGTTGAGATTTTTTAAAAGTGTTAAATTATGAGGATTGTGTTTTCATTAAATTATTTTTGGCAATTATAGAATTTTTTAATAAAAAAAATCTTTTTGATTAAAGATTATTTGGAAATTATAATCTTATTTTTTACTCATATATAAAGAGATTATTTGGGAATCATGATCATTTCTTTAGAATCTTTTAATCTTTTTTTAGTTATAATTAAAAAAATGAAATATTTATGTTTAATCACGTGGCTATTTGGGAATCACTTTTTTTTCTACAACTCTTTTTTTTTTAAATATTGTGTTTAATTATGAGATTATTTGGGAATCATAGTCATTTTTTTTCTCTTTTTTATAAAGTATTTGTGTTTAATTATGACGATTTTATGTGTAGATTAAATAATTTAGGAAACATAATACTTTCTTTTCACAAATTTCATTGTTAAAATTGTTTGTATTTAGTTATGAATATTGTGTGTGGATTATAGCAATTTCGAATCCTAATAAAAGGATTGTGTTTACTTATGAGGATCATGTTAAGACATTACTATTTAGAAATCATAATATTTTTTTTTACAATTTTCATTATGAAAAATTGTGTTAAGATCTTCTAATTATCGAATATTGTACTATTGTTGAGATAAAACTTATAATATTCAGTGATTCATGTGCTATTATGATGCTAGTCTATAACTAGGTTCCTTTTTATGCTTCAATTGAACTATTAATGCTCTTTAGAATAGGAGATGACTCATAAATATTTGATGACAAAAAAAATGTGTATCGAATGTCATTAAGTATAAGACTGTGAAAACACATCATATAGATTTGTGTTTATTCAACCCTAGACAAAAACCTAATAAATATGGGAGATTGGTCAATTTGAATTAAAAAAATTAAATTTAGTTGTGAAGAGTCTACAACCACAAACTAACCCTAAGACATGAAAATGACTAGATCTAGCCAAAAACATATACATAAATGCTTGTATAAATGTAATGAATTTAAAAACTTGATAAATGTACAAAAGTGAATAGTTCTATAAATAAAAATGATGAATAAATACATTCAAATGTATTTAAAAGATAGATAAATAATATAAAGTAAAAAATCTTATTTAATATAAAATTATGATATTAATCAATATATTTATATAATTTAAAAAAAATAATAATAATAAAATTAAATAAAAACTAACATAAATACACAATTTTTATCA
Source organism: Sequoia sempervirens (assembly GCA_007258455.2). Taxonomy (NCBI): domain Eukaryota; kingdom Viridiplantae; phylum Streptophyta; class Pinopsida; order Cupressales; family Cupressaceae; genus Sequoia; species Sequoia sempervirens. The sequence continues at coordinate 465,735,243 of VDFB02270651.1, read as the reverse complement.
TTAAAAAATTAAAAAATACATATATATTATTCATATATCTATAAAAATAAAGTTTATCTATAAAAAAATAGTTTTAAAATTATAGCATTTAATTTAATTTCTTGTGTGTTCTTTACGTTACAATATTCTTGATTGTTTGCCCTATTCTGAATGTTACGTATATTACCCAGATTGGGTCAAAAGTTGTGGGACAAAGGCATATTACACTTTTAAAACAACATTGCATATTGAAAGCTTTTAACACAATTATAGAAACCGTTTAGTTTCCCAATGAGGAAGCATTCGTTCTTTACGTTGCTCGCTCTTATCCTTTTTATCTTTTTCTTTAGAATAATAAAGCGCTTTAAAATCAAGTTGAACATTTTTTTTCCTTTCCCATTACTGCAGCTGTTCACGAGTCTCCCGTCACAGTTAGAGTAGAAATCGAATTTTTCAAAAATAAAAAATTATATGATTTTTACTTTGTTAGTACAGATAAATAGTTAATAAAGAACTTCTTAAAATTAAAATATTAATTCATTTTAAAATGATATAGTAAAATCTTTTAAATTCATTAATAAAAAGTGAAAAAGCTTTACTAAATTTTTTGGAGATTAGCAAGTTTATTGGGAGATTTAGCATTTCTTAAAGATTTTTTTTTATGTGCAATAATGATATTTATAATTTTGTTTATTCTTTTATTTTTTCTTATTATGTATAATTATTTTAGATTTATGTGTGGAATGTAATAAATTAATGTTATTTTAAAAGACTATTTTGTTAATTGTAAGAAATAGAGAGTATTTATGTATGTTATATGTTGTCAAATAAATCAATTATATTTTAGTGTACAAATTTTAATATTGTGCAAATTAATTGTATTGATCTTGTAATTTATATTTTTTTAAAAATTTTGATTTTGTATTATACAAGTTTGGAAGAATCTCTCTTGTTCTAAAAGATGTATTTCCTTCAAATAGTATCACAACTAAGACCATATAAGCAATATTAAAGAAGAACATAGGATCTGTAAAAAAAATATTCACATTATTTCGTAAAAGTTAGATATCTATAATGGCTCTAGGAAAATTTACCTTAGTAATTCTCCAAAGGAAAATTCCCCATCAACAATTCACCATGAGAAAATTCACCATCATGACAAATTCACCTCAAGTAAAATTAACCACCAACAATTCACCGCCATGAAAAATTAACCACAAGAATATTAATACTATTAATTTTCTAGACTGTGAATTATTGGTGGTGAATTTTACTTGTGACCATGGCAGTGAATTTTTCGTCCATGCAAATTTGTCGTATACCATCTATAATGTCTAGCAACAACTATAATCAAAATTAACCTCAAATTCCTTAGTTTAAGAGTTTGTCGTATACCATCTATAATGTCTAGCAACAACTATAATCAAACTTAACCTCAAATTCCTTAGTTTAAGAGAGAAAACTATAATTTTTACAGTATGAATATAAATCTCAAGATTGATGAGATTTGATTGATGGAGAGGGAAGCAAGCCACCAGTCAAAAGACTAAGCGTGTTGGGACAATGACTATCAAACCCATTTAGGAAGATAAAAAGAATCATCATCCTCACCACCTCCTTCATCTTCAACTCTGCCATCTTCTCCTCCCATTTCCATATCCTCTACCACTTCTATTTCCCATACCACTCTCGCTTCACCTCCTCTAATCAAAATTTTAGTGGAACTCACCACATTCGTTCCTACCATCACTCCCATTCCTTATGGAATCATCCCTAATTTCTCTCTTCCACATTATCAATTTGTGCTCCCTAGTTCACCATTTATACCATATTTTCCACCATTCCTTCTACTTCCTCTCCTACTTCTCTTGATCTTAATGGAACTTTTATGTCTCATCTTTCACACCTTTCTAAGGAGGTAATCATCACCTTGCTCTCTGAAGTTAACAAATCTTTGTTAAATCAAGTGGCACAAGTTAATCCACTCAATAATGGACAAAACACATTTTTTATATTGATAATAAGGCAATTAGAGTTGCCACTCAAGTCCACAACAACTTTTTGATTTTGAAGGAAGAGGTTGATAAGTTGATTGAAGACTACGATGGATTTCATAAATATTATGGGTTAGTGTGTCCCAAGGTTGAGGTAATAAAGAAACTTCCTATTGAAGTGATAGAACAAGGAGGAATTGGTAAAGGAGCCACATTACTGGCTACATGTACTTAATTTTAGAAGAGAGATCATGATAAAAGTCAAGCCAAAGGTAAAAAGGTATCATCAATTAGATCAAAAAAAATTTGTTGACTTGTGATAAATTTTTGTAGGAATTGACAAAGGTACACATAATTTCTTTTGAAAAGTTAAATGAAGTTCTGAAACAAAATTGGAGGTAAATAATTTATAAGGAATCTACAAATAGATTGTCTATAGAATTCTTGGACTCTATAGCACAATTTCTAGTGAAGTCTCGGGAGGTGATCAATCAAAGGTATTCTTGGGTGGAATTATATCATCAACTAATGGATGATTATGATGCTTTATGCTACAAATTTCATGTTGCCCCTGGTTCGCCCAACACAGAGGTCATTGTAGCCTTGACTACTTTTATGAATTTTGCAATGAAATAAAATCAGAGGGAAGAAGTGAAATATAAAACATATTTTTATAGAAGATAACGAGTGTGCAATTTTTGGGAAATTGTACCATTAAGTTTTTTGAGATTTTTTAAAGGTATATTTATTGCATATACCTAGATTCATTTGTAACTAAATTTAGTTGGAGATGGATGATGAATATATTGTTAGTTCATTTAATGCACTTCTAATATTAAATGCAAATGTAATCTAGACCATTGATGTTGAGATAATATCCACCATTGATGTTTGTAAGCCTTCTCTATGAAAGACAATTTTCTCTCAAGTGTAAAGGGTTTTTGAATAGGATTTGTTGTAATCAACATTTTGAAATCAATACAAGCAAGAAATTGAATTTGTGGTGACTTGTTATTTCTCTATGTATGGGTGCACAGTTCCTTTCTTCAATTTTAGATAAAGTTTAGTTATGATAATGGTGAAGTTTGAAGATATCTGATAGGTCTCTGGTTCATACCATTCATAATTTGTTGACTGTAACTTACTTTGTATGGTTAGTTTGAGCTCTATTTTGTTATAAGTTCAATTGTGAATGTTCATTTATATTGCGCTAAAATTGGGTATATTCATGAATTTTTATAGTTTAAAAATATTTATGTTTCTTTTAAAGATTGCACTATTCTTCCAACTTTTTGATTTTAACTCTGATTAAGTAGGAATTGGTTTTGTGAGGGATTCTTCTATCTACAACATCAACCATTATTTTCATTGTCCTTAGGTTTTCGTAGCTTAATCTCTTTTCCCATTTTTTAACATTTTATTTTAAATTGAATTAGTTTAGGAAGAAAAACATCATTCAAATTACAATATTAGTGTAATGACGGAAAAAGGTCCTCTTAACTTGGCCTTGATTTAGTGGTGCAATATGCCTAACATATTCACATTAGGTCTTGGGCCCTTGTGAACTAAATGGATTTAAATGGCACCTTACTCAAGTGTTGTGAAGTGTTGTGAAGTGTTGTAACTCACTTTCACACTTTTCTAGGCTTATCATCAATAATTGGGCTTTATTAAGCTTTAATTGGACCCATTTTGCATCCATAAGCTTTATTTATGTGTATTTTTTAGGATAATCCTGACAAAAGCATTTAAAACACCAAAATCCTGAAAAACTACCTAAAATTCCTAAGGTGGGACTCATTCACCATTCTGGGTGAATGAGTCCCCTTAGGTGGGACACATTCGCCTAGGGTGGAAAATGAGTCCCATTTAGCTCAAAATAAAATTTAATTTAAATCTTTTGTAGAATTTTATTCTCCAAGATCCAATGTTGGCTTCTAGTGTTTTAATTTCAGGAATTCTTGCATAATTGAGTATAAATACAAGATTATTTCATTCATTTCTCACCTAGCAAGTTGAATGAACATCCTTATAGAAAATTTGATTTCACAAGAGTATTCAAGAGAATTCAAGCGAATTCAAGGGAAAATTGTTAAGCACATATTAGAGCATTCTTCAAGCATTGATCATCATTTCAAAGATCTCTTGCATCATGTTTGTTATTATGCTAACAATTGTGGTGTAGGGTTTGTGATTCAAGCAAGAATTGCATTCAAGATCTATCTCGTTTAAGTTGGAGTTAAGGACCACATCCATTGTAGTCATTTCAAGCATAATTACAACATCTTATTGCTAGGGTTTGGGCTAGGGTGCAGATTTCATAAGGAGAAAGGTTGGAGAAGTGTTGCAAATCATTCAAAGTTATCAATAGTGTCATCAAACATTGAAGAGTCTTGGAGATCACCTATAGGTCACATATTGTTGTTTCAAATCCTGAAACCAACCAAGAAGAGCAGAGTAGACTAAGGAGCACATAATTAGCTCTTGAAATTGTAGAAAATCCTAACTAGATTGATTCACCACTCATGGCGAATGAGTCCCAGTACCAATAAAATTTAAGGACTTTGCATATTCTGATACCCTTTTGTCCAAAACCTATTCTGGCACATTTTTCCAAAAATAGGACTGATTCACCCAACTTGGAGAATGAGTCCTAGCCAACTATGACAATAGAATTTCTAGCATTCCAGACCATCATCCAACCACTTTCCAGATTCTTAGGTGCACACTTTCAGTTTTATTATTTATTGTATTGTTTCAAGCATTTTCTAGGTCATTTAGTGTTGTTTTGCATTCAATTAGGGTTTTGCATTTCATTGTCTTTTCCAAGTTTAAAATTGGTGGTGAACCCCTAAATAAATCATCTTCAACCCCTAGGATAGGCCTTAGCAAGATCTCTTTCTCCTTTGCAAAGAGATCTCAAGGGTTACCCTTGAATGAAATTGGAAAAGTGTGTGGGTATGCTCTATATCTAAAACCATATGCTAGCATTCCTAACCACATTTTTGCCATTTCAATTAGATGTTGAGTTTTTTTTCAAATCTCATATCTTAAAATACATTTAGGGTTTCACAATAAAATCAGATATTTCAAACCCTCATTATTTAGTTTCAACTAAGTAATTGTAAGGCCCCTTATTAAAACAACAAATCATTAGATCAATTGAGTCATTTTATGCAAATTCATGACCCAAATATCAAAGCCTTGGGGTTATCTTTCTAAATTTTTGAGTGTAGATTTCCTTTCAAGAGAGAAAAAGTACTTCATGGTTTGTCTGTGTTGTCTTGTGCAAAAACACTCATCAGCATAATTCATGCTAGAAGGAGGGTCTGAAACTTTATTTAAAGCTAGAGTGTATATGTTCATTTTCTCTTGATAGATTTCAAAGAATAATCAGATCCACAACTAAGATTCCCTACTAGATCTAGAAGGTTTAGAACTAAGGAATATTCATCATCAACTCCACCCATACTTCCATTTCAACTTCATCTCAAATCCCTTTTGATGTACCACAACCACCCCCACCAATACCACCACCAATAGCTTGATTACCTAATAATCCTTCTCCCATTCATTTCAATGCATTTCATGGCATGCCAAAAAATCTACAAAAAAATTGTTCAAAGTTTCATGTCAATGGTCCAAATAGAATTGTAGAGGAGCATATCAAAGTTTTTGAAGAAACTTTTCATAATTGGTAGATCAAGCATGAGGATGTGGCTTGTCAATTGTTACCATATTGTTTGGAAGAAGAGGAATTTTTTTGGTTCATTCATCTTCCTACTAGATCAATTAATTATTAGGGTCTTATGAAGAAATTCTTGGACAAATTTAAGATTCATACAAATTTTGCATATTTATATTAGAAATTTGTAGAAGTAAAGAGATAAGATAATGAACTTATCAACACCTTCAATAATAGGTTTCATAAAGCTTTTAATCCTCTCTAGGATCCATATCAACTCAATGATTAGGAAGCAATGCAATTCTACTCTTTGTGCTAGATAATCTTTACTTTAGTATTTGTTAGAAGAGCTAATCCTACACCAAACAATCTTATGGAGGCATACAAAGAAGTTATTAAAGTGAATGTAGAGTTGGGTCAATTAGGCGCTAAACCATTGAATCATATAGGCACTCTTGTAATGCCCCATCAAATATACCAAATTAACCGAACTTTGGCTCATCATGCACTTGTACTAAATCCTATTCTGCCAATCACTAGACCCATGGTTCCCCACCCAAGGGTTTCAATTTTTGAGGTCCCTCCTTCAGATCTACCCTATTTACAAGCTATTAAGCCTAGAAAAGATAAAGAGAAGGACGACCTTAGAGAACTCACATAATAGATGAAGAAGCTCACCACTAAATAACCCATTTGATAAATTAGAATAATTTCTTGCAAAATTTTCAAAAGAGTTCCATCAGTCTAGTTTTTAATCAAAACCAAGGATAGAATCAGGGCTACCAATGACACAATAATGTATGGAATACTAGGCCTAATAATGGGGGAGTTCTTTCACCTTTGGATGCTACCACTACAATAGATAATAGGCCTCAAGGAAGGGTATATTTGGCTAAAATTTCTATGCCAATTTGGTGTAGACTACACAACACCAACCAACATTTTGAATTGAATTTTCACAAGTTTCAAACTATTGCAGTATATTTAAGAAGGAAGTACAAAATGTAGAATTTTACAAAGCATCCATCTCTTATGGGTAGAAAATTTTTCCCTCCTCTAATTATGACTCTTCCATGGTTGTGAATAGATCTCCTTTCCTAAATCAAGAAGAAAACAAGCCAAAAGATGAAGAGTCACTTGGTATTTTGTTTGATGTTGAGCCAATTTGTAATGGGGAAGATGATGTACAAATGTTTCAACAACACAAAGGATTATACAACCTTCAGAGTAATAGGCCTAAGGGTTTGTTTAAAAATTCCACTCCTCCAAATAATCTTTAGGTGCATCTGAATTCAAATTATAGCAATAATCTAATACCTCCAAAGGTTCCCACTTAATTCTTCTCAAAGATATCTCACACAAAAATGGAGATCGCATGGATGGGACAATATATCGTAGAAAAAATGAAGAAAATGAAGGTAAGCCTCTCAATCTTTGAATTATTGAAAGTGTACCATAGAAAAATGGCCCTTTGACATTTTCATGGTCTTTTAGGTCTTTCTTCACGATGCTTGGTCCATTTTGCTTTGATTTAATGTTGTAATGTGACTTAAACATTCACATTAGATCTTTAAAATTCAAATTATGGTGTCTTGTGAAGGTGTTGTGAAGTGTTTTCTACATGTTTCTAGACTCTATTCATTACAATTCACCTAAAAATCACCTTTTCATCACTTATCAAGTCCTATTTTAAAATGTTGTAAAGTCTTGTAACAAGATTTCATCTTTTTCAAGGCTTAATTTCACTATTTACACCTTTCTTATGCTTTCTTTAACCCCTTTATGCACTCATAAGGCTTAATTAGGTGTATTTTTTAATGTAAACCCAACAAACAACATTAAATGTGACTTAATTCCTAACACCCACTTTCAAGAACAAGGTGGGACCCATTCACCATGGGTGGTGAATGAGTCCCTCTTGGCTCAAAATTCAAAATATTTTTAATTTTCTTTTGGGTATTTATTCAAAATTACCTTATGTTGACCTATGATGAGGTATCATTGGGTTACTAAGGCACAAGTGTGTATAAATAAGTGTTTTTCTCCTCATTTTACATCTCCTAATTCATTCAAGCAATCTCTTCATTCACTAAGCATTCAAATCACATTTGAGCATTTTACATCATTCAATCAAGCATGAATCAAGTATCTTGGAGCAACCATTGACATATCTTCAGATTTCTTAAACAAGGTTGTGGTGAGTTTAGGACATTTGCATGTTGTTTATTCATCTTTCCTTGTTCATTTCATTTCATTTCTTCATTAAGGGTTTAATTACCAAAGTGGGATTTGACCAAGGAAAATCCCTATAACCTAACCCTTAACCATTTTCCCCCTTTTTCATGTTTGTTTGCAAACTTGTGTATGCAGATTTATCAAGTAATTAGGTGTTGAAAAATATACAAGAAGTCAGCAAAGTGTTTCAAGTCAAATCAAACCTATTTCAAGCTTGGAGACAACCTACAATCCGTTTTCTATAGATTTGACTTCGTCAACCTAACAAGTAGACAAGTATAGATCTGGTGTTACAAAATTGGTCCCTAGTTTCATAGAATTTTTGGAGAGGACTGATTTACCATCAATGGTGAATGAGTCCCACCTTAATGCTGGAAAGTTAGATTTTGTCAAATTCTGGATCCCGGCAGTCAGAAACTAGTTTCCAGAAGTTTTTGTCAGAAGTAGGATTGATTCGCCATCAGTGGTGAATGAGTCCCACTGGTGATTTTCACTGATTTCTGTCAGCATTTAGATCACTCCATATTTAGTTCATGCTTTCATATCACATTTTGTTTTCAAACATTGCATATTTCTTAAGTTTCACTTTCGTAATCAATCAATTGCATTATTTAGTTGCATTTAGATCATCTCATTTAGTCTTAATCACATCATACACTTCCTAAGGTTTATCTCTCTCCTTTTAGGTGAAACATCCTAAAAGTGCAAGAGTAGCCTATAAGCCTCATTCCCAAAAATTATGCTTCAGAAACTACCAAAAGTTAGAAATGCATTATTTAATTGAATTCAAGAATTTTCTAGACCTGAGATTATCCAATGAATTTGTACCCAAAGATTCTCAAGAAAAAGGTAAAGATAAGGCTCAATTCTCTCAAGTGGATACTCAAATTATCATCTATAAGTATAAGAGGGAATCTCCACCCTTTCTCCTAATCTTGTGTATTTTCAATAAGAATTTGCATAATTTTCTAGTAGATTCAGGAGCATCAACCAATGTAATTCCACTAGTAGTATGTAAAGCATTGGGAATTACCTCTACTGAATCTTCAAGGAAGGTCACTCAGACTGACAAGACAAAAGCTAATGTGGTAGGAGAATTAAATCACATTCATATACAACTCACCTCTAATCCACATGTTCAACATATGATCGACATCCAAGTGATTGATATTTTGGATATGTATGGCATGCTATTGAATTGTGACTGGTCTAACACACTTAATGGATACATGGCTACTGATTTCTCTCATATGTGGCTCATGTGGAGGGGAGTTTCCAATTTTATTAACATCGAAGGGGAACCAAGAATGAAACATATGATTATACAATATAACCAAAGTAACAAAGTGTTATTTTCTAAAGTTGATCTAGGTGTATATCTTCTCGAGGCATTATGAACTGAGGAGATAATATATTACATGACATGGGGACATTCACTGAAGATTTAAGTCATGTTCCTAATAACACAAAACTATGTAATGAAGTATATGAGGATATCCTTTTTGATGAAGAAGAGATAATATTTGAAGGGTTTCAAGAATTTATGGCTAAATGTATCACAAATCAATTAAGTCTAGGGAATAAAGTTGACATCGAAGAGCTATTATTGCCATGTTGGTGTAGAATTCACAATGTGTCTCATTCAAAGTTTGAATGTTGTTTATATCAAACAAAAGTGGGAAAGATAAAGGATCATCTAAGTATTGTAGACTTAGTAGAAGAAAGTCCAAAACAAGAGTCTTCACCAATTAAACCATCCAATAAAGAGGATGATCAAAGTTGTAAAGTCCCATAAAAAGAAGATAAGGTGAAGATTAGTAATAATAATGATACTAAGATTTGGACATTAAGGTTTGATGGTTTAAGATCCAAACAAGGTGCAAGAGCCAATTTTGAGTTGATCAGCCCTAGCAAGAAATCCTTCTTCACAGCTCACAAATTGTAGTTTTTCTACACAAATAATATTATAGAATATGAAGCAATGGTGCATGGATTTTTTATGGCTATTCATAAAAAGGATAAGATATTATAAGTTTTTGTCGATTTAGTGGTAGTATTAAAACAAGTGTGTAAATAGTATTCTTGTCATTATAAAATATTAATAAAATATAGCCATTGCATGTGAGATTTGATTGAAAGTTTAGATTCTTTTATTATCTAATTAATTCCTAGGCATAAAAATCATGTTACTGATGTGTTAGATTAGGTGGAAAACACATTACAACCATTATATTTATTTGGTTTGAAGAGGTTCACAATTGAACTCATTCCCATGCCTTACATGCTAGGTAACATCAATAGTTTCAAGGTATTTGAAGATGGTAAGAACATATTAGATTTTATTATTAGTTTAGATGTGTTTACATCTCAAATTATAGATGAAGAAAAACTTAAAGAAGGTGATATAGATCTCGAAGGTGTGGTCAATTTGAAGACTAATACAATTCCCCCTAGGGATGGTTCAGTTAGAGAGTATCTTTCATTTGGACTAGTTGAGATCTAAGGACCAACATTCAAAAACATAGTTGATAGGAAATAAATGTGATTCTTACAATATGGGCATAACTGAGGAGGAAAAGAATGTTTTTATTGGGAAATTTTGTTCTCAAGTAGAGAAAGAGGATATAATCAAGGCCCTTCACTTTGATCATGATGTAACATCCTGGAGCTATGAGGATTTAAAGATATATGATACTTCTATTATTACACATACCATTCATCTTAGACCTGATGTTAAATCTTTCAAATAGCGGCAATGACTTTTCAATACATTATTGGAACCAGTGATTTATAAAGAAGTCTAGAAACTATTATCTACAAGAATAATTTTTCCTATGTGTCACTCAACATGGGTGGCTAATTTGATTCTAGTGAGGAAAAAAATGGTGAAATCGAGTTGTGTGTCGATTTTTCAAATCTTAACCATGCTTCAAAAAAGATAACTATCATCTACCCTCATGGACAAAGTATTAAAGATTGTGAATGGGTCTCATATGATGTATTTCCTAGATGGACATGCTGGTTACAACTAGGTGATGGTAGCACATGAAGATAGATTGAAGACAACTTTCGCCATGTAATGGGGGATATTTGCATATCATAGAATGTCATTTGGGATGATTAATATAGGAGTAACCTTTCAAAAAGCCATGGATATTGCATTAAAGGAATTGGTTGGTAAATTCATATTATTTATAGATGGATGTTTTAAAAGTGTTCTCCAAAAAAAGGAGGATCACATTTCAAATTTGTACAAAGTTTATCAATGGTGTAGAGAATTTGACATTTCACTTAATCCCAAAAAGTGTATTTATAGTTTATTGAGGGGAAGCTCTTAGGTCATGTCATTTTAGAGAAAGAATTTTCCATTGATCCTAAGAGAGTGTAGGCCATCTTGAAAACCCAACCTCCACTAATTAAGAAAGAGCTTAAGTCATATTTTAGTAAAATTGTTTTTTTTATGAAAGTTCATTACAAGTTTTGTAGAAATTGTGAGACCTTTGAATTCTATGCTAAAACAAGAGGTGAAGATTAAGTGAAATCTTGAAACTAAGAACAATTTTGCATAAATTAAGAAAGCTATTGTCAATGCTCCAGTGTTAGTGAGTCCTGATGATGCTAAGCCTTTCTATATCTACTCTTTTTTGCCAGATCACTCATGCACAACAATGCTTACACAAAAGAAAGAATTGGGAAGTGGATGTCCAATTTTCTTTATGATCACACCTTTAAAAAATGTGGAATTAAGGCACCCAAACATAGAAAAGTAATCTTATGCCTTGGTGAGAGTAGTTAAGAAGTTCATACATTATATTTTGAGGAGTAAAATATATGCCATAGTGCTTGAACCAACTATTAAGGTATTACATATTCCAAATGAACTAGGAGAATGAAGAGGAAAGTGGGTCACCATGTTACACTAATTTGACTTGGAAATCCAAACTATGAAGCTAGTACGTAGTCAGGATTTGACTTGGACAATGGTTGAGATTGATCCTTTCTTGGTAAACTCATTAAATTAATCAAGTTCACCTCCATCCATTCATCAGGTAAACTCATTAATTTCCATCTCCTAAGGTTATTAATTTAAAATTAAATAAACTTTATCATCATCCCTTTAATTAAATAAACCAAACTTTATTTAATTAAATCTCCAAATGCATATTCCATCCTTTTCTGATTTAAATAAATAAAATATTCAAGTCAAAAAGGTCAAAGCCCCTAATCATCATCCTAGCTAATTAATCCTGATCAAATCTAATCTAATGAATGTCACATTCTCTAGATTTTGCCACTTGCACAAATAAATCAATTTATTGATTTATTAAAATCTTTATTTACTTTCAACATGGCATCTTTGAGGAATATTCCCTCAAGTTTGAATTCAAAATCAAGTGGACATGTACATCCAACAAAGCAATTAATGTCTCTTACATGTCCCTTGCAAAGGTCAAACTAAGCATTAAATCTCAAATTCAAATTTGAAATTTCCCCCTCTTGGGCACATTTCCCAAATCTTGCACATCCCTCAACCTATGGCATGATGGCAAGTGGCCTCTTTTCATTGGCTTGTTTTTTATCCCACATTGCTCTCTTATGAGCACTCTTAGCATTTGAGAATCTACAAATAGAGAGCTTCATTCATCAACAAATCCTCCACAATATTATGCAAAGTCACTCTCTTAAATTGAGAATTGATTTTGTCCACTCCATATCTTAGCATTCCATATCATATTCAAATCATTTTCATCATTGAGCTTAGCAAAGGATTGGGAAAGGGCTATTTTCCACAAGAGCACCAATCCAATATGGGATAAAGTCTTGATCATGTTTTTTGTATGCTTGCAATCAACTATTCTTGTTCTATTTAGTTTTGCATATTTTAGCATGGTTAAGTATTCCATAGGGATATTGAATTTAATGGGTTTCAAATGACTAACATGATATTATTATGTTAAGATTTTTAACCATTTGCAGATTTGATGTCCACACATTCTTATATATCATCAACTATATTATGCATCTTCATATGCTTATCTCCCCCTCACAAACTTATTCTCTATAATTGATTTCTTTTCCTTGACATTGATTTAACTATTTCTCCTAATGCTCCCCAAATTCCTCAAACACTTTTTATCTTTCACCTTCCCTTATCTACCTACATTCCTTTCTTCTTCAATTTTTCCTAATTCTCTGGGCATTTTAATTCACCTACCTATCCTCTCTTGCATTATCAAAACACCTACATCCAATTATTTGCAAACCAAAATCTCCCTCAAATCTATCATGACCCTTTCTCCCATACAACTAATTCTCCATTAATTCTATTAGAGCTAAAAAAACACCCAAATGGATTCAATATTATTTTCCTTTGTCTCCATGCCTATAAGGTATTTGTTTCTTACTACCCTCACTTACGACATCTTAAATTTAGTGTATTGTTCATCTTCCTTAGGTATGTCATCAACTTACAACATCTTCTATGCAAATCCATAATTCCATCCTTTTATTGTATTCATTGACATTATCTCTTCCCCTTCTATTATAGCTCCCATATTAAGAAACACTTTTGGAATTGTTCTAGCTCCAAATGTAGCTTCATGCCTTCATCTCTCTCTAATGCATCTACCTATAAAATTTTCCTTGAAGCATTCTCCTTGTTATCCTTTGCTACATTCACTTGTAGCAACTTAGATATGTGTGCTTGTTTATCCTTGGGAATCCTTGCATACCTTTAGTAACATTTCTCCTCAAGTGGCAAGCTTCTTTTGTTTGTACTAGCAACCTATAAAATCATCTTTGCTACTACCTCTTCCCCATACTTATCCATGGATGTATTACTCAAATATTTCTCATCGAGTGTCCCTTTGACCTTAAGTGCACACTCCAACACCTCCATGCCTTCATCTTGGCATGCCTCCCTTGCAACATCATCCTCCATAATGGGGATATATCTTTCTCTCTCATTTATACTATCTAGACTTGCAAACAACAATGTGTTAAAAAATATGGGGCTCATTTTTTCCCTCCTTTCTTTGTTCCACCATGACTATCTTCTCAACCTCTTAAAACTCATGGGTTTCCTCCTCATCCTTTTCGTTTTTGATGTGAACTCTTATCCCATCTACTATTTTTACCATATGTTCTTCTATGGGCTACATATCTCCCATTTCTCCAACCATAAGCTACTAAAATGACACCTCTATCCATTCATTCTCTCCCAAGATAATATTATCCCTACTTCCTTTCTATCATTTAGTCTTCCTCTTCATTCGCATTACTACCTGAAAATCAGTACATTCTCATGGAATCTCCCTTTGATGTTCTCTAAGGCATCTAAATTTACCTCAATCTCCCTCAATGTCTTTAGTACCACGACTTAAACCTCTCTACAAGGATTGCTACTAAAGCTTATATTACTCTTCTTCTTGGTGAAATCTTGACCATCTACACACACAAACTCATTCTAACTCACTCCCAAAGTTATACCTCACTATGATACCAAACAATCAGTAGTTTTGCATTCCCTAATGTCAATTTGATTGTGTCACAGGCTATTTTTATGCCTAGGAACCTACACACAACAATGTAGAAGCCAAGCAATGTTCTTCTTTCTACTATAAATAACCTTGTAACAAAATAATAGCCTATAATAACATACACCCTTAGGACTACCAACTACAATAGTTATCTCAAAAAACACTATTTGCATGCTAGTAATCACACACAAATGAAGGATTGACCTAACTTGCACCCTACCACACACATGGGACACCATTTTGAACAAAAAAGAAAAATGATATATGTTTTACTACATGGAATTTTTTTCTTCCTCTCTCTTTATAGGTAGGAACTTATGTTTTCCCTAATTCTTCTCATATACACACTTAACTCCTAACTTGAAATCTTAAGGTTCCTCACTTCTTATCTTCTCTCTTCCTTACTCTTTGCACTTTATTGCACTCATTTTAAACTTTTCCCTCTTCTTACTCATATGTAGTTTAATATTCCAATTATTTATACATATTCATTTTATTTTTCTCCTTCAAGATACCAACCTAATCTCACACATAACTTCTCCCTTGTATATTTCTCACAACTTCTCTCCCTTGCTAGAATCTTCACCTATGTTTTCATGGGAATTCTTACTCAAACCTATTCATGGATCAACCTCTTTACTATTTACACACACAACTTAATTTTCTACCCAAATCACAACATTCTCATTTATTCATCCCTCTCTCTAAACTATCTACACTTTGAGTACTCATGACTTCTATTTTCCTTGTCTTCCTCTTTACATTGTTCTTGTTGATTGTCCCTCCAACTTGATAGTATTCTTATTTTCCATCATTTATATCACATATATATTTATTATTCTCTCTCCTTCATGAATTTATTATCTAACACACCTTCCTTCTCCTACACATCAACTCAAATTTTCTTCCCAGTACTCCCCAAATTTTGTAGATGCACCTTTTATCTCAAACCTTCCCATATTTATGCATATGCCTTTCTCCTAGAATCTCACCCAATTCTCTAGGTACATTTGAACTTACCTACTTATCTTCTCTTTATATGCCAAAATGCCTACATTTAATTCTCTACATGCCCAAATATACCTTAGATATAGCACAATCCTTCTCCCACATGGTTTATCCTCAATTGATATTTTAAAGGGTACAAAAAATATCCAAATAGATTATTCATTCAGTTGGAATTGATCTCTAGCCTACATTATATCCTTACGCTATTAATACACATATTTTATGGCCTAAACATCATTGCTACCTACCATTCATCTTTGGAATTGATTATTGACCCTCCCATGTTGTGAAACTTATCCTTGTTGCTAAAATATACCTAATGGTCCTTCTGCCCCAATGGCCATTACTTTTGTGACCTCTTTTGCTACCAACTATTCCTACAACTATTTTGTTGACTAAACATGGTCATCCAGATTATCCTTTCAAATATTTTCTACCGTGACCAATAAGAGCATATTTCCATCCCATGGTATCCTAGGCTTTTCCTAAACTCCATTATGCACCTCCATGATCTACAACTGGCTCCAAATCCTCTACTCACACACATAGATGTAACTAATGAATTCTCTTTTTAGATAATTCAAATGCAAATTAGTAGAACAAAAAAATTGTTACCATCTCTAACCTCTTATGTCTTCCTTTCATTTATCCACCACTCTTCTACTCTACCAACAACCATTACATTGTAATCCATTGGTAGAGTACTAACGGTCATTCCCAATAACCATTATTCCTTCATATAATATAAATAACCATTATTCCTTCATATAATACAATTGATAGAATAGATATAAGAAAATGATGCAAAATTCACAATCACAAAGTAGGGGAGAGGGGCACATAGCAGAGCGGGGTCCAATAGTGAGGATAGAAGTAGTCCTTTGTGGGCCCCATAGTGGAGCACCTTAATATCCAATTACAAAACACCTTTTATCCATAAAGTACACAAACTAGCAAATCATGTGATGCCACATCAGGGCACCAATAAAACATGACTTAGTGCACCACTATCAGTGTCACTTTTTTTGGGGCCTTTTTGGATACCTCAAAAAAAAAGCATGTTGATGTGGCATCGTATTTGATGATGTGGCCCTAAAACAAAATATAGAAGCATGTGAGTTGCCAAATAAACTATTGTACAAAATTGGGAGTGATTTGAATTTCAACATAAGATTTTGAGAAACGCGAAGTTAGAGCGCTCCACTATGGGCCCCTCTCCCCTAAATAAGAACAATTTTTTTCTTTTCTTTTCAGAGAATTAAGACACAAAAACCAAACTCACCATCGTGGAGAGGAGGTCGGTGTTATTCTTTTGGTTATAGTCTTTTGCATACTCACAACTGGTATTAACCAAACTCACGAAATAAAGTTAAAAATATCTACGCAATGCACTAGAAATTTCTTCTATGGCGAATAGGCCTAACTATATTTAAAAATGGTTGGTAGCACTTTACGCTTTAGTTGGATTCCATTTTAAAGTGAGAAAGTAGCAAAAATACAGTAGTGAGTGCACAACAACGTATAAATGGTAACAGGACAAACAGCAGCTATCAAACTCAGCTGCCAATACCAGTTTGAAATATAACAATAACTGATCAAGGTATAAAAAAAAAAATTATTGTGTTTATTCAATAAAAGATGATTGCAATATATAATTTTAAGGAAGTAAGTTGATTACAATATAGATCTAACTCAAACACCACTAATATTCATATATATAATTCTTCTAATTCATAACACAGTAAATATTGACTGTTGAGATACCTACAACAAAAACATAGCTTAAATTCTAAACAGCAGCTTCAGAGAGCGCTGCAAAGAAAACATGATAAGCAGACACAACTATCCATTCTTTTACAACTAGAATACCACACTTCCATTCTTCAACTTTTGCCTCTACCCAAAGCGGTTGAAACGCTTGCCGCCGCCTCTCTCCCTTTCGGGATGGTCCGGCTGACATTCCTTCACAGAGCAGTATGTCTGCACCATTGTCAAGATGACCACAAAAATTCCTACCACTAACGCCATCACTTTCCATGGACTTGACCAATAATCCGTACGAAATTCAGCCCACCAACTCCTAATCTTACTATTGTAGTAATTCCTGATGAGCGCCTCTTTGATTTGAGCCTTCAAGCGTTCACCATCCTCCAGAAAGCCTGGATGATAGACTGGCTTAGACATGCCGTCCCAGATCTTGGCCACGTAGTCGTCGGTGATCATCATGCTGTTACGAATAATGACGTGGCTTTCTCGCAGCAAGGTGACATCTTCCGGGGTGTCGATGAGACAATCCATGAGCTCCACGTAATTCATCACATGTTTCTCTACATCCGCGTCATTGAACTCCAACGCAAGCAAATTCCTCAACAGCACTTCAGTGTAGGTGTCTGAAATTGTTATCTGAGGAAGATAAAGTGTGTCCGAGTTCCTGCAAAATCTGATCTTACCTGGATCCTTAACCGGTTTAAACTGAATCCCGCCGTTGACCAGCTCCTTTGCGTTGTATTTTGCGAGAAAATCTTGATGATCCCTTCGGCCTGGATTCCTTTTGAAAATAGCCATCACAACCGCAACTATGTTTTCTCTCACACTCAAAACACAGTGTCGCCATGTTCGCTTTCCTTCCTCAATCTCAACACGGAGGATGGGGGAGACATGTTTGTGCATATGGTCTAGCAAATGCTTTTCTTTCTCTGCATTGAATTTTTTTTCAGATACCTCGAAGCAACACAGACTCTTTATGTGAGATTCCATGAGAGATGCATTTGTCCTCTGCGGAGCATTTGCAACTGCTTCCTCGCTCGTCCTCACAGTATTTTCTACATGTAAGAGAAGGGAAAGAGGGATCTGGTTTTCCAGCTTCACAATATCACACATTATGCTTGCCTTTGCAGGAATCTTATTATTGCTGTTGATTGCCAAGAGAAGGTTGGAAAGAAACAAGGCATCTACCATCATCATCCAGGCAAACTCTGAAATCTCCTCCTCCTCTATCTTCCGGTGGTAAAATTGCTCAATCTCAGATATCATACGAGCCTCAGAAATTTCTGTGAACAAGCGCTTGATGAGCTCAGGGTCTTTCTCAGTTGCCTTCTTGAGCTTTTGATGTTCCATCTGCGAAAGATGAGTGGGGCGTTGGTTTGAAGGCTCCAAGGGTTTGTCTTTGGACCAGAGATGATGGTAAGGACCCAGCGACACTAGTTGAGGATTGTACGCCTCTGCCTTGGTATTCACCATGGCCTCGAGCACACGCATGCTCATTCCCCCATCTGCAACATCATTCCTCGCCTTTTGCAGAATTTCATTGACATCACTAGGCCATTCACTTACAGCTGCTGCCATCGCCAGTGATGAACGAAGAGGCCAACTAGGAGATGTATTACGTGAGAGAAATTATGTAACATTAACTATGCACTACGGCAGGAATAAGCTGTCATTTCCTTTTAACAAATGGAGAGCGTAGGCTTTTCGTGAGACTTTAAAATTCCTTCTATGTTCTATGAATTTATAACTACAAAATTCGGAGTTCGGTTTAACCCCAACCTGAAAATTTCCTTCTGCAGACAGTGAAACGTTGTCTTTCTAGCTGTAAAGTGAAATATTCGGTTTTGTGACGTAAAAAAATAATATGTTATACCATAGTCTTAAGATAGTGCCAACACTTTATCAAAGGGGCATTTGCGAAGGAATATTTTTATTGTAAATCCGTGACTTTAGCAATTAGTTTGGACTATCATTTTGTGAAAAAATATTTTGTATATAAAGTGTATTGAAAGATTGTTTTTGGAATCAATTTTATATGTCTTTGTATCAATGTTTTAAATTACATTCAGAAAGAAGAAAATAAAAAATGAAATTGTAAACATAGTGTTAAAAATAGAAGCAAGGGATGAACTGATGAGAACTAGGGACAAAAGCGGGGAAGATGGATTAAGAGAAAAGGAGATTAAGTTTAAGGGATGAAAAAACAACAAGTATAAAAAGAAAGTATAAATTGGTAAAATATAACCAATGAATAAATATATATGAGTAGATTTAAGTATGCAATTGTAACGTAAATGTTGTTGAGAACACAAAGCATATATAAATGCATATAAATATATCTAATCATAAGAAAACATTTGTATGCATATGCGTAAGTACACATCAATATCAAGATTATTATAATGGAATGTTTATCTCTACAAGCGTATATAAAATCTTGCACCTATATCTATATTTATTTTGTATGTATATGTGTGTGTTGATATATGAATGCATGGTTTCTTACTTTCGCATTGGTTAGCAATATGTTTATATGCATTTTTTTTTTTTTTTTGTTCAATTATTATCAACTCTTGCTCGCATTATACACATGTACATATGAAAATTCATATAAATATTGTTGCAAGGTTTCACACAGGTTTGTAGAGATACACATTCTATTATAATAACCAGATATTTATATATATATATATATATATATATATATGCATACAAATATTTTCTTATAACTAGATATATTTATATGCATTTATATATCCTTTTTCCCTCATTCATGTTTACCTTATATTTGCATACCCAAATTTAGTCATATATGGTTATTCATTGATTATATTTTACTTGTTTGTAATTACTTTTCTTTTATCCTTTGGAACCTCTTGAAATGGTGGACAAGAGCTATCGTATAGTTTAGGACATAGAGCACACTGACTTTCAAGCTATTCCACTCAAGGGTAACCCTAGAGATCTCGATGCAAAGGAGAAAGAGATCTTGCAATAGGGTTGTCCTTGGGGCTAATTGTAAACTAATAAGGGGTTCACAACCAAGTAAGAACTTGGAAATACAAATGCAATAAAAATTATAATGCAAGAAGAAATGAAAAACCCTAATTCAATGTAAAGCTTCACTAAATGACCTAGAAATGTAGATGAAATAAAATAGAACGCTATAGGAAGGACTGTGTGCACCTGGAAATCTGGAGATGGCTGGAAGGAGGTCTAAAACATTGGAATTTATGCCTTTAATGCTGAGTGGGACTCATTTGCTAAGCTGGGTGAATTAGTCCAAAAGTTGGGTTTCTATGCAGGAACAGGAATATGTCAAATGGGTATCTGAATTTGCAAAAATATGATTTTTGACCAAAATTGGGACTCATTCGCTAAAAGTGGCGAACTAGTCCAGTTAGGGTTTTCTAAAACTTCAAGATCTGAATCGGCTCTTCTCAGTCTGCTCAATATGCTTCTTCAGGTTTCTGGATCTGAATCTATAAATCAACCTATAGGTGCTCTCCAATGTTCTCCAAGGCTTAATGACAACTGTTGATCATCAAAGCTTGCGCCTCTCTGACAGTCTTATGGAAAATTTAGTGAGTGGGGAACAAATTGCATCTCACTGAATACCTCTGGGGTATTTATAGAAAGTCGACTCTTCTTTGGGGTTTTGAGATAAGGGGAGAAGGAAATGTAAACATAAAACATAAAAGGAGGTGCACCAAAGCTTTTACAAAATTTCAAACCCAAATCATTCCTATGATTGATATAAATAGATACAGAATGCCACAACCCCTCATTGTTGGAAAGAGAATGAACAACAAAGGCTAACTTCAACCACAGTGCAGACTTTCAAATCTTTCTATAGGCAGTGTTCATTAAGGTCCAATCAAACATGAAGATTTCTTATGGGTAACAGAACAATATTTCAAAAATCACATGAACTCTTCCTCCTAATACAACATAGCACAACAAAATAACAACTTTCAAAAAAATAGAGAAGTCCAATGACATAGTCCAGTTTTCTTAAGTCACTACTCTACCATATGAGCATAAAGCATAGAAATTCACTACTTAAACTACCCAAATTTAGCTTGCAAGACATAATGTTTCATTCAGAATGATAATATAAAAAAGAAAACTTGAAAAAGGTCATACATGCATAGTCTCAATAATTTCTCAATAGTTTATGCTTTTAAATATCAAATGAAATTTGAAATAGAGGTCAGATGCCAATCCAATAATGGTTTAAACCTTAATAGATATAACATGCCAAAGTAAAGTAGTTTTGCAACTTGCTTTTGAAAATAATTCTAAAACCCTAAGAAAACTAAAGAAAAATTTCTTAACAAAGAAAATATCACTTGAAAAAATCATTTTTCTTTTGTGTTGTCACCCTTCTTACATAGCCAGAACAAAAGATACACACTACCTCAACTCAAAAGTAATTGGTGCCAGGTGTTGACAGTTAATAGCACACGATCTGATCATAGATATTTGGTTAGGTTGCAATGATCTTTGCACATCAAATCCTAAAAAAAACAACCTGACAAAAGGCCCAGTTGACCAATGATATCACTCCCAGGCACCGTCTCAAAACTTCCATCCCAAAAAATGAGAAAAAGAAAAGAAAAGGCCAGCTAGCTCTGACAAACTCCTTAATCAAATTACTTTGTAGGGGGTGCAAATAGCTCGCGGTGAAGAGATGATGTGTCAACAAGGTGGAAACTCCCGAGCTTATGAATATAGCTCCCAAGAAAACTTTCGACAATTCAACACGTGTCTCAAACTCTCTCTCAAAAGGAAGACGAAAGATGAAAGTTGCACAGCCATCATGTGGCACATTGCACATATTTCCAATGATTCTATTTGAGCACAGGTGCACCCGAAGCTGAAGACATTTACACAAGCCAAAAATATGAAAATGACTGAGGTAGAAAAAGTACTTCACAGTTCTGGCGACTCATAGGGGTCTTTGCTCTGCGAAGATACGAACCTAGGCCTCTGGTTGTTCTTGGAGTTTGATGAAAGTGGTGCGTCGAGCCTCCCAATCCACATCAGTTGGTAGAACAAGGGCCTAGATCTAGCTGTATGGTTGCTCGAGATCAAAAATCTCCTTAAAAGAGATGACCCCCCTATCTAGAAGAAATTGCACCTAGGTGATAATAGACCGAAGAAAGAGGGTAGATCTTGTGCTCAACATCATCCACCATGG
Source organism: Sequoia sempervirens (assembly GCA_007258455.2). Lineage (NCBI taxonomy): Eukaryota > Viridiplantae > Streptophyta > Pinopsida > Cupressales > Cupressaceae > Sequoia > Sequoia sempervirens. The sequence continues at coordinate 465,712,833 of VDFB02270651.1, read as the reverse complement.
GTGTGGCACTTGAGCTTGGAAGTTCTACAGTGGTTTGGATCTTGCATCGGATTGCATCATTGATTTGCTCCATTTTTAACACATCTTCATCTAGGGAAAGAAGAGGAGGCAACCTGAAACCAACTAGGATGAAAAATTCCTTCTTGATCTCAATGACCCATTTAATCAACACCATCTGCTAATCCTTACATTTTTCCACAACCATGTGATAGTTGATGATCTCATTGGCTTTGATGGAGGCGACCTACCGATTAGGAATTCCCGCTCTTTCAAGAACCTGATCAATGGTGATGCAAAATTTGGAGATGAAACTTTGGGAATCTGCCACTCTGGGTGAACATTTTTGCATGAAGTGATTAGCCATTAGACCGACCTTGGCATTCAATTCCTAAACATCCCTTAGAAATTGCAAGGCAGGTCCCAGAACACACACACTAGTTGCTATCCACTCCCAATGCATAGCTATCAACCTTCTCATTATAGGGAGGGGTCCAAATCCTCTTGCAGCAATTAAATCCTAGTTGAATCAAGCCTCTCTTGCCCTGGTGTTTTCTTCCATTTGACCCTTCTCCCGAAGAGCATTTTCCAACTCAGAGCTTAGTCTTCCAACTTTTTGTCTTGACTCTTCTACCTCTATCTAGATCCTCTGAAGATCATTAGTATTTCAGGTTCGGGCATCACTTAACTCTCGAGCTTTAAGTTTTCAATTTCAGCACGAAGCTGAACTTGTTCATTTCGAGCATCTACAAGCAACCTAGACACATCTCCTTGATGGCCTTGAATTTTCCTTATAAGGGTTACTTTAGCCTCCTTGCCTCAGACTTCATTTTGTAGTCTGCTCATTGTTCCTTTTACATTTTCCAACTTAACCTCCTACTTCTTTAATTGACTATCTAGCCTTTCATAGTCAGCATATACCACCCTCAGCGTAGCTTTGGCTAGAACCATTTTATCGTGCAGGTGAGTTTTGCTCAAGTCCAGGCCCACAACATGAATGTTGTAATCTTCCATTTGCATTTTTCCTTCGAGCTTGGAAACGAGTGGCTTCATGGTGGTAATAAGCAGATATTTCTGCTCTTCATTAAAATAGGCTTCGATCCTCTTGGTGGTGGGCCCCTTGACACTTTTTGACAACATTTTTTGCTTCCTGGCCTTTTGGGCCTGTTTGGTAGTGTTGAAATGACCCTGAAGAGTCTAAGGGACATTGATGCTTTGAGCTGCAATGGGAGCACCATGGGGAAGCCCAAAAAGAGTGAGGGTAGGGGAAACTTTGGATGTGTGAGCATGGGGGCACACAAAGGGCAACGTGATCATGGAAAAAGCTGGGACGCCAAATGGAGCAGGGGAAGAAATAGTAGGGGTAAACACGAAAATAGGCTGATGGAGAGGTACCTTCCTGGAAGTAGATGGGCCGAGAGTAATAGGAAAGGAAATGATTTCAGCAGTTCTAATGGGGGATTTTGATAGGGTGACTAATGACACAACACCAACCTCGACGGATGACGCTCCTTTGGCACATAGGATGGTTTCAATAGGTTCATTGACAATGGCAAGGGGTGCATTCAGCAATACTAGTTCGAGAACCAAAGATGGAGGATTTTGTTTGACAGGAGGAGGCAGGGGATTAACCAAAGATGCAAAAATAGGAAGAAGAGGGGGAGCAAAACTTACCTGAGCCATAGTAGATGAAACATTTTGCAGGGCATACTACACTTCTTCCTGTCGGACTAGTATGTCAGGGGAACCTAGGTCTTGGATCCTCCTTCACTTCACACGATGAGGACCAGCACGTTCTGATCCCCTAGCTACAGAGTCCTCTGACATTTGACCTTCAGTGGCCGCTGAGGATCCCCTTAAGGACCGTTGGGCCCCTTTTCCTTTACTTCAGGCACAAGAGCTAGACAGAACTTGTAGACCGCCTTGCCCCGAATCTCTTTGGATGTCGGGTTCCCAGGGTCTAGGAACTAGGAGTGGAACTTGTTCTTCGTTGATTTCATGACTCGTCTTGGGATTGTTGTTGTCGAAATTAGCCTCTTTGTCATATATTTCCTCAAATTCCTCATCAAGTTAAAAGCTACCAAATAAGGCACCTAGATTTCTCGTCTCTTATCAGAACCTCCAGAAGTTTGCCTTCTTTCTTTCTGACCATCCCTTATGCCTCAGCTATGCATTGAGAGATTTTCCCATTGGTGGATTCCTCTGATACTATGTCTGTGGCTCATAAAAACTTAGCCATTTTGGCCGCTCTTTTGGAATGCAGGCTAGGTCAATGTTTATTTCCACACTCTCCTAACCAATATTTCTCCTTCTTTGGAAGTATTCCCTAACCTTTTGCCTTAAACTAAAATGCCTCGTCCGGGTTGTAATTCCATTTGTCACAAATGAGGACCAAACCTAGAGCTGCCAGTAAATTTGTGATCTCATACTCAACCTTCCGCTTAGCTAGTATTACCTGACTCTTTGCAATCACAAGGGGAAGATCGAAAAGCTATGCTTTATTCCTCCTGGCACCATAAATCTTGTCGATGGCAGATACTTGTCAGCATGCTTCTAATGCAAAGGTTTGGTCTGCTACAAATATGGGGAGTCAGAAAACCTCCCTGGGAATGCCATGAAAGTTGACAAATGTGAAATCCTTGCCTAGGAAATAATCCAATGGGATAGGTGGATGATACATCCATTCTATAACCTCCTAAGAGAAACGACCAATGGGGTGAGGCAATAAATCCTAGAGCACTAGGCTCAGAAAATAATCTACAAATTGATAATAATATCTTTTTCTTGAAAGCATAGGGATCCATACAAAAATTGGTTGGGCATAGCCCCTCTCATCTATCTTAGACACTAGTACATTCCTCCCTAGCCACTCAAAATTTTGATGTAATAATAAATGAACCAGGACAGAAGAATACTAAATTTAGACTCAACATTGTAGTTCTTCAACTGCAGCTTCATATTCCTAGCTATTACCTTAGCAAAATCATAATGCCTCTGGACCCTTTCTCTTTTGTGTGCAAGGCCTAGGGAAAATTGGAAAGTGTTAACCTCTTTATCATCATCGATCCCAAAAACCCAGGCCAACATTGAGAATACAAACTACATATCCTTCTTAAATTTCTTACACGAAAGAGGCCAGTGAATATGTCCTCTCTGCGGCCTTTCCTTTGTCTCATCCTCATAGAAACTTGTTTTCTTGAACATATCTTCTCCCAGGGCATCCATTTGCTCTTCGTTGAGAAGCTCGGCATGCCAACTTGTAGGGATGCACAACATATCTTGTATAGATTTGGCAGAAATGATAATCTTGACCTCACAGTCCTCAATGACCTCTGTATTTTTGTTAAACCTCTTTGCACATGCGTCAACTAGCTCCGGGAATGGATACATAGTAGGTAGCACAAACTGTGGCAGACCACTATTTCAGAGTCGAAATGCAAAACCCTCTAACGGCTCATGCTCTAGCATCCTCTGAGATGCACCTTCCCAAAGATTTTTTAGGGTTGGTGGATAACTGAGGATCAAAAACATTGTCACTGATGTCTTGAACTGCTTCTCTTTGGATGCATTTATTAGGTTGAACTTTTCTACATCGTTAAAATGGTCATTCTTCTGGTGTTGGGGCATTGGCGAACGAGTAGTGCCCAAAAACGTCAGCGTAGCCAGGTCTTCTGCTTGGAACTTTAGCTTGCCTACCGAAGGTAGATTGTTCCACCATGTTTGTATAAGAAAGTTGCAGAGAGCTTCTCTGGTAATAACAACCACTTGCCTTTTACTTCTTTAGAAAAAACTACTTTTGAGTGCAATTAATTCTCTAACTTGTGCATGCAGTTAATACTATGCCACCATCGTTGGCCCATTAAATTTTGCCACCAGGGTGATACATGTGAATATGAGATCTGTATCCCTTAGGAATGCCAAGAAAACCATGAGGATAGAATTAGTACATTCTCTATGCCACCTCTTTTACAACTAAATTTATTGCATCAAAAAGCATGCTTTTCATCATATGGAACATGTTGAGGTGACATAAGGTACTCTTGGAAAGATGTTCCTATTAATTTTTTAGAGTTTTAGCATATTAATCCATGTCTTTTCCCATTAGTGAACTGGTTGGCACTAATGATGGCGAAGGACACATGTCAACAATCGGCGTATGAGAGCATTTACTCCCAATGCCAAAATTTATTTCTCAAGGAATTCCATCAAATCCTTAGTATGATTTAGCCACCTTGCTCTGTTCTGTCTTAAAATTCTTTCTTGTTGTCCGGCCAAAAATAGACATCCCGTATGTTGAGTTTGTTGATTGGCCTTTTCTATATATAACTATGCCACCTTTTGCAACATTCATTTGAACATATAGTCCCCTAAGTTAGTTGGCCTTCTGTTTATTCTCTTTCCACCATAATTCACTGCTTCATCAGAATGTCTATTGGTCTAGGCACCCCTATTCGGCTACTTCCATGGAGACCGCAAAACTACTTCGCAGGAGAGGTCACTGCTGACTAAATCAAGCATTTGGTGAAGAATTACGACCCCCTCATCATGGTAGCATTCAAGTGGGTAGTCAACGCGGACTATATTACCAATGAGAACTAAATTTAGAACAACTACAACATGCTTTCCCACTTCGTGGCCTCATTGTTGGACCTGAATGTGTCAAAGCCTATGATAATTGAGTTGTGCTAGAAGATGTTCGACACTTCTTTGATGGAAGGGATTGGCGAGATAGTGTGAGTGGCCATCCTTGGCATCCGCGTCCCAAGTGATATGGACCTCTACAGGCACATGGACTTTGGAGTAGACGTACCCTGGTTGCCCTTACTGATTTTCACACCATGGACGTTGAGACGCACTGTTGTTCTTCTCAGCCAACAACCACTTTTCTCCTACGAGAGTACAACATGGAGCGGGTTCCGCGGATTGCTTGGAGAAAGAACTTTGGCTTCCTAGTAAAAATTTTTGGGAAGTAAAACCTAGGTCTGCACTATGTAGCCTGCGTGTGTTGTGTGTTTTTCCCCTACTTGCAACCCGTCAAATGGAAAGAAGTAGAAGAAGAAGAAGAAGAAAAAGAAGGAGAAGAAGATGAACCCAATAACGAGCCCCTTCTTGCTTCATTGTCAATGACTAGAGGCTGAAGTTTACTATTTTTATGCTCATTGCGTCCCTTTTGCTTCTTTTTCTCATGTTCAATTTTGAGCCTCGGGCCATACATTATATTGTAAATATTGTCGATAAACATAATATAATATAGCCTTTATCTGCTCTGTGTTATTCTTGGGTTGTTATTCTCAAAATTTTGAAATAATTACAATTTTTTTACATATGGTACATAATTGCTAAAAAATTTAAAAGAACTATGCATTTTAATAGAAAATCCTTAGATAAATACCGTTCACCGGTATATCTAAAGCGTTGTTCTCCATTTCTTCAAGTTCATATGCATTCTTTCCTTTGCACACGTTATTTTTGAAAGGTTCTCTCCATAGCGCTTTAAATTTCATATGTTGCCCTGGTTTTGCAGCACACTTTTTGCACTTTAGCACTAAGCTCCCTTCTTTGAATTCTAGGTTAGAAGTCTTTTTTCCAAAACGTTGCTTGATTGTCTGTTGGCGATTGATTGTGGCTCCATGAGCCTTTTCTTTGTCTTCTTCTAGTCTTGGGGTTTTTTCCAATTTATCGTACATCAACTCATACGGGGAAGCCTTCAGAACCTACTTGGGGGTAATTTGGTCCACCAACAGGGCAGCCAATTTGTGATTGTGCCAATCTATTTTTCGTTCTAACCCGATATGTTTAATTAACCTAGTTAGGTTCTTGTTGGTTGATTTTTTTAACTTGCTCCCTTGTAAGTAATAATTTGTTGAAGCTTTTAGAAAATCCCTGTATTTGGTAGAAAAAATTGATCCTCATGATTCCACCAGACCTCGGGCATTATTAAGTATAATGGTCTCGAGCAAGCCAAGCCTAGCTTCTAGCTCCTAAAGAAACTTGACAATTTTTTCTCCTGTGATGCATTCCCACACAAAGCTCCCTTTTTCTTCACAGTCCTTGAAGGGAATGCAATAGGATGCTCTTCATTCTCTTCCTTGTACTTCTGAGTGAGCACAAAAACTATACCATGTTGGCCATTATACATACAGAGTAGAAAAACTTTGGAGTAATTCAGGACAATCAATGTCAGGGCTTGGGAGAGGGCCATCCTTAACTACTTGAAAACTGTTGTGCCTTGGAATTTTTTTGGAAAGATAGGTTCTCTCTAAACATCAGGGTGATCAAGATCGCAATGCTTGTGAAATCTAATATGAATCTATGAACAAAATTAATATTCCCTAGAAAAGATCGCAACTCCTTTATCATTCGGATATTTTCAAGATTTATTACTATTCCCTTATGTGGTATTGTAAAGCCAAGAAGATTTCTTTAGGGCACTCTAAAGATTTTTTTTTTTAGATTAAGAAGAATCCCAAATCGTTGTTCTTTCAGAAAAACCATTTTTTGATGATCGAAATGATCATCTTTAACTACTAGATTGCCCAAATATATGAAAATAATCTGGTTGACCCATGTTTCTAAAGTAATGCACATTTCCCTTTCAAGAGTTGCACCAACATTGGAGAGTCTAAATAGTGTTTTTTAATATGCAAACATTTCCCACTTAGTGGTCAACATCATCTCATGTTGGTTGGATTCATTTATGTAGTCTTGATTGTACCTTGGGGAACCATCTATCAAGGAGAAACTCCTTGATTTGTTTAGAGTCTCTAAGAACTACTCCATCAATGGTGAGGGGTAATGGTCTTTCAACGAAGTCCTTCTTGAGTCCCAAAAATCCACACAAAGTTGGATATCGCCATTATTTTTCTAAACTGAGATCAGATTTAATACCCAGGCAAAAAATTTGATAGGGCATATGACCTTTGATTCGTCCCACTTGACAAGCTCTTGTACTATCAAAGCTTCAATCTTTGGGTTGACTAACCTTTGTCTCTTTCAAATGGACTTGGGTCCTTCAACCAAGCCAATTGTATGCTAAACTATACCCTAGTCGTAACCTCTGAGATCATACCTGAAGCATAGATCCTTCAGCTTTCTTTTGTCCTTGTGAGAGACTTCTACCGACTGTTAGTCTTCTGTTACTTCCAACATCAAGCTCTTCATAATCTTTTGAAACTACAAAAAATCTTTGCTTGTGATTCCTTGCATCTTTAAGAAGATTTGTTCCTAGTGGTGGATAGTCGGAAGTTGTTCTTGACTTCTATATGAAGGAAAAAATTTGAATATCGTCACCCAAAATTTTCCAATTTTGACCTTTGTCAGGAATTGAAGGTCAGGCAATGATCTGCACCGCGTCCTACTTTGTCAAGTCAGAAACTGATTCCAACTATGTTCTAGGAAATGTTCAATCAACAATGGTATTTTGTGGTCGGGGAGTCACTTGTATATCGAAAGCTTCAAAACTCTCGATGAGATCTCATACCTTATGTATGTAAGATCTTAGCCTTGTATTTATTACAATTTCTCACACATAGATCTGGCTTACTACTATTTTTTAATTTATGAAAGCTTGTATCTTACTTGTGCCCATCTGCTCTGCTAGAATCAACCCATGAACCAAAGTTTCATATTCGGCATCATCGTTGGAGAAAGGAAACTTAAAATGGTAGGTTCTAGGGGTTTCTAATCCTATTAGAGACACTAATCAGACACCCACTCTAGCACCAACCTTGCATTTGGCACCATCAAAATATAAGGTCCACAAATAATTATCAGACAGGTCATCGAACTTCTCCTGATCCTTCATTAGTTTCGAAAAGACTTGATCCCTGTCAAAAACTACATAGGTGCTTAGCCCTGTAGCATGGAAGTCACCAAATGGATCAGAATCAATGAACTGGTTGAGCAACACTTCTTCTTTAGTAGTTTGCTTGCTTGTGTCTTCCTCTTCTCTGGAAATTTCTACATAATATCTCTCCTGTTGAAAGATAGAGGCATGGGCAACCCCAAAGCATAGATTTGCATCATCCACAATGTGTTCGAGATGCAAGGATTCGAATAGGATCTTCATCTTTTCCCCATGTTTGCTTCTCAATATCAGGTGGGACCAGTCAAGTGCCAAGTATCCACCAATTTTGGCAGTGAAATCTCTTGATAGACACATTCCGAAGACTGATGGAATGTCTATTACTACCACTTCTTGTGTGACTATTTAGCTTGGGCAAGAGAAAAGGGTCAGGGACAAATCCTTTATCCGACCAATAGTCGAGACCTTCTTCCTATCATGTTGCATAATTCCTTTCTCAAGGGGCTTATACCTAAGCTTTAAAGCATCTACCACTTGTTTTGGCATAACAACTGTGCTAGCCCTCGAATCAATCATATTATTATGCAACAATTTGTCTCCTACTATAAGTGTTAAAAAGAAAGGCGTGGGATTTTTTCCACTTACCTCTTTCTCTTTTGTGTTTCCTACATCATTTGCATAAGTTATTGCTTTCAGAGCTTGAGGGGAGAGCATGGGTCTGTCATCTTTTCTTTCATTGCACGGTTGAGTTACATTCTCTTGCGGGCTTTGTTCTTCCACCTTTAATGCTTCTTGAAGCAGCATTTTTTGTTCGAGAATCGATATGACATGCCACAATGATAGATTGGTAGGCACCATCTTCAATTTCTCCACCATATTAAGTGTCCCAACCGTTTGGGCCTTGGGCTTAAACGGTGCTATTTCACTTGGTTTTAGAAGAAAATGTTCTGACGTGACTGGGCTTGGTGTTTTTTTTGTCTCTTTCTCCACCAATGATATGTTATGTAGCTTCAGAAAAGGTCAGACGATGGGTGACGAAGCCTGCTTCTCTGAGGCAGATAGTTGACGTGGTTGTGGACATGGCAGAGCTTGTTGCACATACTCTCTTGTAAGCCTTATCTTTGATCTTGTGTTGTAGTCTAACTGCACTTGTGGAACTCCAGTCATCAGAGTTTCATTTGCGAACACAACCTCATCCTCTTCTAACCATGAGAAAAGAGCTTGGTCAGGTGCAATATCTAACTCTTACTCCAAGGACATCCCTTGCATTTGTGCTCTAAAATGAGCATTCTCCATTTCGGATGATCCATACTCATCTACATTCAGGAGCATGCCCTTACTTCTTTGTTCTCCTACCTTCTACTGCATATTTCTGCTTGGGAAATTTTAGGGCATATGGCTATGTCTGCACAGGAAGCACCAAACATTTTCATCTTTCATCAAATTGTTCTGGCTTGGGACTAGCTCTTTATTCAGGCTATCCTTGATTGTTTACAATGGCATGGTGGTTGAAACTATCTGATTTGTTGATGACGTCTATTGACCTCCTTCTTTGTAGGATCATTGATATGAATTTTGTTGATAAGATACCTTTCCTCTACCATAGGCTTGAATGGTCAGTTTCAGAAGCGTTGCTTGTTATTGTTTGATAATGACCAATTCATTAGCAAAAGTCCACATGAGATCCTTCATATCGACAATATCCGCCACCATCAAAGAAAAACCCAATGTGCTTGCTTAAGTAGTAGGATGTACATTTGTAGACTGCAGGGTGACCAACTTTAATTGTGTTGTAGGAGTGCTTGGAGTGGATTGTTCCTGATGGCCATCAAATGTTTATGCAAATACTGGCATCGATGGCCAAGGCGGAAGCTTTCTGACATCGATCATATTATTCTTCGTGTGTACCACCACCTTGTATGTGTTAGGTAGGATATCCCCTCCCATGGAGGTTATCATGACTGCGATATCTGAGTTAAAGGCCTTTAGATAGAACATGAATGCCATGGCTGTTTAGGGTTGAGCAGTCACAAGGATCCTTTGCTATGTCTTGTGGAACCTAGTGTTGAAGTCTCTCATGGCTTCATGTGGAGCCCTCTTTATGGTAATTAGTTGTTGCAGCAACAAGGAGCAGTCTCCTTTTTCTAAGAAGTGTTTAAACATGCACTATCTGAGCTGGTCCCAGGAGATGATAAAACTCGAGGCCAAAGATCGATACCAATCTTGAGCCTTCCCCTTAAAATAGGTAGCTAGCAACCTCAATCTGATGTTTTCCTCCTATATGTTATGTACCCTACATACCTCTACTATATCTTGAAAGTGATCAGAAGGGGTTTTGAAATCTTCTCCAGAAAATATTGGAATAGCCTTGAGGGAATTAGCGGGTATAGCAAGTCATACATCTGGTGGTGTGGGTAGTTGTAGTGGACTACCACTATCCCATGTTATGAAATTTCTAGGAGTAGGGGGAGGTATGTGAGCCATAAAGAGAAGATTCCTATGAATCGAATATACATGTAATCTTATTCGAAAGTTTAAGCCTCCGAGTGGAGTAGTCAAAGCTCTAGATATTGGGCTTTGACTTCTCGCTCTATTACTCCTTATAGGTGATATCGAACCTGTAAGTCTTCTCCTTCTAGGGATTGAGGCAAGTAACTAAGAGTACTCGAAGTGAACTCTCGAGCATGCTCTTGTTTGGACTCTGGGCATGAAACTTCCAATTTCCTTCCTTAGCCTTCAGATTCAAGAAATATTTTTGACTTCTAATCAGTCATTTGGAAAAAAATTGTCCCACTAGGTGTGCCAAAAAAATGAATTGTTGATCATCAAAACTTGCACCTCTCCGATAGTCTTATGGGAAATTCACATGTTGCTCAAGATTGTAAAAGTGATGAGCTGTTATAACATCACTTGCAACATTGTGCTTAAATCATTTTTTTGGGATTCTAAGTAGTCAGTAAGATGATTCGAATATTGTAATAAACTTTTGGAGTCCAATTTTTCTTTCAGTGGGGAGGATTGATCCAAGTGGATCTCCAAAACCCTAAAAAAATTATAGTCTTAGAATATGATGGAACTAGCTTCATCACATAGATCTCGCTGATATGATCCTAACACAACTTGAATCGCGTCAAAAGGAGATCGTACGCAAGAGTTATGCCCAATTAAAGATTGGTCAATATGAGGTCAAAGCTAGTCAACTAGAAAAATGAATGATCATGTAACATTTCTCTACTAGTTCCATCATGTAAAGCTCGATGAGATCTTTCTGACACATTTTGAACGGACCAAATCCAAGTCCGTATGTGGAAGTTATGACCATTCAAACTTGGATAAAGTGCTGACGTTGCATCACTAAAGCTTGACACTTGCTAGGACATGTGGTGGATGACATGGCAAGAGCAGTCAGTTGGCACTAACATGTACCAACTAAGTGGTCAAATAAGGATTAAACCATATTTATTAAAGAAAAAGTGTTTGGTCTAATATTTAAACAAAGAGGATTTGGTGGGATTTGATCCCTTGACCTGTGGCTTAAAATCCTCTTGCACCACCTGCCTTGTCTTAGATATAAGGGGAGCTCCTTCGTATATATAAAACTTAAATAAACATAAGAATTATTTTATTTTACATGTAAACCATAGAATAAGGAGAAAATTAAGGGGGGCCTTAGGAAAAATATAAAGCTCAATCCTTTTTAAAAGGATTTTCATTGGTTTTTAAAATTAGAGGGCATAATTTAGGAAAATATTAAAAAATTATTCCTAAGCCCAAATTATGATTTTTATGAGATTTCTAAAAAAACAAATAAGGGGTTCTCATAAAAATAAGGGGGTAAATAAGCTATATTTTCAAGATTTTTGTAATCTCAAAATGGAGATATAGCAAATATTTACAAATATTATTATTGCAACCCCTTATTAGCATATGAGCATGAATATAAGAGGGGTGTCATTTCTTTGTAAAAACAATGCTTAGAAAAGGCTTGGAGACAATTCTCTTGGAAGGAGAATTAGGAAAATTTCTCACTGGCTTTGTAATAGAGGCTTGATGCCTTATTCTTTTGTTCTTGTGTTTTGAGAGAGTGAGTTGCATTATTATTGCTTTGGAAGCATTGTAAAAGTGATGAAGAAGCTAGGAATGAACATGTTGTTGGGAAGATTTTGTCAATGTGATGTCAAAGCAGGAAGAGCTTGAAGTTTGTATTGCAGCTTGAAGACCATAGTGATGTAATCAAGAAATTTACATAATAATAATGGAAAATGGCATTGCACTTGAGTGAGCCCAGAGACATAGCCTGGACATTGGGTGAACTTTGTTATCAAATCTTGTTTCTTTCATTCTTCTGTCTATCCTTTGAATGCGCACTTATATGCTCCTTCTTACATCCAATTTGTCAAAGGTCAATAATAATAAAATATGTGATCCATAAGTGAATCTAACAAATTGTTTAAGTGACTCATTAGTAGGATCATTTTACATATCAACTATTGTTATTGTCAAGGGAATACAAGAGAAAATTTATCGGTGATTTATTGCAACAATCAATATCTCAAGAATCATGTCAAATTCTTAAGCATCATGCATGTTTTTGGAGCTAACATTCTGATGTAGGTTTCAAAGATCAAGAAAGCATTCAAATCATCAATTCAAGCATCAAGATTAATATTACAAACTTCCAAATGTTTATTCAAGGGTTTTATTTTAGATTGAAGAATGATTGAAGATATTTTGGAGTGCAAGATTGGAAAAGTTGTCAAAGTTGCAAAAGTTGTCAAAATTGTCAATTCATGGAAACTCACCTACAGATTTGATTTCTGACTTTCTGACACTAAAACTTGGATCAAATAGAATTTATATATTGACCTCAAAGGCTTCCAAAATTTGGTTTATAACCCTAAGTAGAGACACATTCATCCATGGGCGAATGAGTCCTAGACAGCCTCCCAAAACTACCTTTTGGTGATTTTTACACAATATTCTTCCCTTCTCAGATCTGTAGAAATTTTGTTATTTTTGCTAGTATTGACCTTTAAATTGTTTTTTCAATTTTGAATGGGCATAATTGAGTTGATTTTCTATTTTTAGTTCTTCTCCCAAAAGTGTTGTTCAGGCTCCCTATACTCAAGCATAAGGAAATCAATAGATTCCCTCATTGAGTTGACTCACCTAAGGGATTTAAGTCAATTCTTTGTGTAGATCTCATTTCCTAATGAGATAGTGAGAAATAGGTCTACATTTTAAATTGGTGAACCCACCTTCTAAACACACACCTATTTTTCACCTATTCAGTATTTGGTGATTGAATTTCTCAATATTTATAGGAGAGGTAGAGACCACAGGTTTTCAATCCTAAACAAATCTACAAAACAACATAATGAAAAATATCAACTATATTTAAAACTAAATTTAACTCCTAGTATAAAGGCATCTTGCTATATATAGAACCATTATATCTAATACCAAATGTTGAGAAACAAGGTGAAAATGTTACAATAATATCTTCTACAAAGTGTATGAAAATCTAAAATATTTTTCTCTATTTAGGATTATCCTAAAATAATATTATATTAATACATAAATTAGCAATAACAATAAAATCAATAAACCATATAAACACAAGAGATATGTGGAAAAAATATTTCAGGAAAAAAATCTTGTAGATAAAGAGGACAAGTATGTATTAATATTAAGAGAAATAATATATATCAACATAATATAAAAATGTGCTCTAGTAGCACTTTTAAAGCATCGATGTACCTATAAAAAATGATATGAAACCACCATCTCATATCTTCAATCTATAGGAAAGAAAAGAGGCCAAAAAAACACTTGGTTTTACAAAAAAAAATGAATACTAAAACCATGGTATCATGCCAAAGCCCCATTCTCACCTTGGAAAAAATATTTCAATAAAATTAAATATAATGAATGACTTCACATGGGATCAATTAATAAGTCCCCAAATAGGAAATATAACCACAAAGAAATATTTTCCCAATGGCTTGCATCCTCAAATAGTGCTCTATTTTGGAGTCCACTTATTCATGTGATATCCATCAATACTAACAAGATTCTCCACTTCTTCCTCTAGTACCCAAGAATAGGAAATCTCATTAAATGGATTGAAAATAAACCATAAGAATTAGTATTGTTCCCCACACCCTTCATGAAATAATATAAAAAAGACTACCATGAATCTAGGGGGATAAAATTATAAATTAATTTTCTAGTAAATCCATAGGAATCCAAGTGCACCATCCAAGAGTGTTGGAGTAGAGTATACATAGGATTTTAAGGTAAATTACATCTTAATCATAGCAAACATTCACCTAAAAATGTTGAAGAGAAGGTTGAACAAGTTAATGAAGTGAATAGATAGAGTGATTGTGCAAGGAGAAAAACTATTCCAAGGTGGTGTCATTGAGAGACCACATAAAAAAAATTATAATATATTGTTTACAAAGATGAAGTCATTGTATAGGGTGTTCAAAGCTAAGACATGTGCTAGGTGGTCCCCTTTGACATATTTTATTTGAATAAAGGAGACCTAAAAATCAACAAGAATTGGAGTAAAAATAATTTTAAGGGATAATAAAGTGTTATGATAATATTATGTCATCATGGGACTATGAATTGGTTGACAAATAGGAGATATTCTATTGAATACTACCCATGTTTTATACAAGCTTGTTTATTATAGATTTAATCTTGTGCAAAGGAGTAACAAAAGGTTTTATAGTAGAGGTCATGGGATATATATATGTGTGTGTGTGTGTGTGTGTGTGTGTGTGTATACATATACATATACATGTGTGTATATATATAGACATATGTGTGTGTATATATACACACACACACACACATATATATATATATATATATATATATATATATATATATATATATATATATATATATCTATATATATACACATACACATACATATATATATATATACACACACACACACATGCATATATATATGTGTGTGTGTATGTATAGATGTGTATATGTATAAATACATGTATATATATATATATATGTGTGTGTGTACATATATACCAATATATATATGTGTGTATGTGTATATATAAGAGTGAATGACAAGGGCTACGATGGAGGAATAAAACAATGGGAATAAATAGGTTCACAAAAAAATCTTGAAAAATAAGTAGCTACAATGCTAGGCTAGATGGTAAATGTAGTTATATGTGCAAAATTTGTGAGGTGGGTGTTTGGTCTATGTAGTGCAAAAGAAAAATAAGTGCTTGTAAGATGAGAATGAGAATTTACAGTATGATTATAATAGTCAAGGGTGAAGTTATCATGATGGTTTACTATAAGTTCCATAATAAATAGAAATTCTAAACCCTCGGGATAATGGTTAATCATAGTGTGCAATGCATCAAGAATAGGGCCAATAGTGCAACTAATGTTATTGTTAATATCAATATGACTTTCAATATTACCTAAATTATTGTCTACTTGATGAACAATCTCTTTTCCCCCCATTTGGAGATTTAATATTCCATCTACATCTTGAAATTCCCTAGACTTAGAGGGAAAGTGTGGTAGAGGTGAAAGAGGTGCATGATGTTTGTTGTAGAGAAATGTGAATAGATTATATGTAGAATTCATGGGAATGGTGGAAAATTTAGAGGATTAAATCATTCATAAGCACTCAATTCTTATTATGGTTCAATTAGAAAAGAGTCATTATGTGGTGAAGCTCATAAAATGAAAATAATATGAACATTTAAATAGCATGAAGTCTATGTTGAAATAGAATATCAACTTAATGATTTAAGTTTTTTGGTTCATAAAAATGTAATATAAATAAGGTAGTTTAAGTGTACCTATGTGTATTAAGGTTTTCAACTGTGTCCCTCCTACACTAAACAAGATTAAGAAAGAGAAATTATTTTTATTATTTTTAAATATTTTATAATGTGGTGTTCTCTACAAAGAACATAAACTACCTAGCCTTCTCTAAATTTTTATCCTCCCACTTAAATTTATCTTCAATAAAAAAGAGACATAAATTTTAAATGCAAATTACTTAAAGCTAGAATACAATAGTAGAAAATTAAATTCACAATAAAAAGAGGAGACAAAAATTAGTATCTAAAATTATTGTAAAATAAAAATCATGGTACAAATTTTAAGAGGTACCTACACACAATTGCAAATATAACAATATAGGATACATAAAATTTATGACAAAAATTGATAAGATAGATTTATTTTTTATAATTTTAAATAAAATATATGAAGTGAAAAGGATAGAGAGAAAAAGGGGGGCAAAAAGCCTCCATGCATGAAAACATTTTAATACCTATAGATAAGATGAAGAGAGAAGGTTGAGGCTTCTTTAGAGCTTCTGAAGAATATTTGAGCCCCTATTTGGTCATTTGATCTCTATGGCTAGCATATAGAAGAATAAAGTATTAGTGTGTGATCTTAAACCTACATTCTTCTGAGAATTAAAAAGATGTTAAATAAGTGAATCTATTAATGTAAAATATTTGGCCTATTGGGATAAACACCCTAGTGTGTGTGGAGAGAAAGAAAATGGTGATAATATCTCAATGTGTTAATAGAGGTGTCTAAAACAAAGAAAGCTTACTAATATTAGTGATTAAAAATATTAATAAATAAAAAATTTAAAGTAGTATCAATTGTTTATAATAATGGTTGTCTTTAGTAGAAGTAAGAGATCATGAAGAAAATGTTTGATCAATAAGTGTTCTCAATGTAATGGTAGAAATAGGGTGCTCCACCTTTTAGAAGATGAAGCACAAGTGGGGGATGTCCTATTTTTCTATTATTACATTCAAGGAAACCCTAGAGATCTCCAATTAGAGATGGAATGAGAGAGTGATATCTACTAGAGGTTGTCTATGGTATGATTAGAGACTAAAAATGGGTTCACCACCAAGCTAGGGCTTGGAAAGACACATGATATGCAAGATCCAATTATGAAACCTTATGATATGCAATACTTCCCTAAATGGCCTAGAAATGAATGCAAAACAGGATAGAAAGTTGAGAAACTAGACAGGTGCACTTGGGAATATACAACAACTTGAATGAAGTACTGAAATGATAGAAATATAAAATTTAATGTAGACTAGGACTCATACGCTAGGTTGGGTGATTTAGTCCCAGATTAGGGTTTCTAGGGAGGAACAAAATTTTGGCAAAGTCAAGTTTGAAACTCCTGAAAACTACAACTTTCACTGTACTGGGACTCAAACACCAAAAGTGGTGTATCAGTCTAGTTTGGCTTTTCCAAAAAATTAGGATCTGAATCTACTTTCCAATCCCTACTCTACCTTCTCAACCTGGTTTTTGGATATGAATTGTTGATTTCTGCTCTATAGAGGTCTTTCAATGGTCTTGTAGATGATGTGACAACTTTTCTCCAATTTTGCTCTTCAATATATCTTCAAACTAGATCTGCAAAACACATACTAAAGAGCGGGGAAAATGTTGTTTTGTTAGTGGAAAGGGGTTTTCCTTGGTCAAACCCTATTTTGGTAATCAAACCTTGTAATGAAATCAAATGGGCTAAAGGAATGATGAATGAACAAAATGTGATGTTGCAACTCACCAAACCCTAGGAATAAAGTGTTGCAAACATGTATGAAGTGGCTCCAATGGATGTAGATCTTGACTCTTGCTTGAATGTTGTAGATCTTGATTTGAATACTTTCTTGAATCATGAAACCATACATCACAATTGTTAGCTAAAAAACAAACATGATGCATGATGACTTTGACATGATGATTGATACTTGAATAATGCTTCACAATGCTTGATAGTCATCTCTTGAAGGCTCTTGAATGCTTTTGTAAACATTGGAATGCTCTTGCAAACTCAAACTTGCTATAATAATGCTTATTCAACTTGCTAGGTGAAAAATGAGTGAAATAACCTTGTATTCATACTTGTTTATGTCAAATTTCTTGAAATTACAACACTACAAGCCGACATCAAATCTAGGAGGATAAAATGCCACCAAGAATTTGAATTTAATTTAATTTTGTGCGACACGGGAATCATATGCCAAAAGTGGCGTATGAGTCCCATTAGGCTAGGCTTGGGACACATTTTTCAAGAAATGCTTAGAATGATACAAAATCAGGATCGGAGCCCCGAAACTTAGGTGGGACTCATACACCCAAGGTGGCGTATGAGTCCCATATCACTAAATCTAGTCCAAACAATCCAAAACCACCTGAATCATGATTGGATGTTGGTTTATGTTGGGATTATCCTCAGAAAGATGCATTAATTAAGGCTTGTGGATGCAAAATAAGGCCAAATAAGGCATAAAGAAGCCCCATTCATTAATAAAACCCTAGATTAGTGTGAAGTGTTGTACAACACTTTACAACACCTTAAATAAGGTACAATTAGGTTCACTTAGTTCAACAGGGCCCGCGACCTAATGTGAATGCGTTAAACACATTACAACACTAAATCAAGGACATATTAGGGAGTACATTTTTTGTTATTACACTCAATAACAATATATGGTGTAATCAAATTGATGCAGAATGTTGTAGATAGTAAGTGAGATTGTCAATGGTTGAGAAGAGTTAGTGTTAGATCGAGTGAGTGTTTTCAAGCATGAGATATTTTGGGAAGATGACTTCAGAGACATCCCTGTGAACTAACTTTTGGGATTCTTTCAATATCAATCACATTGCATGAAAGTTAAAGGAATGTGGAAAAAATAGAATAAAATAACTATCGTACATCTAAAAAGTTAGTGGATGCTAGTGTGTGGTACGTAAGTTTGTGCATTTTCCTAGCATCCAATTACAATAGGAATAAAAAGGAATCAAAATGATACCATGACATAAGACTAACATGAAAAACACATTGACTTGCATATAAAGTTTGTATACATATTAAAATAAAAAAGATGATTTTGCCAATGTGAGCAAGATAAAGGCTAAGATAGGGTTAAATGGATATTAAATAATGCTAGGAGATATGGACACAAAAGATGGCCCAAAACATTATACAATAATTTTGGGGTATGCAATTTTCTCAATTACACATATATTTCATGTAGACTTTAGACAAGTTATGGTTGTAGCTTGTGCCTTTATAGTTTTATAACTACTTGAACACCATGTTAACTATTTTTTGACATGTGCAAGTGATGTGATGGGCTCAACATTGGTGTAGTTTGACAACTATAGAGCATGGATACTTGTATGTGACCTATGGGAATCTATTTTGACCATTGGTGATGTGTGAGACTATTTTGAAACCTATAGAAGAATATAAATCCATGTCTCATTACATTGGTTTTAGGGGTTTTCTCTACACTCCTAAGTAGTGAAAGCTAAATTTATTGAATAAAAAACTAAGTTTAGTCTCATGGTGAAATGTATGGATTGGTTTTTTCATTCATGGGTATGGTTCTATAATAATATTTTATCAAAGGGTATATATGACCACATATAGACTTGTTGGGACCGGATACAACACCTAGATGAATTCAACATGTCATATATGGGGTTTGCAAGTATTACTTTCTTTGTTTAATTTCACTTCACTATATTTTCCTATTTTGAATCCTTATGTTGATATGATTTATGTTGGTGGGTACTCGTGAATTGCCTTTATTTCCTAAGATTATTGTGCATCACATTTATGTACCAAGGGAGACATTTTCAACTGTTATGAATGATAAATGATAGATCAACTATTGCATTCTCTATGAAGAGTATTTTGCATTAATTTGACACTAGCAAACTATCTAGTATCTTTTTTTTTCTATAGATTTTCATTTATGAATTACTTGTTATAACTTGATACATGACTTATGTGGATTTATTAATGTCAGTAAATATATACCTTATTTGTACTCATTTAGGCCTAAATTCTAAATTTGATTGAATGGGGTATTTTTTAGAAGATACTATACCTTGTTTTATGTACTTTGCTAATCCTAGTGAAATTTTCTACTCCTAAAAGTGCATCCTCTCTCTACTATTGTGAGTTAAGTATGACTAATGTTTAATGTGCTACATCAAGATGTGTGTGATTTAATTCAACTTAACTTCTATCTTCAAGAACCATGTGAGTTGAATGGAGATAAAATGCTAAGTATATAGGTTTGTTGCACAAAATTGAAGTTGGATGTTGGTTATATATATTTTTATCATTGTAAGAAATGTGAAAAATATTTTCTCTATTTAAAAGCTCTTAGAGATATAATATGAAGTGACTTATTTCACAAGAAATATTGTAAAGTGTTATCCTACTTTAAAAGTTTATTTTATCTCAACACGTGGAATATTAAAATACATTTTTAAATTAATAAAGACTTCCGAAATTAAATAATACAATATATAAGAAAATCATAAATACATAAGCATATCCTCTCATTGGGAAGTGTAGGAATGTGCTTTCCCTGCGAGTCAAGAAATATTACTACGTTATTTATGGGTATGAAATTTGTGAGCGCCTCGTGTCCAGAATAAAGGGTAGCAATCATTTCCTTCATAAATTCTTGCGCAGATATAATAACTAGACGGCTTATGCTCTACCTTTACGTCATTTCAGAAACGAATAGTATTCTTTGGAGTAAGTTTATTTGAGAATTATTGTCCGTCCTTTTAGTACTTAAAAAAAATAAAATTGTTTAGTATTTAATTATAAGGATTGTATTATTTATTTATTTATTTTCATTTTGAAAGTTTGGGAAAAAAAGGTTATATGGACGTTTAGTAATGATAATTTTGTTTATATTAAAGAATTATTAAAGAATTATAGTTGAGATTTTTTTTTAAGTGTTTAATTATGAGGACTGCATTTTCGTGGAAATAATATATATATATAAGATTATTTGGAAATTATAATATTTTTTATAATTGTTTTAAATTTGTTTGTTATAATTAAAAATGAAATATTTGTGTGAGGTTATTTGGAAATTTCTGTGTTACTATGGGCTCTAGGAAAATTTGCCACCAGCAATTCACCGCCATGGAAAATTCATCACATTAAAAGTTTGCAATTGATTTTCTCGCAGTGAATTGTTGGTGGTGAATTTTCCTTGAGGTGAATTTGTCATGGCAGTGAATTCTTGGCGGTGAATTTGCCTAATGCCCATCTATGATAGTTTATAAATAGATTCATTTTTTAGGTAATTATTGAATTATTGAATTTTAAATTTCAAATTTAAGTAAAAAGAGCCTACAATCACAAACTAGTCCTACTAAATTAAAAAAAACTATATCTAGTTGATAACATTTACATAAATACTTGCATAAATATAATGAATAACAAAACATATAAAAATATACGATCATATGAATAAAAATGATAAAAAAACACGTAAAAATATGTATAAAAGATAAATGAATAATATAAAATAAAAGATCTTATTTCAAATAAAATTGTACTATTTATCAATATTTTTATTATATAAAAATTACTCTTTTAAAACAATAATAAAATTAAATGAATACTCACATAAATAATAATAACAATAATAAAAAAATACATATATATTATTATTCATAAATATCCAAAAACACAATTCTATAATACTAATCTGAAATATTAAAGAATTATAGTATTTTATTTGATATCTTCTTTGTTCTTGACTAATAATTTTCTTAATGGCTTTCCCTAATCTGAAAGTTATACTATCCACAGTCGGTCAAAAGTTGTGGGACACTTTTAAAAGACCATTGCATATTTGGATTTCAATGATAGAAATGGCTTTGTTTCCCAAACAGTAACCACTCATTCTTTACCTTGCTCGCTCTTATCCTTTTATCTTTAACTTTTTCTTTATAAAATATGTAGAATAACAAATCAAATCGAACAATTTATTCCTTTGCCTGCATTACGAATATCACATTACTGCAGCTGCCCGAAAGTCTTCCATCACACTCAGAGTGGAAATCGAATTTTAAAAGAAATAAAAAATGTTAAATGTTTTTTACTTTATAGTAAAGATAAATAGTTAATAAATAACTTGTTAAAATTCAATAACTTGTTAATAAATTCTTTAATAAAAAAGTGAAAGGTTCACTAAATTTTATTTTAGGGAGATTCAGAAACTTGATTCATTTATTTTTAATTATTTTTTGTTAGCATTTCTTATAGATTTCTTGTATGCAGTAATAATGCTTACAATTTTATTTATTCATTCATTTTTTCTCAATTATGTATTAATAGTTTTGTATTTATGTATGGCATGTAATAAATATTATTTTAAAAGAATTGAAGTATTTTGTTAATTGTTATATATTATAAAGAAAATACAAGAAATAGAGAGTACTAATGTATGTTGTATGTTGTCAAACAAATAAATTATATTTTAGTGTGTGCAAATTTTATGTTTGTACAAGTTAATTATATTGATATTGCATTCTACAAAAATATTAATTTTTAGTTTTGTATTCTACAAATTAAGAAAAAATATATATTTTAAAGAAATCCTTGGAATAGTACCACAACAAAGGTAATATAAGAAAAAATAAAGATTCATAAAAAACATTCACATCATTTTCTGAAAGATATATATATATATAATGACTAGCAACTGTAAACTCACTCAACCTCAAATATCTTAGTTTAAGAGGGAAAGCTATGATTATTGGAGTATGAAGATAAAAGACTCTTTTATGTTCTCAAGATTTACTAGATTTGGTTGAAAATGAGATCCCAAAAGTAGAAGATCAAGGTGCATACAATTATTGGACACAACCCAAGGGATTCACTTATTATGCTTAACCTTTATAATTTTTAATCATGAAAATTTAAATTTAACACCCTTGATTTTTATTTCTTCCTATTTATTAGTTTTATTATACCACGTAATACATAACTTTTAGTAAATATTTCCTCTTTTTTACCATGCATCTTAGGTACCTATTTTTGTACTAACATTTTTTATATCTCTAGTTATCCATACCCCTCATATTTTAAATTATACATTTTATTTCCACCACTCCCATACCCAAATTCAATTGAAAAAACTTGAATGAAAAGATAATGAAAATAAAAATAGACTAAAAATATATTTTTTACTATAATAAGTTTACATTATTCCTAGATAATAGAGAATTTTATTATAAAATTTAAGGACAACTATATGATGTGAATATGTACTCATTATTGACTTCCTCTCATATTTATATCAAGAAAAGAAAATAAACTAATACTTGTACATAACATAAATTGCAAGAAATTAGAAATTAGACAATTGTTCGTATGTCTCATAATAACCATAAAAAATTTAAAAAATCCTCTTTAACATTATCATTTTGAAATATTTCAAATAAGATATCCTTTTATTGACATCTAAAAAAACATATTTGTAAATGGTGAAAGTCATAATTTTTTTTTCTTCTTCTCATTGCTAAGCGAGACACTAGTCCTATATATGAGACCCTATAAGTAGACATCGTCAAAAATATTTGTTTCCTACTTTCCTTATATATTTTTCCTTTGATCAAATCCCTCTTCTTAAATCAAACACACATCTCCTCTATAATGTAGAGAACAAAAATTATATGCAATTCCTCCATAAATAACATAGCCAATTATTTTTGTAAGCATAGCTTCTCCAACCATTGTGGAGAGCTAGGGGGTGACCATCACAATCATCTCACTCTTCATTAAACCTAATATCAATAGAAACTAACAAAGAGAATAAAGGAGTTCATCTTGACATGTGCTAGGGTCATGGGGTATGATCAATTCCATAGAGTGACTTCTTATATTGACAAGTCAAAGAGGAATTCCTAATGAATCCTTATGGTTTCTCCATATAAATCTCCTTCTATATACCCTCATGATGAAATACACTTTTTGTTGCAAATTGTTGTCATTGATGTCAAGAGGGAATGGTGTTGTCATTAATGTTAAAGCTATACATCATGGGAGATTCCTATGTGTTCTAGTCTATTCATGTCTGCCAATGGATTGGAAGTATTTTTTTCATTCAAAAATGATGGTTTGATCTTCTCTAGATTCGATCAAGGTTAGGGTTTCATCCTTTGCTAGGGTTTTTTCCCTAATTCATCAAAACCCTAAGTTTTATGTTTGGGCATGGACTTTAACTTCTATTTTTTTATTGAATTTCTCTAGCTCATTCCTGATTGCTTAAGTTATAACTTAAGCTCCTAGGAATCATTGGTTTACCAACCCTATACATTGCTTGCCTCGATTTAAAAGTATTTGTCCTAAGTCTAAAGTCCTTACTTTAGCGATAATTTTTTATGACATTAGTTGGATAGATGGCACACTTTCACTCAATTGTGGGTTTCTAGGCTTGTGGTTGCATGGAATGGTGACAAGTGATCTTTCATGATCTTGTGCAAAGAGAGAGAAGGAAGGAAGAAAGCCCTATGAAAGCATGGGTAGGTGACACATATAAAATGTGAGCCTATCTGAAAAGTGTGATGTGTGGATACAACATGTGTCATGTGTTCTCTTATTCACAAAGGTTATGGTGAGTCCCATTTCTAGTTATGTGATGTTGTGGGAGGTTGACATGTGGAAGCTTTCTATGTGCCCACAAGCAAAACAAAAGGACAAGAAATTTTTTTTGCAGTGTTCCAGGAGGTTGACATGTGACAATGTTTCACATTTCCACAAGTAAAAAGGAAAGAAAGGAAAAAATAATATGGTGTATTGGAAGGTTGACATGTGTCCATTTTTACTTGTAAACATTATATCACATGACACACATCCAAGGAGAAGAGAGAAAAGATTGTGTGGAAGCTCAGAATGTTGACACAAAGTTGTGTTCTGCTTGTCCGCAAGAAGAAAGGGAAAGAGGCGAGAGAACACTACAAGGGTTTGGAATGTTAAATTTTTTGACAAGAGGCCTACCATGCTACTTAATGTCTCCAAAATTATTGCTAAAGACTTGGACATGAAACTTGGATCCATGATCCCTTCATTATTTTCCTTGAACAAACATGATTCATTAAATCTAGGTTCATCTTAGATAATAGCATTGGTGTCAAGGAAGGGATAATATATATATATATATATATATATATATATATATATATATATATATATATATATATATATATATATATATATATATATATATATATATATATATATATATATATATATATGTATATATATAAAGTAAACTACACTAGTTTTTTATTTCTATTTTCTTACACGACATACTAGAATTAGTACACGAAAAATGAAAGACATGCCAAAAGATGACAAGTTAAGTCTTCTTATAATAGGTTACCCAACCATTTTTGGAGATAATGAGTGGTATTATTACATATGCCTGTAATTATTTTTCATGCACACAATAGTTCTCACAAAGCCAAAAATATAGCTATACAATGTAGAAGGATTTTTTTTTACAACGTATAAGCCTAGAAACTATACTTAATATATTTGGTGGCACTTTTATGGGTAGTGAGATAGTTAACCAATTGGAAGCTCAATAACATACATTATGAGGTGTGGTAAATCCTAAAGTCATTAATATTTTGTATTATCCAACATATATCCTTGCTAATCAACAGATAGAGATTTGGAAGGATGCAATTATTATCAATAGTATGAAATTTTGGCTAGGCCTTCCAAGCATGTTCAAGGAAAATCCACATATATATAATAATTATTTATCTTCATTCCATTAATTACATGAACTAGGATAAAACACTCACACATGTGGTGGAAAGATCATTGAAAGGTCATATCATTAGGCACATGGGCTTTATTTTGGAAAAAAAATATTTCCTTTACACCTACAATTAGCATTATGAATTTGGCTACCCTACCTCTATTCTTTAATGAGAAATAGAACTCCAAATTTTTCTAACTAGTGAAAATTTGTTAATTGACCTTTTTAGGAGAATAATATATTTTTAGATGAAAAGGGTCTTCTTGTTATAGGGAAAATATATTAGTGACACCATCAAAGAGGTTTTGGGATGGGATTTTTAGAAGATGTAAAGTGTCATCATGTCGATTTCAACATATCATCTATGTTTATTTCAAAAATTTACGAAACCACCTAGGATAAGGAAACAATTATGGAACTAGGTGGAACTGTATGTAGGATTAACATAGGGAGACCTATAGGGTGTCATTGAAAACACTATGTTTGTAATGGGAGGTTCTCTTCTCATCATAGGCTTGGAACTTTGAGGTTTGGTATCACTAGGTATTCTTCAAGAGGGAGATGAGTGATTACATGCAACAATCTAAGATTTGACAAACATCCAAGAGTTCTTATCTATCAAATATTATTTTTTATGATTTTATAAATGATTTAATGGATTTGTGTTACCCTCTCAAATAATCATCTATCAAGAGTGCTTCAATATTACAAAAGTTGGAAATTCCATAAGGCTTTTGTAGTATCATGTCAGTTCAGTAAAATTTCCTAATAGTTCTAAGTTTATCAATATTAAAGATGATATATCTAATTGTGTGTCCATAAAATTTAGATATCTAAAGTATGGTAGAATTTTATTTCTTCTTTAACTATTTTTTAATTTAGTTGAATGTTTGGCCTAGGCCTTTTTTAATTATGAACATATAATTCTCTCGTATTCATAGGGGCAACAATTGTATGGGAACTCTTCAGTTTTGTCACATATACACATACATAGTGGTAGATGGTCCTTACTTCTAACTTGATTGAACCCAAAAAACCATCCACATTTTGTTTAGGAGACATCAATCATCAATCACCTACCTATCAATGTTTATTATGATGAAAAATATAAAATAAAGAACTTATTTTACATATTTAAGTGTGGTCATCCACTAATGTAGACTAGCTCATTTGATGGTCAGTCGACTTGGTCATGTTGTTTATTGTCTACTATGGTGGACTTTCTTTTATGCTACTTATTTATTCACAATTGACAAAATATTCATGATGGTAATTTTTGCTTTTGTGTAGATTGTATTGATGTTGTTTAATAGTAATTTGTTCATTAATGTAACTTTTCCCAAATCTTTTCTTTTCAAATGCCATTAGAAAAAATAAAATGTGACTCATTCTTTTCCTTATATCAAATCAAATAATTTTATTCAATTCTTATGAATAAAATGAAAAGTTTATAAAATCATATCTATTCCAATATAATAATCTAAAACTGTTTTCATCTAATAATAAATAAATCTTGTTAAAATAAAATAATAATTATTTGTCATGACTTCACGTCCCCATAAAAAATTACTCATTTTAATTCAATAAATACTTTGATATAACACTTATCTACATTTTGTCTCAATAAATCTACTACATTTCTTAACAATAGAGGAGCTAAATACTATCTATCATGTAAATTAAGGCTTACCATTGAAGTTTCAAAATATAAGGTTATATGTAATATGTAGCATAAAGAGGAGTATGGACACAACTTTAAAGAAATGAGTGAAAGGGAAAATTATGGGATATGTGACACGATTTTTTATTATTATTAATTATTTTTAAAAAAACCACCTCGTTTTAATTCAATAAAATATTTTTCATATAACACTCATCTATATTCCGCCTCAATCAATCCACTACATACCTTAACAATAGAAGTGCTAAATACTATATAGCATGCAAAAGTAAGGCTTACCATTGAACTTTCAAAATGTAATATGTTGCATAGAGAAGATTATCGATCTTCATATGAAACAACTTTAAAGAAAGGTGTGAAAGGGAAAATTAAATATGTCCACTTACAATTGAATACAACTAGATTATCTATCTATCTATCTATCTATCTATCTATCTATCTATCTATCTATCTATCTATCTATATATATATATATATATATATATATATATATATATATATATATATATATATATATATATATATATATATGCCTCGATAATGATATCTCTCAGTTATATATATATATATATATATATATATATATATATATATATATATAAAGATAGATAAGCTAGTAGGAGTCGTGGCACAACACATAACATGAATTAATATATAATTATAGAATATGATTTTATTATATTATTAGATAAATAATAATATTTTAGTATATTTAATATAAAAATTTAATATAAGTTATGGTTAGGGGTCAAACATGGCTAGGTTCAAACTTTTATTAGGGTTGAGGTTCAAGTTTAATTAGGGTTACAATAAAGGCTAAAATAGGGTTCAATTATGGAAAAACCTCTGAGTTAGGGTTAGGGTTGAATTAGGGGAAATATTTGAGTTAGTGTTAGGGTTAAACTATGGTTAACATTCAAATAACATTAGGGTTAGTGTTTAATTAAGGTTAGTCTTAGGGATAAATTTTAAATAACGTTAGGGTTAGTCTTAAAATAAGATTATTATTTTATAAATGATAAGGGTTGACATTCAAATAGATTTAGGATTTAGGGTTCAATTAAATTTATGATTAATGCTCAATTAGGGGAATGGTTTGGGTTAGGTTTAGGGTTAAGATAATGGCTAGGGTTAGGGTTATGATTATGGTTAGGGTTAATATTTAGGGTTATGGTTAGGGTAAGGATTTACATCATGAATAGGGTTAGGGTTAGGGTTAGGATTATGGTTAGCATTATGGTTTACAATTAGGGTAAGGATTATGGTGATGATCAAGGGTATATCGTGTAGTTAGGGACAGTGTTAGGGTTAGGGTGAGGGTGAGATTTTTGGGTAGGGTAAATCTTAGGATTAGGATTAGGGTTAGGGGTATATAATATTTAGGGATGGGGTTAGGTTTTGGGTAGGCTTAGGGTTAGGGTTAGAGTTTGGGTTAGGATTATGGTTAGGATTAGGATTATGGTTAGAGTTAGGATTATGATGAGGATTAGTGTTATTATTATAAATAGGGTTAGGTTTAGGATTATGTTTAAGATGAGTAGTAGGGTTAGGGTTGGGGTTAGCATATATAAAAATAGTTACCTAATCCTAATTTTATCTCTAACCCTAACACTAACCTTAATCCTAACACTAACTACAACACTAATCCTAATTCTATTTCTAACCCGAATTGTAACCCTAATCCTAATTCTATATTTAACCATAACCATGACCCTAATTCTTACACTATCTCTAACCCCAACCCTAATCCTAACACTAATCCTAATTTTATTTCTATTGCTAACACAAACCCTAACCCTAATCCTAACTCTATCTCTAACCCTAACCCTAGCCCTATCCATAACCCTAACCATAACCCTAACCCAAACCCTAATCCTAATTTTATCTTTCTTCCTAACCCTAACCATAATATTAGCACTAACCCAAACCCTAACCCTAATTCTATTTCTAACCCTAATCCTAATTCTATCTCTAACCTTAACACTAACCCTAATCCTAACCCTATCTCTAGCCCTAACCCTAAGACTAATCATAATCATAATCCTTACATAAATCCCAAGCCCAATCCTAATCCTAATTATATCTCTAACCCTAACCCTAACCCTAACACTAATTGCAACACTAATCCTAATTCTATTTCTAACCCTGATTATAACCCTAATTCTAATTTTATCTTTAACCCTAACCCTAACACTAACCTTAATCCTAACATAAACCCCAACCCCAATCCTAATTATAATTCTATCTCTAACCCTAACGCTAACACTAATTAAAACACTAATCCTAATTCTATTTCTAATCCTGATTGTAACCCTTATTCTATTTTTATCTTTAACTAGGTAACCTTAATCCTTACACTATCTCTAATCCTAACCCTATCTCTAACCTTAACCCTAATACTAATCCTAATTCTATCTCTAATCTTAACCTAGGTAATCTTGACCCTATCTCTAACCCTAACCCTAACCCTAATCCTAATGCTTACCCAACCTTAATCTTAATTTTATCTCTAACCATAACCCTAACCCTAATTAATTTAATGTTGGCTCCATCATAATCCTAATCCTAATTCTATTTCTAACCCTGATCCTAATTTTATCTCTAACTCTAACCCTAACTCTAATTCTTACACTGTCTCTAACCCTAACACTAATTTTAATTGTAACCCTAACCCTAACCCTAACCCTAACACTAATTGTAATTTTATTTCTATCTCTAACACAGACCCTAACCCTAATCCTAACCCTATCTCTGAGCCTAACCTTAATCCTTACACTATCTCTAGTCCTTACCCTAATCCTAATTCTATATTTTACCCTAACCCTAACCCTAACCCTAATTCTTACACTATCTCTAACCCTAACAGTAATCCTAATCGTAACCCTAACCCTAACCCTAACACTAATCCTAATTTTATTTTTATCTCTAACACAAACCCTAATTAAATCTTGATTGAATGTTAACTCTTACCAAAACTATAACCCTAAACCTAATCCTAATTGAATTCTAACCCCAATCCTAACCCTAACCTCAAGATTTACTCTAGAACCCTAGCCCTAATTGAACACCAATTAAACCCTAACCCTAAATCCAACTCAAACCCTGATCTTAACTTGTAATTTGTAACCCTAACCCTAATAGAAATAGAAGTCTAACCCTATTTGAATGCAAACCTTAACCTCAACCCTAACCCAAATAACTATTTATCTTAAAACCCTAACTCTATTGAAATTCAAACCTAATTGAACCCAAACCCTAACCCTAACTTTGACATTGATCCCAAGCTTTATTTTAGAACCCTAACCCTAATGCCAACCTTCACCCTAATGCCAACCCAAATATTTATCATAAAACCCTAATTGAACCCTACCCCTAATTGAACCCTAATCATAATTGAACCCTAATATTAACCTTAAACCTAACCCTAACCGTAACCCTAAATGTTAAATCCTAATTCTAATTGTAGCCCTGAGTATAACCCTAATTGTAATTCTAACCCTAACCATAATTATAATTCTAACATGAACCCTAATTCTAATGGAAACCCTACTTCTAACTGTACTACATAATGAACCCTAACCTTAACCCTACTTAAAACCTAACTGAAATACTTTTACCCTTGAAAATTACACAAATAATTAATATCATGATTGTTTAATTTGAGTTTCACAAATCACTCTTGTTTTTTTTTTTTAATCTCTTAGCCTTGTTTTAGGATCTTACTTTTTTTAACCGCAAAATTACACTCTTTTGATTCTAACTTTGCTTATTTCAAAGCCAAAAATTTCATATATTAAATTTTTTAATAACTATTCTATTAAGCTTGTAGTCCAAATATTTCCATAATTTGAATGCATTTATTTCTAATTAGTAATCTATTTTCTATTATGTTGTGTGAATTTTTTGCAATACAATTGAATTGCATACCAAAACCCATTTTCTTAAGACTTATATTTTCAATGCAACCATGGAAATGTTGGTTTTTTGTTCAAACAATTTGGTATGTAGCTTGTGAAACACTTGTTAATGGTGTTTATTCTTCATATTAATTAACTTTGATAATCTTTCATGCAACCATAGGAGATAGAATGCCAACAATTGACATAATTATAATATTGGAGAATTCTATGCTTCTAAGCTCTTTTTACTTAGTATGATGTTTGATAAAATAATTGAATTGAATTTTTTATATTTATAAAGAACTGAGATAAAAAGGCCAATCAAATTTGCTCTTCAATGAAACTTTAGATATATTTTTTAAATATAAATATGCTAGGAAATAAAATAATTATTTGGTAACTTGCCCTTGGAGAGCATCCATGTCCATGCCTAAATTTTAGTGATTAAAAAACAAAAGTTAAATGAAATATTAGCATTTGAATGATATCTTTATTAAATCAAAATTTCTAGATTAAGGAATAGAAATAATATAAATGAAATACTTTATTAAATAAAAATTTCTAGATTAAGGAATATAAATAATATAAATCAAAATACTTTATTAAATCAAAATTTCTAGTTTAAGGAATAGAAATAATATAAATTAAATATTTTATTAAATCAAAATTTTTAGATTATGGAATATAAATAATTTAAATAAAATATTTTATTAAATCTAAACTTCTAGATTAAGGGATAGAAATAATATAATCAACATTTGTCACTACTCTCAGATAATCAACATTTTGCCATCCATAAAATACAAAATATAATCAACATTTATTAAAAGATTTGAAATAAATAACAATTAAAAAAAATTCACATCACAAATTAAAGTAGGGGATTTTTATTTTATTTAATTTATCATAAAACCAATAAATGAATATAATTGTATAACTTAATTCCGAATAACATGATGAAATAAAAATTAAAATAATTAAATAAATATAACTTAAAACAAAATATTCAAACTAACAAATTAGAAAGTATGTTAACTTCACGGAGTGATTTTTCAACATTGAATTTAGAAAAAAACAATTACTTGCTAAAATTGAATATCTCTTTTATCCAAAATTCCATGTTAAAATGGAGCTTTTCTATAGGGTATAGACATCCATCAAACACAAAGGATAAAGGAATTTTTGTAGATGTTTGACGGAGAAGCATAAATATGGAAAAAATCGCGATTTTCATTTAGTCGGCCCCAGCACATTTTTTTCCCCCTTTTTTTCAAAAAATCGTTGACGATAGTCAACGACTTATTGCATGTTTAAATTGCATTTAAATCTGTAAAAAATCCCGATTAATCGGCTCACCTACCCACGCTTAAATTCTGGCAAAAAAAAAAACCCTAAAAGCAACACGAAATTGTATTAGTTGCATGAAAATGTGATGGCGGCAGACTTTAGAATTCAGGGCGAATTTGAAAGCCATTGTTCACCATTTCTTCACTTGAACGCCATTGTTTGTTCTCCTTTGTTGTAGAGTTCGACGCTTTGTTGCAAAGTTCGGTGCCATTGTTTGTCTTCGACTCCTTCCCGTGAGGTAGGCTTGCTGCTGCTTGCATTTTTTTTAAAATATATTTTTATTTTATTGTTAAAAATTTACAATTTTACAGTTTACTATTATAAATTTACAATTTTTTTCTATTTATTAATTTAAATACTAATATACTAAATAATATTAATTAAATATTGTATTACTATTTATTTTTATTTATTAATTTTAATATTAATAAAACTAAGATATACAATACAGTAATTTAGTATTATTTAATTAGTATTACTGTATTGTTTTTTTCAAAATCAATAATATACTAAATAAAAAATATTGTATTATTTTTAAATATATTTATTTAGTTTTATTATTATTTAGTATTTAATTAATATTGTATTATTTTTTATTTTACTGTATTACTATTTTCTAATTAAATATTTTATAAATATCATTAATTAATTTTAATTAATTATTATTATTATATCATTTTAAAAATATTTAGTGTATTAAAAACTACAGTAAATTAGTAAATAGTAAAACTAAATATAATCAATAGTTCATAAGAAATTAGCTGGTTATTTTAAATTTGATCAAATTTCAATTTTATCTTAGAGAAATAAAATGCTTTTGCAGATTTCATTCTGGATTAGTGATCACAATGCCACATCAAAAAGACTTTACATGGACACATTGCAAACCAATTGATGGTAGTGCAAAGGTTAAATGCAATTGGTGCCAGGATGAAGTCGGTGGTGGAATTTATCGGTTCAAATGGTATTTTTTAAAAGAACCAGGTAATAACACCACCATTTGCGGAGATTTCCCTGCAGATGTCACATATCAGGCAAAACAAGCTCTTGATAGTATTGCTGAGAATAAGGCCAAAAAAGTGAGAACCGGAGTTGAAACATGTTCTAATTCTGCAAGTGTGAAGAGGAATAACTTGGATGAGGAGGATGGTGGGCATGGGGTTTTAGGGAATCCAGATCAACACCTTCTTCTATAGCACGTGGCCCAAACATCGGTGGATGAAACATTGATGCTTTCTTCCAACCTCATACTACACTAGGATCACAGACCACTTTGGAGAGTACAGGATGGAGGAAGAATGTCCACGATCAAGCGAAGAAGGCCATTGCAAATTTTTGGTACTCCTCAAGCTTGCCATTCCATGCTGCCAAATCTCCATATTGGCAAGCTATGGTTGATGCTCTTGCAGCTGTAGGTCCTGGGTTTTGAGCTCCATCTTATCAGACATTGAGGACTAGTATGCTCAATGAGGCAGTAAACAATGTCAAAGATGTTCTTAAAGAGCATTGATCAGAGTGGACTAATAGTGGGTGCACCATTATGTCAGATAGATGGACAGATAGAAGGAACTGAACCCTCATCAACTTCCTTGTCTCTTCTAATCTTGGCACTGTTTTTATGAGATCTATAGATGCATCAAATACAATGAAATTTGTAGCTGCATTGTTCAATATGTATGACTCAGTAGTCATGGAAGTGGGGCCAAAAAATGTGTTTCAATTTATTACAGACAATGCTGCTGCTTGTGTTGCTGCTGGGAAACTTCTAATAGAAAAATACCCCTCCATGTTTTTTACCCCATGTGCAGCACATTGCATTGATCTAACCCTAGAGGACATTGGGAAAATTGAATGGGTTAAGGAGATATTGCACAAGGCTCGCTCTGTTACCAAATATATTTATAATCACACAAGGGTTTTGAGTATGATGTGGTCTTTCACAGAGGGAAAGGACCTAGTTTGTCCAGGGGTGACAAGATTCGCAACACATTTTCTTGCACTATAGACTCTTTGTCAACAAAAAATGAATTTGAAACGAATGTTTGTTTCAAGAGAATGGATGGAGTCTGGCTTTGGGAATCAAACAGATGGCATGGCAGTTGCAGATTACATGTATTCTACTAGTTTTTGGAATGTGGCTGAACAAGTATCATTTTCGGAGCCTCTAGTAAAATTCTTGAGGCTAGTGGATGGGGATAAATCCCCCATGGGATAATTTTATGAGGCCATGGATAGGGCCAAGGAGGTGATGAGAGGTAGGCTGGAAAATGACAGGGATAGGTATATGCCATTATGGGACATAATAGATAGGAGATGGGATGGACAGATGCACTCCCCTCTCCATGTACAGGATACTTTCTCAATCCATCATTGTTCTACAACTCTTCATTCAGACAAATTGATGTGATATCACACAAGGATTGTTAAAGTGCATGGACAAAATGTTTCCAAACCAAGAACGATTGCATGAAGCTATGTCAAAGTTGCAATTGTACAGGAAAGGAAGGGGTTTTCTCTCTTCTAGGGTTGTTGTGGAAGGCCGAAAGACCTTCCAACTAGGTAGACTATAAAATTTTGATAATCTTTTGATTTTTCATGTCACATGATCATTAAATGTGTCTTAGATTTTAAGATATTCTTACATGATACTCATCTCCATATAATGTTCTTTGAACTTTCAACTCAATGGTGGGATTTTTTTGGCCACGAATGCAAAAATCTAAGGTGGATGGAAATACACATTTTGACCTAGCCATGTAGCTCATCCGCTTGTGAGCATAATTGGAGTGTTTTTGAACACATACATTCCAAGAAACGCAACCGCTTAACACGAAAATAGATGAATGACTTGGTGTTTGTTCACCACAACCTCCACCTGAAGCTAAAGAAAGCTCAAGGTCAGACTTTTAATACGCTTGCAATCAATTTCAATTGTTGTCATTGTGTTTTTCACTTGTAGAGAAAAGACTAATTTCTACATGGACAAAAACAAGAACTATTGAGGAAGATGCCCCAATTGCCTCGATGAGATTGATCCTGAGTCTGAGTGGATTGTTGCATCTGATGATGATGTTCTTGAGGATGAATTTGAATATTGTCTTGAGCCTGAAGATGTAGATATCATGGCGGAGGCCAGCGTGCCTCTTGATATACTTGAAGAAGCTCAACGGGCAACCGGTCACCTAGCAGCTTCAACATCGGGAGCGGGAGCTTCTGCCCTCTAGCACGTCATTTGCTACAATTGATTTTTTGGAACTTTGTACTTAGTTTATAGGTTTACTTTGTACAAAGTCACAAACTATATTGTAATAGACATTTTGACAACTGTCACCATCTGATATTTATGCAGTTGTAGTATGTTTTGTGCAATGTAATCACTAATCAGCGATATGAGTATAACCAACGAAAATCTATGTTCTATAATTCATGGATTGAACTCTATATTTTATTTGCTCTCAATGTCTGTATGCTATGGAAATGCCATTAAATTTTTTAAAAAATTACTTTCTGACTATTTTTTTCAATTTTTTGCCTTTTTTGTAAATCCGATTTTTTCCCAATTTCCCAATTTTTTCAAAAAATCTTGAACTTTTGGTTTGCCAATTTTTTCAAAAAATCTTGAACAATTGGTTTCTCAAATTTTTCCTGATTTTTTCAAAAAATCCTAAACTTTGACCTACTATGGCTCTGGTAGACATGTATGCAAAATCCATCATACAATTATATATATACATAAATCCATCCTGCAATCATTCTATTTCTTGATTTTTTTAGGATTAATATAATAATCTAAACATTAGAAAGTTGGTGATATACAAATATGTGAGGAGTTGTTCAGTTATGTAATTCTTTTATGAAAGCCATGTAAAATCCTCCTTGCGTTCCAACAGTAGCACACTTCACATCTGCTAAAAAGTTAATCTATATTTATTTCATACTCGTACAACCACAACCACTTTTCTCCTCCATCACAGTGATGGGATTGGACTCCATTACCATGTGGAAAGACCATTGTTGCATCTGACTTGACAAATACAAAATTATTGAAATGAGTACCCATTTAAAAACAGTTCCAAATCCAGCCACCCAGTGAATACCAACAAAATATTTCCTCTTTCGCTGATTGGGCATATACAGAAAATGGAAAAAGAATAGAATGAAAGAAGATAGATATTTATACATACATTGTTCTTGCATGCGGTGATTGCCCTAAAGAATCAATCCAAGGCGATCAATGGCCTGCCCTGTTTCCCGAATCCAGGAGCCTACTATGTAGACCACTTTCCCCAGCGTTCCCATTTCCTCTGCAACTACAAAAGATATGGTATAAAATATATTATTTCAATGATAGGAACGACTGTGAGAATTGATCAAACTGCAAAACTCACCTGTTACTGCTCCAGAAATAAGAAAGATAAAAGCACAATCTAGAATCATCATTCAATTAAACTGCAAAACTTTGGCTTTAAAGAATCATCATTCGATTACATGTCCACGATCTAACAATTTTCTTCAAAGTCGAAAGAGAGATATGATGAATGAATTCAAGGTGATGGCTGTTACACAATGCCAACGTTTCCTCTTCCAGCGTAGGGTCTCGATGGCTTATACACAACACCAGCCATTTCCTCTTCCAACGTAGGGTCATGATGGTGGATGTTACACAATGCCAGCTGTTTCCTCTTTTAGCGTAGAGTCCTGATGTGTGCATGCAGAATACAAATGGTTTCTTTTTCTTACATCGTTACTTATGATGGCCTCCTATAGAGGTCGTGCTTCCATTGTAGGCTTACACCTCTCGACGTAATTAAACTAGTCCCAATACAATGGTTGGTAGGGTACATTACTTCACTTTAAAAGGAATTTGTGAGAAAAACATTAACTTACTTTAAAATGAAAGATAGACTTTGGACAACAATGACAGTGTTGATGATTACACAAATTGCAAGTTTAACCATCATAGTAATACTAATTAAAATATAGAGACATTACGTACTATTTTAAATGAATTAATTAATTGTGTGTGTGAAATTGATGATTACTTTTAAAAAGAAAGTGAAAGGTAGAGCAGCTTAAGAGGAGGAAAATATAATTTAGTTAAAAGCATATAAATAGTGGTTAATTTTAAATTATTTTTAGAAAAAGCATGTAAATGGTGGTCAATTTTAAATTATTATTATAAAAAGAATGTAAATGGTGGTCAATTTTAAATTATTATTATCAGTTTTATATTATGTTATTTGAGAGTGAAATTATATATATATATATAATTAGTATAATAATTAGATGCATTTTTTCTTTAAAATATGTTTTTTTAGTATTTTTGTGTATAAATAGGATAATTAGTGTCATGGTATTTTTTTTTGTTTAAGAGTAGGTCTAAATTTTGAATATCAAATCATAATTATCTATTTAGGATTCTTCACATTTTAATTTAAATTACAAGAAAGTTTTGTGTGGATTAGGAAGTTGCAAGTAACTTAACGATAACAATATATTGATTGTTTACTTCAACAATTAAATGTAAGTTATAATAAACTTAAAAAAATGTTATAAGGAAGAAACAACATTCACACACAAAACATGTAAATCTTATTTTATCTAACTCATGATGTGTTTTTTTTTATGTGTAATAAAATTTCTATTAACTGTCAAAGAGTGTACATAATGTCTGCATAGGAGGTATTGTATGCTTCTATTTCTTGAACAAAAAAACCAGCCCCAACTCGGCACAACTACCCCACCACCTGGAAAAAAAAAGTGCAAAGACCCTTCAAAAAACACCCCACAAGCCGTGACAAGCCATTAGAGTATACGTATTCATAGACAGAGACCTACACCACCACACCCCACCTAAAACCCATTTAATTTTGCAAATTGTTCAAACTCTTGCACCCATTCAAAGTCAGTAGCCACCTCAAGCCGCAGCATTTTGTTGAGAAAGCTAAGTCCATAGCCAACAATTTTCTTGTGATGCATCAACACCATACCTTCTAAGTCCAACAACAGGGGGTAGATTTTGAGTACCTCACCAGGGACCTTTACCAGAGATAGGTCATTAGGTCACGAAACACCACGTCCTAGGAAAGTTGCCTGCACGACCTCATCCATCCCACCCAAGAGTTCTTTCTTGAAGAGCTTTCCCATTATCGCTTTTTCCTTCACCTTCGGTGTGCGTACATCAAGCATGGATGCCAAAAATTAGGAAACAATATGGGTGTTAACCCAAAATTTCTCTCGGTTCTTCAAATGCCCTTTTCCCAAGATCATCTTCACCGCCGCTACCAAATGATGGTCAATCATTAACATTATCCTCTTCAAACGTTGATTAGTGATCGCCTTGAACGTAGTTTGTCGAGCCTTACAGTCTCGATGAATTAGGGTATAGAGAGCCAGGCTCACCAACGCTTCCACATTCATCTCCACAATGAATTTGGACCGCTCTACCATCCTAACATAACAAGCAAGCCAAGAAACAAAAACACCAATCTTTGGCGAAAACCTTGCCACCTGACACAATTTATGATTCCCGTGCCACCCCAGCCTAACACACTTACTACGTTGTGCAAGTGCATGTGTGCCATCCAAAAAACCCTGCTCATATGCTACCCGATGCTAGTCGTACATGAGGTGGATACATGGAACATCATAGGGGAAAGAGGGTCATGACCAAGCAAATCAGCCGTAGATTCACCTACTTGTGCCATTATTATCGTCGGCGAAGGAAGCATGAAGAACAAGATGTGTTGATGAAGTATCATATCGACAGCCTTCAATCACCCTCACTTGCAAAGATCGCATACCAAGCGGGCCCCAGTGAGAAACGTTCCCTTGCCAAATCAGATTGCCACCTAGGAGGACCCCAAGATAACGCCTTCTCGCCCCTAAGCCCCCAGCCCTGCCACAAAAGGATATGTGGCAGGGTGCCCACCTAGCTACCTGGTTATCTAACTCATGATGTTATTATGAATTATTGTGAACTATTTATATCATTATATCTAATAGATTAAGAATTTAAGATTGCTTGGAAGATTTGGATTAGACATAAACTATAGATAGATTATGTGTACCTAACATATCTTCTTATTATGTGTGTTGAATCATCACTCGTAATTTTATTTTTGAAAAAACACTGTTCATTTTTCAATAAGTTTTTTGTTTTGTGTTTACTTTAAAAAGTGTAGTAAATATTATATATTTATATATTGTTTTTTAAAATTTATGTTAATTATTTGATATATAAGTTACTATCAAATTTAAGTCAAAATATTTTTATATACATGATCAATCATGACATAAGATTTCTTGTTACAACTATAAAAATCCTCTCCTAAGTCAATATGCTACATATAGTGCGAGATTTGAGCCTAAAACAAGTCTCACACTTGCAAACCATTGTTGAGTCGTCAGAAAACAAGTTTTAGTTGTTGTTTAATGGTAAACCAATTGTCATTTAATGGTAAAATCCTCTGAAATATTAAGTGAAAGCCTCCAAAATCTCACTTAACAAATAAAATCCAAATAAATATTGATTTTCTAGCTAGATGGGAACATTCTATTTCCATTTGCAATGTTTTTTGTCAATTTTATGACAACTTTCTTTTTCATTTGGTTTGCTTTATGTTTTAAATCTATATGCAAATATTTCAAAATAAATAATATTTAATTTCTTGGAAAAAAATTAGATTTGTCTAAGTTTATTTCATTATATTATTTAACACTTATTCTTAATTGTTTAATCTAGCCAAATACAACTAGAATTTGTAGCACATGACATCCATACCCACCAATGTACAAACACGTACTCTCTAATATATTAACATACATATAATTTTCTATTGATCTAATCCTTAAACCTCCTTTAAATACAGGTACTAGTTTAATAAATATAATTGAATAAATCTTGGAGAGTCCCAATAGTGGGGACATATAAAAGAACCAAGAAACATTACGATGCAAAATATATGATAGCGATAGTAAACATTAATTTTTATTTCTATTTTCTTACACAGCAAACAAATTAGTATACAACAAACACAAAACCTGTGAAGTGTCTTGTTATGAGAGCTTATCGAACTATTTTGGAGAGATAGTGGGTGATATTATTATGCCTATGATTATATTGCATGCACACAACACTCACTGAGCACAAAATATACCTATGCACTGCAACAGGATTTTCTCTTATGGCGTATAAGTCTAGAAACCCCACTTAAATATCTCTGGTGGCACTTTTCTGGACAGTGAGATTGCATGCAATCACTTTGTGCAATTACCCAAAGGGCCTGAAACGATTGCGAGCACTGTCCATTGGATGATGCTCTATCTCACAGTTATGCACAGAGCAGTATGTTTGCAGTACAGTCAACAACATCACAAAAAATCCAACTAACAAAGCCATCACCTTCCAAGGACTTGACAAATACTCGGAATAGAGATCCCACAACTGAGTCTTAATCTTGCTTTTATAGTAATTTTTTATTAGCACTTCTCTGATTTGACCTTTCAGGCCCCCGTGAAGTTCCAGAAAACCTGCAAGAAAGAAAGGCTTAGACATACCGTCCCACATGTTGGCCACGTAGTCGTCGGTGATCATCATGCTCTGGCGATCAATGACCTTGCATTTTCAGAGCAAGGCGACATCTTCAGGCATGTCGATGAGGTAGTCCATCAGCTCCACGTACTGCAACACGTGTTTCTCTCGACCCGCGTCATTGAACTCCAACGCCAGCAAATTCCTCAACAACACTTCAGTGTAGGTGTCTGAAATTGTTATCTGAGGAAGATAAAGCGTGTCTGAGTTCTTGCAAAAACTGATCTGACCTGGTCCCTCAAACGATTTAAACTTAATCCTGGCCTTGAGCAGCTCCTTTGCATTGTATTTGTCCAGAAAATCTGGTCGACCACGTCTGGCTAGATAACAATAGCAACAACTGAACACTACGGCAACCATGTTGCCCATCACATTTGAAACCCTCTGATAGAGAGTCAGAGAGGACTCTGTTTGCACCCCGCTAACCTGGATGAAGGAAGAAACATATTTGTGGATACAGCCCAGTAGATGCTTTTCATTAAAATCTGCCTTTTCTATATGAGATCCCTGGAAGAAAGATAGACAACTGATTTGAGAGGAGAGAAGAGATCCAAGTGTCTCCGTCTCCTGGGTAATCTCCCCCAATTTTTTGAGAAGGGAAAGAGGGATCTGGTTTTCCAGCTTCACAATATCACACCTTATGCGTGCCATTGCAGGCAAGATAATGTCATTGGACGCTCTGCTGTGCACACTAGACTCCATTTGACCATCGTCGGAAGCAGATTTAAGAAAGTAGGAGAGAAAGAGGGCGTCGACCATCATCATCCACGCAAAGTTTGGAATATCGTTGTCCTCTATCTTCTAGTCGTAGAAGTCTTGGAATTCGGATATCATATCGGACTGGCTCACTCTTGCGAACAATTTTTTGATTACTGCAGGATCGTTCCCAGCTTCCTCTCTTGTCGATCTGAACTTGTACATTTCCATCTGGGAAATATGGGTGAGGCGTTGGTGGAATGGCCCCACGGATTCATCTTTGAGAGAGAGATGGTGGTAAGGACTGAGCGACAGGATTTGAGGAGCGTAGGCCTCTGCCTTAGCATTCATCAGAGCCTTTGGAAGATGCACAATAGCTCTATCTGCTGGAACGGCCTCCGCAGTGGCCTCCAGAAAAATTTTGACCTCTTCAGACCATTCATCTGAAATCAGTCTACTTTTAGCCATTACACAGGAAAGGGAGGTCGTGAGTTCGACTTGGGACTAATCCTTTCACTTCAAATGGCACAAGTGAGAGAGAAATGATCAAAGTCCAAATCTATGATTAAAACTACGGTGGGAGAGAAGAGGGATGGAAAGGAATGTTGTTTCCCGTATGCTTTTCGTGACACTCAAGAATTCATACTTTCTTTTTCTGTGTCCCCACGAAAGGTTAAAAGAGAGCTGGCGGCACGCTCGGCTTAAACAGCACACAAACGTTTGACTTTGGTGGACCCACCTTTTCCTCTTTTCTGTTGGATTCTTCTTCATCTATCTATGATCCACATTCATTTTCTTTCCCTTTCATTAGAACCTTTTACATAAGACTTATCACATGGGTGAATAGTTTGTACTTGTTAACAAATTAAATGTCAGAATTTTTTACTGGCTGTGAGAAATTTTCACTATGAGACAAATATGCGTGTTTTGAAGATTTTCAATTGTTAAAGATGTAATTTTTTTAATAAAAATATTTTAAAAATTAATTATTGTCAATCTAATTGATTTGAAAAGGCTTGAGTCACTTTTAAGGTCTTCACGTCATTTGAGAAAGACTTGTACTTTTCAAATAATAAATACTGGTGATTTAAATGTATTATGTATTAAGGAGTGTTTTTCAAATAATAAAATATTGAAAGGTTTAAATAATTTTTGTACTAGTAAAAGATTATTTGGCACATTTAATAATATATTTAAGGACATGTAATATTAATGAGGCATTAATGAAAATTGCTTAAGATCCAAATTGAAACATGTACCTTTAGACGAATTAAAAGTTAGAATTTTTCAAGGTTACATAAAATATGCTCCGTTTCAAATGTTGAGATGTGAGTTTTTTAAGAATATATTATATTATATCCTATAAAAATATAAAGATTATGTTAATGATTATATCCCCACAATATTTCCTATGTCCCATGGACTCGTAGAGACCATGAGAGAACAAGATTGCAGGGTATAATATATATAATACATATTAACCATTAATATATTGTTATATTATTTATAATAGTAAATTATTATATTTATATAATATTATAATAATATATTATATCTAGTGGTGTGCTTTCATTTTATAGCTCTCTACCTCCACTTATGTTCAAAAGCTAAAAAAATGTTGTCATTTTTGCTAGGGTTTTGCAAAAAGTTATTTTTCCTATGTATTATGGTCTAGAAACCCTAAATGCCCTAGCTTCGCTTTGCACTTTTGTTCTAATTGTTTGTTGACCTGCATACCCGATTCTCAATGCCCTAATTTTTTTTTTTATTGGATAAAGAAGAAAAAAACAAATTACATCAGCGAGAATCCATGGCCAAATAGGCCACCACTAGGTCATACACAAGTAGCAAGACAAATGCCCTAAGTTGTTTTACGAAGCCCTTTTATATTATGAGGTTATCGGCCCTCTTTATCCTTTCTCATCATTAACTTATTGAATTACCGCATGTGCATATTAAAGAATTAAGTGAATCCACACTTATCCCTTTTAGTAGTCCCATTGCTTATCATGTGTTGTTTCATTGATTTCCGTAGGTCCACATATTTTATATTACTAAGAAAAAGAGAGTTCGTAGAACGACAGAAAGGGTGGTCCTCATGTCCTCATTTCTATTGGTTTCCACATGTCAACAGAAGTTTGTTCACTAAAGACAAAAGAGGTCATAGAACAACGAAAAGTATGACTTCTAGCATCTTCTTTGCATAGTTCTATGAGTCTGCAGGTTTCTTAGAGAATGCTTAATTCTTCTAGTGCAAAATTGCGAAAAGGTTGACACTTGACAATATTTGGTGTGATTTCGCGAGTTCACTAACTCCTCAAAACAGGCCAAATTCTTAGGTGTGGAAGTGCAAAAAAGAGCCATGTGAACTTTTTTCAATGATTTTGCAAGGTTGTTCAAAGAGGGCTCAGATTCCAAATAGCGGAAGGGTGACACGTGGCATGATTTCAAGAGGATTATGTGAGTCTGCAAGCTCTTCAAGGCGGGTCCCATTTCATGTCGAGGAACTTTGGAAGGCTACCTTATGAGTATTCATATGTATTTTTGAAGGCGCTCTTCTTAGCTGACGTCATATGTCTTTGTGAAGGTGCTCTTCTTAGTGGGCCTACCTAGATGATGTGTAAAGTGATCTAACATGCAACACTTATTGGTTGAGATTTTGCAAAGCATGTCAAAAATATTCAAATATGGTCAAATCAATCTTGATTGTAAAATATTGTCCTATCTTCAGAGGTCAACGACTCACATTCAAACCTAAGAATTGGTTAGTTGAATGCACTTGGCTCATGCAAATGAAGAGTAATGGCAGAAGTGACTATATTCTACCCAATCTTTGTATGAAGATTTGTTCTATAATTATTTAAATTTCAGGTGATCCCACAATATTGGTTTACAATTCCATTGAGGAAGGA
The DNA here is from genome assembly GCA_007258455.2 of Sequoia sempervirens. Classification (NCBI taxonomy): domain Eukaryota; kingdom Viridiplantae; phylum Streptophyta; class Pinopsida; order Cupressales; family Cupressaceae; genus Sequoia; species Sequoia sempervirens. The sequence continues at coordinate 465,668,253 of VDFB02270651.1, read as the reverse complement.
AAATTGCAAAAACACTCCCATGAATTTTTTTTTTGGTTTTTAGGGGTTCACATGAACTAGGGGGTTCGCTCAGACCCAAAAAGGGTTCGCTCGAACCCCCCTTCGAGTGAACCCTCTTTAATCATGGGACCCACTTTTTGCATGTTGTCCAAAATGAAAATAAAGGGAAAATTTGAAAAAAGGGTGTTCGCTTGAACCCTCCTTCGAGTGAACCCCCCTTCGCTCAAAGGGTCAAGGGGGGTTTGCTCAAAGGGGGGTTCGAATGAAACCCCCCTTTCCCCCCTTCTCCCCCTCTTGCACCAAATTTCAACAAAAAATTGTCTTTCGAAGCTCAGGTTGAGGATGAAAATGGAGGAGGCTTCACAAACCCAACTAGATGATGGTAGTCCTTCAAAACGACCTATCCATTGAATATAATTTTAATATATTTTGGTTTTAAATTATGTATTTTTTTTAGTTTGATTAAACACAGGTTTTTCACCGAAAATCAAGCTCTATGTTCTGCACATGTGGAAAAATAGCAGATTATAAAAAAAATTGAAAAATATTAGTGCACCAGGATATTGATGTTCCTGATCCAACAAAAAAAATGAATTTTGATACATACAAAAAAAGTTATGTTTTAGCCAATGAATCATGTCTAAATTGTAACTGGTTTGAATTTGAAACTTAATTAAGAAAAAAATAATAAATGAAATGCTATGAAACCAATTCTATTTACTAGATACCGTAGTTACAAATCTAAATTTGAAAAAATTAGAATTTTATCCTTCATAGAAAAAAATTATGTGTTAGTCAGTAACGTCACTCTTTAAAAATGATGTTTACTGTTTAAAACTAGTTTTCAAAGAATATGGAAAAAGAAGTGTAATCTGATTCCAAAAATTTTGAAAAAAATATATTTAGAATCTACACACAAAATGTCACAAATCACTAGTTTGCATCATCTTCAAATTCCTCGCGGTTTAGCTGTTATAGGTGCCTAAAAGTGAAGATTTAGTTAAAAAAATCCAGTTCAATGTCTAGTTTGGCCAAAAATTGTAAACCAGTATTGTGGGATCACCCTTTGATCAAGAAATAAAATAATTGTGCATCACATCGAATCTAGAGAGAAAATTTTTAGCATTCCAAGAATTTTGCGACAAACTAGGGTTTCAAAAGAGAAAAAATAATTAAGTTTCACTCTCAGGTCCTTTGTCTATGAATTCTTAGAGCTTCTAGTATCTTGAATCTACAATTGAATCTATTATTTTAGTGAATTATATGAAAGGAATCTGAACCATAGAATTTGATACAAAAACCCTAGGTCAAAATTGAATTGTAGCCATGAGCCAACCTAATAGCCAACCATCTTCATCTAAAAGAGGTCTTTTGATGGAGATTTAATTGTACAACTCCCTAGTTCTACTAAAAAATCCATCTGTGCCCATGGACCTAGTGTTGTAGTGGCCTACTTGATAATGGTAGAGAATGTATGGATGCAAACCTCCTTGTAATCAAATGGAATCTCTTTACCCACTGGTATAACAAAAAAGCTTTTAGGGTTCCTATCTCCAATGTATGGATATATGACCTAGGGAAATTAATTGTTCCCAACATGGAATCGATTATGATAAAATAACTTGGAACTAGTTGTAAAGATATTTGGTTCCACATTAAAGTTTTGCAAGTGTTATGAACTAAAAACTTGCATTTACATAACTTGGCCAATATTTATCCAATCATTACCAAATTGAAATTTCAAGTACTCATCAAGCCCTTTTACAAGGTGATGTCATTGACTTAAAAAATTTGAGTCTAAAAATTTCTCTTTAATAAACTACTAAAAACCAAGACTATTGGAACCAAAACACAACCAAAATTGAAATGAATATGAAAACAAAACTTGAAATATTTTTGGTTGATGCATGATTGCTTGTGGACTTGAATTCTCTTGCATCACCTTCCATGTGCATTTCATCTTCCTACTTATTCTTTTCCTATTGATATTACCTCTTGTACATCATTACCTTCTTATATATCATCAACTATATTATGCATCTGCATATGCTTATCTCCCCCTCACAAACTTATTCTCTATAATTGTTTTCTTCTCCTTGACATCGATTTAACTATTTCTCCTAATTCTCCCCAAATTCCTCAAACACTTTTTCTCTTTCACCTTCCCTTATCTACCTACATTCCTTTCATCTTCAATTTTTCCTAATTCTCTTGGAATTTTAATTCACCTACCTATCCTCTCTTGCATTATCAAAACACCTACATCCAATTATTTGCATACCAAAATTTCCCTCAAATCTATCATGACATTTCTCCCATACAACTAATTCTCCATTAATTCTATTAGAGGTATAAAAAAACCCAAATGGATTGAATATTATTTTCCTTTGTCTCCATTCCTATAAGGTATATTTTTCTTACTACCCTCACTTACGACATCTTAAATGTAGTCTATTGTTCATTTTCCTTAGGTACATCAACTTACAACATCTTTTATGCAAATCCCCAATTCCATCATTTTATAGTATTCATTGACATTATCTCTTCCCCTTCTATTATAGCTCCCATAAGAAACACTTTTGGAACTGTTCTAGCTCCAAATGTAGCTTCATGCCTTCATCTCTCTCTGATGCATCTACCTATAAAATTTTCCTTGAAGCATTCTCCTTATTATCCTTTCCTACATTCACTTGTAGCAACTTAGATATGTGTGCTTGTTGATCCTTGGGAATCCTAGCATATATTTAGTAACCTTTCTCCTCAAGTGGCAAGCTTCCTTTGTTTGTACTAGCAACCTATAAAATCAACTTTGCTACTACCTCTTCCCCATAATTATCCATGGATGTATTACTCAAATATTTCTCATCGAGCATCTCTTTGACCTTAAGTGCACACTCCAAAACCTCCATGCCTTCATCTTGGCATGCCTCCCTTGCAACATCATCCTCCATAATGGGGATATATCTTTCTCTCTCATTTATATTATCTAGACTTGCAAACAACAATGTGTTAAAAAATATGGGGCTCATTTTTTCCCTCCTTTCTTAACTCCACCATGACTATCTTCTCAACCTCTTAAAACTCATGGGTTTCCTCCTCATCCTTTTCATTTTTGATGTGAACTCTTATCCCATCTACTATTTTGACCATATGTTCTTCTATGGGCTACATATCTCCCATTTCTCCAACCACAAGCTACTAAAATGACACCTCTATCCATTCATGTTCTCTCCCAAGATAATATCATCCCTACTTCCTTTCTATCATTTAGTCTTCTTCTTCATCCACATTACTACCTGAAAATCAATACATTCTCATGGAATCTCCCTTTGATGTTCTTTAAGACATCTAAATTTACCTCAATCTTCCTCAATGCCTTCAGTACCAAGACTTAATCCTCTCTACAAGGATTTCTACTATTTAGCTTATATTACTCTTCTTCTTGGTGAAATCTTGACCATCTACACACACACAAACTCATTCTAACTCACTCCCAAAGTTATACCTCACTATGATACCAAACAATCGGTAGTTTTGCATTCCCTAATGTAAATTTGATGGTGTCACAGGCTATTTTTATGCCTAGGAACCTACACACAACAATGTAGAAGTGAAGAAATGTTCTTCTTTCTACTATAAATAACCTTGTAACAAACTAATAGCCTATAATAACATACACCCTTAGGACTACCAACTACAACAATTATCTCAAAAACACTATTCACATGCTAGTAATCACACACAAATGAAGGATTGACCTAACTTGCACCCTACCACACACATTGGACACCATTTTCAACAAAAAAGAAAAACTATATGTTCTACTACATGAATTTTTTTTCTTCCTCTCTCTTTATAGGTAGGAACTTATGTTTTCCCTAATTCTTCTCATATACACACTTAACTCCTAACTTGAAATCTTAAGGTTCCTCTCTTCTTATCTTCTCTCTTCCTTACTCTTTTCACTTTATTACTCATTTTAAACTTTTACCTCTTGTTACTCATATGTAGTTTAATATTCAAATTATTTATACATACTCATTTTATTTTTCTCCTTTAAGATACCAACCTAATCTCACACATAACTTCTCCCTTGTATATTTCTCACAACTTCTCTCCCTTGCTAGAATCTCCACCTATGTTTTCATGGGAATTCTTACTCAAACCTATTCATGGATCAACCTCTTTACTATTTACACACACAACTTAATTTTCTACCCAAATCACAACATTCTCATTTATTCATCCCTCTCTCTAGACTATCTACACTTTGAGTACTCATGACTTTTGTTTTCCTTGTTTTCCTCTTTACATTGTTCTTGTTGATTGTCCCTCCAACTTGATGGTATTCTTTTTTCAATATTTTATATCACATATATATTTATTATTCTCTCTCCTTAATGAATTGCTTATCTAACACACCTTTTTTCTCCTACACAACAACTCAAATTTTCTTCCTAGTACTCCCCAAATTCTGTAGATGCACCTTTTATCTCAAACCTTCCCATATTTCTACATATTCCTTTCTCCTCAAATCTCACCCAATTCTCTAGGTACATTTGAACTTACCTACTTATCTTATCTTTATATGCAAAAATTCCTACATTTAATTCTCTACATGCCCAAATATACCTTAGATATAGCACAATTCTTCTCCCACATGGTTTATCCTCAATTGATATTTTAAAGGGTACAAAAATATCCAAATAGATTATTCATTCATTTAGCATTGATCTCTAGCCTACATTATATCCTTACGCTATTAATACACATATTTTATGGCCTAAACATCATTACTACCTACCATTCATCTTTGGAATTGATTATTGACCCTCCCATGTTGTGAAACTTATCCTTGTTGCTAAAATATACCTAATTGTCCTTCATTGCTTATGCATTAATGACCATTACTTTTGTGACCTCTTTTGCTACCAACTATTCCTACAACTATTTTGTTGACTAAAAATGGTCATCTAGATTATCCTTTCAAATATTTTCTACCGTGATCAATAAGAGCATATTTCCATCCCATGGTATCCTAGGCTTTTCCTAAACTCCATTATGCACCTCCATGATCTGCAACTGGCTCCAAATCCTCCTACTCACAAACCTAGATGTAACTAATGAATTCTCTTTGTAGATAATCCAAATACACATTAGTAGAAAAAAAAATTGTTACCATCTCTAACCTCTTATGGCTTCCTTTCATTTATCCACCACTCTTCTACTCTACCAACAACCATTACATTGTAATCCACTGGTAGAGTACTAATGGTTCATTCCTAATTGTGTAACCTCTAAATTCACCACATGAAATCACACGTAGTGTTCCTTTTCTATATGTACAACCTCAACACTCTTTCTCTCTCTTTACAACTCCTCATAACTAGCATCATCACCCTTGAAGTTGATGTTATCCTAAAACCTTCATAATATCCCTCTTGTTGACAATGCACTTGCTCTCATAATGTCTTGTTCCTTTCTTGTAATTATCTCCATGGGTAAAATTAACATTTTTGTGAGTAACCATTTCCTATATATTGCAACTCCCTATTATTGAAAGCGCATCATTTTTTACTCTCTTAACACTAAAAGTGATAACTTGTAGTAGATACAAGTGCACAATCACCTCCAATTAACCACTCCCATGCCTTTGGTTTGTGCAAAATTTTAAGGCCTAGGATGTTGCTATATTATTATCATTATGATCACATCTATCCCTATTATGGTATCAAACATTCCTGTTGTGCTTGTTTTGCACACACGCCCTGCCATAGGCAGGGACCCCCTTTTTTTTGCTCCCGACATGCTGCTTTGCTCTTGTCTTGTTTTGCGTGCCCCATTTCCAAGCCCAAATTGGTCATGTGCCATAAAACGATCAAATTCCCCTACCCAAATTCACCTACTTGGGGTATTCAAATCTGCGGAGAAATAAAGTCCCCCATCCCCTTTCTGCCTTTTGTCTTGCTTTGGTTGTTTCAGAAACATCCGTGGACCCCTGTCGGTCCAGTTTCCACATTTTTGGCTTTGGGGACAACCTTTTTTTGGATCTGGGATGTGTTTGAAGTGCGTAAACGAAATGCCAAGGTTTCATCAGCGTTCCGTTAAGTTTCGATGGTTTCAAAACTTTCCCTTCGGAATTCCCTTCCTCCTTGGTTGTTTGGAAACATCCGTGGACCCCCGTCGTTCCCGTTTCCTCATTTTTGACTTTGGGGTCACCCTTTTTTGGATCTGGGATGTGTTTGATGTGCTTAAATGAACTGCCAAAGTTTCGTCAAAGTTTGGTTAAGTTTTGTTGGTTTCAAAGCTTTGTCCCCCTTTTGCTATTTTGGAACTTCCAATGGCCACCTCCCTTCCGGCCTCCAGAGCCCGACCCCTACATGGCCATTTCTGGGGCTCTGCCTCTCCGTGGTCATTTTGGAACTTCTGGCATCCACCTCCCTTGTAGCCTCCAGAGCTCAGCCCCTCCGTGGCCGTTTCTGGGCTCCGCCTCTCCATGGCCATTTTGGAACTTCCGATGGCCACCTCCCTTCCGGCCTCCGGAGCCCGGCCCCTCCATGGCCATTTTCGGGGCTCCGCCTCTCTGTGGCCATTTCTGGAAGTTCATCACTCTTTGGCCATTTGGAACATCCGGCGGCCATCTCCTTCCCGCCCTCCGGAACCCAGGCCCTCCGTGGCCATTTCCGGGAGCCTGTCTCCTTCCCGGCTGTTTTGAACATCCGGGAGCCTGCCTCCTTCCTGGCTATTTTGAAAATCCAGGAGCCTCCCTTCTTCCTGGCTGTTTTTAACATCCGAGAGCCTGCCTCCTTCCCAACTATTTTGAACATCCAGGAGCCCGCCTCCTTCCCGGCTATTTTGAACATCCGGGAGCCCACCTTCTTCCTGGCTGTTTTGGCTTCCGTCTATTGTCTACCTTCTAGCTTTCTTCTGCCATCTTTTCGCCCTCTGGCACTTGCACCCTTGAAGCACTCATTAATGTTTATGGTCAAAATGAGCTCCAAATATGAATATCAAGATATTTTTATGATGCATGGATAGATCTAATAGGGAATTTGTAGGTTTAACTCACATTTTCCTTAACTCATATATAAATGCACTTACGACACTTCGTGTTTGCAGGAGTTAAGAGGCCTTCCGTAGGTCTATCGAAGAAGCCCATTGAGGGACTTGTCCTACCTTTTTTCAGATGATGATGATTTCTAAGGAGCTTTCTACCCAAATCAGGGGCCACCAATCCATTGATGCCAATCGTCGACAAACTTGTTTGATCAAAGGAAGAACACTACAAGCACATCAAGCAAAAGACAACTTTCAGGAAGTTTTAGCTACACTAAAAAGGGAAATTAGCTAAATGACAAAATTGCTATAGTAACTGGCACTAGATGACAAAATAGGGAAAAGACAAGGAATGCATTTTTAATTGTTGAATATTGTGGGGTAGGTGAAACCCTAATGTAATTGAATCTGGGCCATTCGATGTAATTGAATCCTAGCCATTCATTTGGGCTTTGAAAAACTATAAATAGGGGTTTTCCCCTCATTTATAAGGGTTGGAGAATTGATGTAAAGACATTCTGCAGCAATAGAAAGCAACATTGCATGATTTATGGGTGTTCCTTTTGAGTTTTCTCTTTATGTATGCATGGTTCACCTTCCATGTTAGTTTTAGTGTTAGTTTCTTGAATGGGAGTGGTGATGGTGTTTGCTGTTTCAGTATTTGATGAACTTCCAGCTCATGCTTTTTGTGGTTCATTGATGATGAATCACTTTGCAAAGCTAGTCTAAGCCTCCTTTACTCCAATGCTGCAACTTAGTTCAATTGCATGTTCATGATGTGCATGTGCAATTGCATGTTCATGATGTGCATGTACAATCTGAAAATTAGCTGACCTTAGAAGATTGCACTGGTTTTGTGTAGCTGTAGGTTTCTCTTGGTCAAGCAAAACTCAGTTTAGGAAGCCTGTCTACTTTAGCAGCCACCATTGTTACTGTTCATTCATAGCTTAGGATTAGAATAGCTTTCTTAACCCTTCTCCTTTTGCTGTTTCTTTTAATCCTTGGTTAGAGTAGGATCCAAAGCATCACCTTGAAGCTAAATTAGATGAATTTGATGAGTTTCAACTTGCTGTTTTGAGTAGACAGCCACTGTTTATTCACTTCCAGCACTTTGAAACTGCATTTGCAAATCCAACTTCCCCACTTTGTAACTCATCCATAAGTCCACCTTGTGATTCCAGCAAATCACATCAAACAATTGAGATATTCCAAGCACTGTCAAGACCTGACATTAGAGACCTTGGGATGGTGTTCTACAATTTGATTATGGAATATTGTCTTTCAAGAGAGGTAGTGAACCTACGCACTGCTTGTGTTGATAGGTGCATAAAAAACACATCAACACACTATTCACCTCTAAAAGATTACATGTATAGCCTGCATCTCTAACATGGTTTTGGTGAGACCCCTAGTCATAAGTCATTCCCTTTGAACACAAACACTTGGAAGAACAACTACCAAGCAATTGACTTTATTTATTAGCAAAAGAGTATTATTGCCATTTAAAATCATAATCAACCACTGCCTCAATAAATTTACTCAATTGGTATGTCACATGACTCTACAGTAGTTAATAATAAAGAATGCATAAAAAATTACCTGAATCTCTTAGCAGTTAGAGACGACATTTATTAGAGAACGTCAGTTGGGGAGATGCCAAAGAAAATAAATGTGTTGAATGGAAATGTGTGGTCCAACAAATCTCACGTAATATGGACCCTAACATTACATACAGTTACCTTTGAGCCTTCACTTCTCCAATTTGGTGAGTAACATCCTAAAAATAAAGTGTCAATAATAGTGTTAGATACAAAGAAATATCAGATTTTCTATTTTCAGGATCTTGTCTAAAACCAAAACTGATTTCTTACATCACTAAAGTTGTTTCAGATCTCAAATATCTAAAGATCTAAGATTTAGATAGTGTTTGGTGAGTCCACTTAATGGGCTTAAATCTGATCTACTGGATTAATTTCAAACACAACCAACAAACAAATAACAATAGGTGCACAAAGCTTGAAAAACAGGAACAAATAATGTACTGGTGCGCAAAAGCTTTAAGGAGTAGAAACAAATACTTTCAATTCTTATTTAATGCTTTATTTTATTGGTTGATCCTTAACTCACATGCAACTCCTCCAAAAGCATAGGAAATTTTGTAAAAAGGAGAATGGATGAAATAAAACCATTCCCTGCCTAAGTCAAGTCTTTCGTTGACGCTGAATGTTTCCCAATGGATGATGAGAAAAACTCTAAATGATGTGCCCCTTTAATTAGAATGATAACAACAAAACAAAAACCAATGATGAAAAAACCTCAACAAGCACTAAACTGTATCACACCTTAATCAAATGCATTCCTAGTTATCAATTATAAATAGATTTTAGTGTTTGGCATTTCGTTTTCACACCATTGCTACTAACAATGTTGCATATCACATAATTTATTTCTTCATAATTAAAAAAAACAAGAAGAAAAGAAGAAAAATCACATCACAAAACCAACATTACCAGCCACTGCATGTCCAATGAAATCTCCTCAATGACCCCAATGAGTCCTGGGTTTGAAATAGGGGAGCTTGAAGAGTTATAGCTACCCACCATGGTAAACATGATGAGAGAGTGCATACAGTTCCTGGAAAAGCTGGGCCTAATTGCCAATGATACAAACACGTACCCACTAATGATGGCATGCAGCATCAAGAAAAATATGGCATTGTTCCATTGATTATTTGTAGAAGTTGGGAGTCTGCAAGTCCACACTGGCCAATATACTGAGAAGGTACCCACAAATTCTCCATTTCAGCATCATCATAGGTTTCCAACTAGTAATCAAATATCTGGGAGGTCTTGTCATGAGCATCGTTGTTGGTCCAATCTGATGAGCATCGCGTGAGTATCAGGATGATCTATGATGAGCATCGACATGAGCCTCAGGGAGGAGGTGTCGGTCCTATCTGATGAGCATTGTGAGCCTCAGGGCGATCAGTCCCATGCTTACTCAGTCCCCTCAGATTCTTGCCATGCATATAAATTGCATGCTTTAGGTCATTAGTCAATACCACTAGAGGCAAAGCAGAAGCCCTTCTACACACAGGCCCAAACTTATATAAAAAGGTAGAAAATCAGGTAGAAATTTTCTATTAAAATCAATGTAAATCAAACATACAACACTATCAATCTATTATTTATAATAGACACTTGTAGTGCTTGGAATGTTTGACTAATTTAGCTTTCATTGTTCTGTTAATGTCAATTTATAGTTACTATTTTTAAATCATAGTGATCATTATCTCATTCACTTTCAAATCATACCAAATAAATTTTAAAATAGAATGCACAAATCACTATATCGTTAGCTTTTTAAAAAATAGAATGCCCTCCTTCTAGCACCATTATGTAGATGCTAAATCTGTATATGCTTTAACTATAACAAACATTAGCATGGTTAGTTAAAAAAAGGAAAGCTAAGAAAACAAAGAAACTAAATAAAACACATAATAACATGAATCAAACTTTATCTCATAGTGGATTGGTGCTTCTGTGGAAAGAAGCCCTTTCCCAACCCTTGATAAGCTCCTGGATGATAAAAATATGCAAGATAATGACCAAGTGCAAGATGAAAGTGTATCAAGTTGCCTAAGATTGCGGAGTTGTGGATAAAGATACAAAGATTGTGGAGTTGTGGAGGATTAAAACAATAGAGGAAACCTCTATTTATAACCAAGAAGGATAGAAGAATGCCAAACATGGAGGATGTGGGACTAAAGATCAACCAATGACAAGATGCCACTTGTCAACATGTGAGAGGTTGAGGAATGAGCACATTTTGGTCAATTTTCCAAAGAGGGGGAGATTTGAAATTTGAATTTGATGAAAAGATGAGTTAAATGCTAAGTTTGACTTGTGCAAGACACATGTAAGAGACATGTAAGAGCTCTTAAATGCTTTTTTGGATGTACATGTCAAATTGGGGGGAGATTCAAACTTGGAGAATATTCTCTTTTTATGCCATGTTGAGAGAAAATGGAGAATTAATAAATCAATAAATTGATTTATTTGTGCAAGTGGGAAAAGCTAGAGGATGTGATGGGTGATTGGGATTAGATTAATCATGATTTGATTAATTTAAGAGGTGATTAGGTGATTGTGACATTCAACTTAAATATTTGGATTTATTTAAATTAAATGAGAAGATAAATAAAATTAGAGATTTAATTAAATATTTGGATTTATTTAATTAAATGAAGGAACTTTAGAGATTGAATTAAATAATATTGATTTATTTAATTAAAGGGGGACTTTAGGATTAAATAAATGAAATTATTTATTTAATAAAAAGATGATAACGATTTAATCAAATGAATTTCGTTTATTTGATTAACAGAGGAATTAAGATGAGTTGAATAAATGGTTAATAGAGGGGTGATTAAAGACGAATAAAAGTTAGTTGATTAGGATATTTTTCATGTGTACAACTTAATATAGTGAATCCTCTACCATATGTTTCTTCAAGGTTGATAGGATTGTTCGTGAATTTGTGCTCATAGAATGGTTGGGATTGTGGTGGTTGAGAGGAACTAGGTTCACTTGAGGGAGGAAAAATAGGTCCTATGTTGATTTCGGGATGTAAATAAGCAAAGTGATCAGTTGGTGCAAAAGGAGGAAGTTCTTGTGATCTCATAGAGGGATAAAAGGTTGTATTGGCTTCGAGGTTGTTAAGGAAATCATTGTAGAACTTGTTCATGCTAAAATCATCTTCTCAAATGATGTCTACTTGATGAGGATGACAATCATGAGGAGTTAAAGGAGCATGAGATTGTACAATTTCATTAAGGTCACAACAAAAGGTACAATTGGACATGTCTACCAATGATTTTAGGGAATGCCAAAACTTATTGAAAGAAAATTCCATGATGCTAATAAACTAAGATGCAATAAATGCGGAAGAGTAGAGAATATGGAATGGAAAATGAAATGTTGAAACATAAAAGTGTAATGTGGACAAATGCCAAAGAGATTACAAAAATGTTGTTTTTAAAGTGTAGAGGAATTGATTCGCCCTGGGTGGCAAATGAGTCCCAAGATGCTTTTTTTTTTGTATTTTTTAGAATTTTAAGGATGATTTATATACTTCTTAGAATACAAAAACAAGCACAAAATGTAGAGTTTTAGTTTTTTCAATGGAATGTAATGCAAGAATGAAACTAAATGAGTTTTTCACTAATGCAAAATGAAAGGTCCTAGAATGCAACAACAAATCAATTTCCTAATTGAATGTTAATGCAAATGAAAACTAGGATGCAAGATATGAATTCAATCAGAAGTTTAAATTTTTTGAAAAGTTAGGTTCACCAAAATGTGAGATAGATTTTAGGAACCTAGAATGCTTGCTCTCTTCCTAGGGTTTTCCACCTAGAAAGAGAGAGATTCGGGCTCCAAAATGCTTATGCACATTCAAATTATGATGTATCCTATATGATATGATGTAAATGAACTAAAATAAATGAAATTGATTGATTAAAATGATCTAAAATGAATGTTAAAGTGCAATTTAAACTATGTTTGAAAACACATTGTGATATGCAAACAACTATGAAATATGAAGAAATTGAAAGAAATATGCATAACAGAAGGTACATGGTAAAATATGAGTGCACCTGGATGTTGTGTGAGCTATGGAGTGTTTGGAATGCTGATGATTTTTTTTAATTTTTCACAGTGGGACTCATTCACTAAGGGTGGCGAATCAGTCCTCCTACTATTGAAAAAGTGTCGAGAACTAATTTTTGATAGTCGAGAGTTGATTTATCACAAAATGCAGATTTTCAGATTTCAAGTGGGACTCATTCACCAAGGGTGGAAAATATTTCCTCCCCAATATTTCTGTAAAATCAGAAGACAACACTGCTACTCCAGATCTGGTAATGTATGAATATTAGGTTGTTGGGGTCAACTATGTAGAAAACGGGTTTAAAAACTCAAAATGCTTGAAAGGATGATAAGTTGACTTGAATTCCACTTTTTAACACCTTTAAACCTGTTAAATCTATAAAACAAAGTTGAAAATACATATGCACAAAGGGGAAAACTGTTGGGGGGTTAGTGAATAGGGGTTTGCCTTGGTCAAACCCCACTTTGGTAATCAAACCCAATAGAGATAAATGAAATTTAAAGGAAATGATAAATGAATAACATGCAAGTATTACAAATTTACCATCCTTGAATATGCAAATCTAAAGTGATGTCAATGGTTGCTCCAAAGTGCTTGAATTGATGATGCACTTGAATGCTTGAAGATTGCTTGAATATGTTAGGATATTGAATACTTGAATGAGGAGATCTAAAATGAGGTTAAAATCATGTATTTATAACAATCTTCTGCCTTAGTATCTGTTCAGACCTCATCACAGGCCGACATGAAGTGAATTTGAGTAAAATCCTAAAAGAAATTTTGAAATATTTTGAATTTGGGGCCAAGGGGGACTCATTCGCCACCCTTGGCGAATGAGTCCCACCAAGGACCCAAAACTAAGTGTCAGAAATAATATTATGTTTAATGTTGTTTGCTGGGATAGGACCCAAAAATACACTTAATATAGGCATATGAGGGCATAAAGAGACAAAATAAAGCATGAGAAGGGTGTAAATAGTGAAAATATGCCTTGAAAAGTGTGAAATCTTGTTACAAGACTTTACAACACTTCAAAATAGGACTTGTTGATGAATGAAAAGATGGTTTTTAGGTGAATTGTATTAAATAGAGTGTAGAAGAATGTAGAAATGTCTTACAACACTTCACAACACATTCACAAGATGCCATTCTTTGAATTTTAGCACCGAAATAAGCATGTTCAAGCCAAGATACATCATAAAATTAAAGCAACATAGTTCCAACACTATCAAACTAGACCTAAAAGTCCATGAAAATGGGAAGGGTCCATTTTTTGATGGTATAAAGATTTTCATAATTAAAAACAATAAATTATTAAGAATTAATATTATTATAAATAAATAAAACTTTTCAATGTTATTTTTTGAAGATAAAATTATTAATAATAAATAAATAAAACTTTTCAATTTTATTTTTTAAAGATAAAATTATTAATAATAAATTATTCGTAAAAAAAAAGTTTAAAGAAAAAGACAATAATAAAGTAATCAAAAATCAATAATTATTATAAATTAAAAAAAATTATAAATATCAATAATAAATTATTAATTAAAAAAATATTTCTATATAATAATTTTAATTAAAATTATTAAATAATAATCAATGATAAATTATTGATTATCTAGGTGGTAGGTAAGGATATAAGGATATGGTTTATTTCTTGCTTCGGTCATGAATATTTTTAGTAATTCATGATTTAGGGAGAGAAAGGAGCACACACCAAACTACTTCAAAATAAAGGTTGTTGTGGGTTCATTGGTTTTCTTTATATACTTTTCTTAGTTCTTATGGGGAGAAATTATTCACTATACAAATGAAAGACAAATGATTATCTACCTAGTATTGTTTTGTGTGTTTTGAAATGGAAGAGATCTATAGCTCTATGACAATTTGTATATGCCAATAGTCAACTTATTATCTTTTTTATAACATTTTCTTAGCTTCAATACTAACAAATATAAGGTAGAGGGTAGCATGATTCTTTGAATCGACTACTACACAACAATTTATGTGTTGCAAGTATTGCTTCCATTCTTTGCATTTTTTACATTGAAATACATATTTTTTTATAATTAACAAATTATTTTAATGTCTTGCCTATTTAACACAATACATCAAAGAGTTGTGATCTCATGGATGCATTCTAAAATTATGTTGCATTATACCCTCATAAAATCTTTCAATTTGTGTGTGTCTATTATATTGTACCCAATTAAAAACTCAAATATGATACATTAATTTCATCATCAAATTGTAATTTGTGTATCAAGTTTGTTAAAATTCCAAATGATCAATTTTTAATAAAATTATAAATCATGTTATCAAAATTTAAAATATTGAATTGTAGATTATTTGTAATTTATTCATCAATTTTAATTTTAAACAATTAATAATTTATCATTAATTATTATTTAATGATTTTAATTAAAAATATTTAGAATTAATTCTCAATTAATAATTTATTATTATTTATATATTTTTTAATTTATAATAACTATTGATTTTTATTACTTTATTATTGTATTTTTTCTTTAAACTAATTTTTATACGAATGGATTATTATTAATAATTTTACCTTTAAAAATTAAAATTGAAAAGTTTAATTTATTTATAATAATATTAATTATTAATAATTTATTTCTTTAATTATTAAAATCTTAAAATTAGAAAACTAAAAGTAATGCTTTGGAAGTTGACTTACTAAGGACAAAATGCATTTTAGATTATATAACTAGCTTATTTATCTTTGAAGGACCCTTAAATCTGCAAATGAACCATCTCCAACACTCATTAGTGGGGTCAGTTTACATACATGCAAATCTATGAATACCTCTATGGAATAATATGTCAATGCTCAATAAATACAACAAATATCAACAATTAAAAGACATTCAAAGACATGACATATACCTATTCCATATTGGATTGGTGTTAAATGTGCAAATGACCCTTTCCCAATCCTTGCTAAAACTCACAAGATGCAATGCAATGGTGATGGGTAAAATTAGTTCACAGTTTAAGAGAGTAACTTTGCTTGAGAGTGTAGATGCTTTCATGAAGAATCAACCCCTTATTCATAGATTTTCAAATTGGAAGAGAGCTCAAAATAGAGCAATGTGGTATAAAGATTGGACCAATGAGATGAGGCCACTTGTCACATTATGATAGGTTGAGGAATGTGCAAGTTTTGGCCAATGTGCCCAAGAGGGGGAGATTCAAATTTGAAATTGTGAATTAAATGTTGAGAGGGGGACATGAAACAGAGAAGTTATTGCAATGTTGTAAGGGACAAGTCAACTTGTCCTCATATTCAAACTTGAGGGAATATTCCATATTTATGCCAAGTTGAAAGAAAATGATGAATTTATGAATGAATTAAAATAATTTATTGGTGCAAGTGGGAAAAGCTAGAGGATGTGATGGGTGGTTAGATTAGGTTAATCAGGATTAGCTTAACTTAGACAATGATTAGGATGCTTTGACCCATTTGACTTGAATATTTTGATTTATTTAAATCAAGAGGGAGAAATATGGCCTTTGAGATTTAATTAAATAAAGTCTTGATTTATTTAATCAAAGAGGGAATGATAGGCTTAAATTAAATAAAGTTAATTTATTCAATTTAAGTGGATAATCCTTAGAGATTAAATGAACCTGATTTGCCTAATGAATGGATTTAATGAACCTGATTTGCCTAATGAATGGATTTAATGAACTTGATTAATTTAATGAGTGGATGAATATGAACTAAGTGCATAATGCTAATTTCATGTGTCTACATTTTGCCCCTCTTTGAAGCAATGTACTTGCTGCGTTGGTTAAAAGAATAAACTTGTCGCGATCAAAATTCAAAAAATTTCTAATTTTTTTGGATGCCCCAACAGAAAGAAATACACTAGTACATTGCCCCCTTGAGAGATCGAGTGAAAATATTCGATTTGAGGGTCGATCTCGCGATAAATAGTTTCAAAATGGATGGTTATTGATGATGATGCAAATGAGATGGTTGAGATGGATGATGTGATATGCTATGATTATGCAATGGATGTTTTATGCAGATGCTTAAAGACTAACAGATCTATATTATGATGATGATGCAAATGCAATGCATGTGGGATGATATGCAGAATGCTGATGGTTTGTGGATGAAAGATGGATGAACTGGTGATGATGATTAACTATTCATGATGTGATGTTAGTGCGGAAAAGAAGAAATTAGATGATGACAAGAGGATCCAACAAGCCAACTTTATGAGAGATGATTATGAGAAATGATGATGATAGATGGATGATTTGTTTATCAAGGATTGGGATTTTAAAAGGGTCACTTACCTTATGTTTGATAACATGCAGAAGCACGATGCATCAAGGTATAAAGTACTAGGATGGCATTGTAATTAGTGTGATGGAATTTGACTCGACAAATAGATAGGAGTATTCTTGTTCACACTTGACATGTAGAAACCTTGCTAGGATGCACTTTAGAAGTTTCAAACACCTTGGACCAAAACATGTAAAGGTATAACCAATCAATGCAATAGTCAACAAGTTGTCCAAAACATCCTCTATACATATCTAATAGAGCAAGTATTCACTAAGGTTATTTTACAAGAACGTCCAACAAGCATAGCAGACAAAAGGATAATGATCGTTGCCCCATTCCTATCCCTATAAATCCTTCATTCGGATATCATCGAGAGGTCCTTGGACTGAGCGCAATAAGATAAGTCTAAAGACTAAGATAAAGCACACAAACAAGTTGATGTTCTTCAATACCACTAACCAAAAGGGAATGTTTTTTTAAGGATAAGAACTGAAACTATTGCCAAAAGATAATGCCCATTGTAGGAAGGATACATCCTAGGACATGTTAGTGGATGGCGGCATGTCATTTCGTTTATCCAAAGTGCTCTTTCTGATAAATAATGCCCCTTGTAGGAAGGATACATCCTATGACATGATGTTATCAGATGATTCATATGGGACTGATTGGATGATGGACTATCGACACAAAGAATTGACCAACTTGTTTACATACTGACTTAAACCCGAGACTTGATATTTTTGAGACTTACTTTTAAACTGCTAGACTTGTTTCTAACTGTTTCACAAAAGGTTGAGGATGACAATCAATTTACTATGAGTGGTGTTTATTGTGGGTGCAAGCGTTTCAAATATTGGATGTTTTTGATCTTTTTGAGATGTTTTGAGGCTATTTTTTGATATTTTTTGAGATTTTCAAATGTTTTGATTTTTTATTTTCCAATGTTTTGGGATTTTCTGAGATTTTGACCAAGAGACTAACCTAAAAACCTATCCTAGGGGCCTCAGGGGTTGATCAATAGATTAGCCTTGCCTACGTTATCAAAAGGAGATTAGTTTCCTTGACTTTATTTTGTTTTCCACTAGGGGATAACTGGTCTGCAATATGATGGGACAAATTGGGCTTTCCAGATTTGTTAGGCTTTGTTCCCATATGGCTTCCACTTTTTCTAAATTCTCCATTTGTAACACTACACAATTAAACAATTTTACTTATTGAGAGATTCAATTAGAAATTTTCTCTATCTGAAACTTGTATTATAAAAGAAAAAATGTCTAAAAACTATTCATCTATTCTATCAATGCCACAAATATATTTGGTTCTAATTTTTTATGATGTCACTGTAATTTTGTTTGCATTTGCTCCATTGTAAAAGTAGAGTCTACGGGCGTCATTTAGAACTCCTTCACTTTTCTATTTTATTTTCTTCTATTATTCATTGGACTGGGCAGACATATTCAATCAATAAATGAAATTATGTATATTTCTCTATTGCATTTACTTTCTTAGCTTAGTATTTAATTTAAGCACTGCTAAGATTTGTGGATATTAGTTTTTAGTATTTAATATTTGCATTATTCCTTCAGTGACTTACTTAGTCATTTATTTTCTTCTATGACTCTCATGCTCATACATGTTCATCTATGATGTAATTTTCTAATTTTACCTTGTATGGATTATTATTCTCTACCAAATGATACTAAGATATATTAATTTTTTGATGTTTCAAAAGTGAATGTAAAATTTATATTTATTTTTTGAAGTGTGTAAATACATAACTTCAAGTAATAACCTTATCAAATATATCAAAGAAAATATTTAGAATAAATTAGACTAAATATTTTTTTAATTTCTTTATTTATCTAATACAATTATGCACAAGATTTATTTTAAGATATTTAAGAATCAAAAAAATAAATAAAATGAAATAAAATATAAATATAAATTATATTTAAATTAGTAATGATTGTTAAAAATAAAATAAAAAAATTAATTCTTTCATTTAGATATTATTTGAAAAATAAATTATTATGGGAAAAAGTTAATCCAATGTAGAAACTAAAAACATCTATCGATGCAATATAAGTATATTATGTAATAAAATAACTAAACTAGTTAATAGTTAACTGTCAAATTTTACTAAAAAAGTACCACGCTTTGTGGGTTCATTGGAATGGTTGCGTAAAATTGCAACAGGTTTTCGGTGCTGGTAGAGTCTATAGTGAGGTGCATATGAAAAATGGGGGGGGACAGGAAAAGAGTCAAGACAAAAAGCTATGAAGTGCACATGAGGAATGCTAAGGTCTAGAAATAGGTTGTGAGAGGTGGTTTGGTTCCATTCCTGGAAAAAGTTCATGGGCCTGATACTATGGCTACAAACTATTTTGAGAAGAACTAGAACAATGGAGAAATAATCCTCTTTGGGAGAAAGGTGAAATTGGATGAGAAAATTATAGGAGAGGTGACTGAAATTTCCACTAAGGGTGTGAAGTTTTATCGCAACAAAAGGTTTTCAGACAAGGCGGTAATCAAATTCCCTAAGAAAGGAAAGGAGAAAATGAAACTGGTCAAAATTTCCAACAACTATTTTGAAATAGACACCATCAAGGAACTTTGGAGAAAGGTGCTTCATGTCATAATGGAGTACATTACTTTGGACAAGAGATTCACCATAGTTTATGGTCATCATTTTTCTATCCTTAACCACTTCCACCATAAGGTACAGATTTCTCTACCCCATTATCTGTTCTGTTCATTGAGCAATAGCCTTGAGGACCACAAGAAAAATCCTAGGAGATACCCTATTCTTCATCTTGGTCTTATTAGGTTAATATATGAACACTATCAAAGCATGTCGGCTTTATGCAAATTGGTTGCCTCCATGGATTTTGAGGACTATGAAATGGATAGTGGTGGTTCAGAGAATCAGCCTAACCAAGAGAGAATTGTTGAAGCCCACCCATCCCCTGTTCTATCTGGTAAGAAAACCCAGCTTAGTAAACCCTAGCTTGCTAAAGCTAGCCCTGAGATCTACCCCGACTGCCCGGTTCCCTTGAAGAATCCCGCTCTTAAGGGTTCCCCTGCCAATAAGTTGGTTTCCTACTCTGTAGACTCTTTGGAGGACAAAACTAAGAACCTTGAAGCAAGTAGAAACTCTATGTCTACCCCTCCTACCTCTTTCAGAGATGATGGTACCAGATTTCCTAGCTCTCCTAATTTGGATGATGTTAACCTCATTTTAGACTGGGATCAATATGGAGATATTCTTGCCTCTACTAGAAGTGGCTTTGGCGACATTTTCAGGGTTATGAAATGGGCCTATCAAGAAATTAATGATCTTAATCTCAAAAATAGGGTTCTAAATAGAAAGTTGGAGGAACTAGAATTAAAGCTATCTGCTCTTAGTAATGAAGAAGGAAAATAGAAAAAGAACAATATTGGAGTAGGAGAAGATAACATTGAGGACAAGTATAAGAATTTGGAAGCTAAAATTGTTAAAATAAAAAACAACATGAAAACTGTTGTGGAACAAAACCATAAAATGGCTAGGTGCAATGCCATTATCATCAATGCAATGTCTGAAAAGTTGGAAAAGTTGCAATAGGGATCACTAGTTGTTGATCTGGAAGAGGACAAGGATAAAAGCAAGAACGAGGACCAAGGTATATCAAAAAGGACCCGATCCAACCTTAAGAGGAAAGCACCTCCTACTACCCAGATGGTCCATATCTTAAAGAGGGGGGTTCAGGAAATGAGCGACTTGGAAGCTGAGACTACAAAAACATTAACGTCCCAAGTTTTGTCTCTATATGCATTTTGTCTCATCTTTTTGGGTCTTTTTTGTGGCTCTTCCTGGCTTTTTTGGTGGCTATGGCTCTGTCATTTTGTTGTTTTCTTTAAAGCCTCTCTGTTAATGATAATGATTGTTGCCCCATTCCTATCTCTCTAAATCCTTCGTTCAGATATCATTGAGAGGTACTTAGACTGAGCGCAATAAGATAAGTCTAAAGACAAAAATAAAGCACACAGACAAGTTGATGTTCTTCAATACCACTAACCAAAAGG
Source organism: Sequoia sempervirens (assembly GCA_007258455.2). Taxonomy (NCBI): domain Eukaryota; kingdom Viridiplantae; phylum Streptophyta; class Pinopsida; order Cupressales; family Cupressaceae; genus Sequoia; species Sequoia sempervirens. The sequence continues at coordinate 465,647,135 of VDFB02270651.1, read as the reverse complement.
GAATGTGTTTTTAAGGATAAGAACCAAAACTATTTCCAAAAGATAATGCCCATTGTAGGAAGGATACATCCTAGGACATGTTAGTGGATGGCGACATGTCATTTCGTTTATCCAAAGTGCTCTTTCTGATAAATAATGCCCCTTGTAGGAAGGATACATCCTAGGACATGATGTTATTAGATGATTGATATGGGACTGATTGGATGATGGAATATTGACACAAAGAATTGACCAACTTGTTTACGTACTGACTTAAACCCGAGACTTGATGTTTTTGAGATTTACTTTTAAGCTGCTAGACTTGTTTCTAACTGTTTCACCAAAGGTTGAGGATGACGATCAGTTTATTATGAGTTGTGTTTATTGTAGGTGCAAGCGAGATGAGGTGGATGGATTTTTTCAAATATTTGGATGTTTTTGATCTTTTTTAGATGTTTTGAGGCTATTTTTTGGTTTTTTTTGAGATTTTCAAATGTTTTTATTTTCAAGTTTCCAATGTTTTGGGATTTTCTAAGATTTTGACCAAGACACTAACCTAAAGACCTATCCTAGGGGCCTCGGGGGCTGATCAATAGATTAGCCTTGCCTACGTTATACACGTAGAGACCACATAGTTCAACTAATGACTTGATTGATTTACAGATGAAGATATACATGATGAACTGTTAGTTTATTATGATAGACTCCTAAAGGACTGACCTAAGTGTCTCGGGGAATGAACAAAGATCAACCTTGCCTATGTTCAAGCCTCAAAGACCCGTAGTTTGACAAGATGACTTTGTTTTTGAATTTTTGATTGACTTTTTGACTTGTTTTGGGATTTTGATATGTTTTGAATGTTTTTGGATTTTCTGATGTTTTGATGTTTTTTGGGTTTTCTAATTTTTTGATGTTTTTGGATTTTCTGATGTTTAGGACTTTAAGAATATACATGAATTTGATCCAATAAGCACATGCCCACAATGTGATGCAATAGACTACTCTGATAAAGGTAGTACAAACTGACCTTGAGGATGGGCTGAGTAGTACTAGGAGGGATCATGATACAAGAACATAACCAAGGTATGATGCAGATGTGGTGGATGAATGATAGATGGAGATATGGATGCAATGGATGATGGAAACGTTATGCATGGATGATGCAGAACAAGCCGTAAAGATCCTGGTGGATGGAAAGTGCTTATTTACACAAGGTGCCTGTTTTCCTGGTTTTCACCAAGGTACTTGTCCAAAGTGCCACCAAAGTGGTTTTCACTAGAGGATGATTTTTTCCTCTTTACTATTTTTTATCCTTTTTTTGATTTTTTTTGGATTTTTTGCTTTTTGATTTTTTTGTTGCCACCAAGATGCCTGTTTGCCATGTTTTTTAGGATATTTTCTATTTTTTTTTTAATTTTTTGGTTCTATACCTTGAAAGATTTAGGCATAAAACTTTTTGAGATGAGAGCTATTCATGGGCTCTTGCAGAGGTTCCCCTTCAGGTGTTGATAACTGATATGCCTCTAATTTGTAACTTGTTGTGATGATGAATGGTCCCACCCAATTGGGTTCAAATTTGTCTTTGCTGCTTGGGTTTGGGACATTTTTCTGATTTTCTTATAAGACCAATTCTTCGACTTGGAATGTCCTGCTTCTGATTTTCTTATTGTAGCTCCTTTTGAGTCTATTCTAATAGATTTTCAAATGATTAAAAGCATCTATACGTCACTCATCCAGTAGCTCTAGCTCATTTAGTCTTGATACCCGGTACTCTTCATCTGTGATGAGGTTTTGTAGTGATATCCTAAGGGATGGGAGCTTGATCTTAATGGGGAGTACTGCTTTTGATTCGTAGACCAAGGAGAAGGGGGTGGCACCTGTGGGTGTGTGGATGTTGGTTCGATAGGCCCAAAGGGTAGTATTGAGCTGTAAGTTCCAGTCATGACCTACGTCATTGACTGTTTTCTTGAGGATTTTTAGAATGGTTTTGTTTGTAGCTTCTGCTTGGCCATTTCCTTGGGGATAGTATGGGGTGGAGAAGCGATGTTGGATTTTGAATTTTTTGCATAAGTCATAGACATCTTGATTCTTGAATGGTGTCCCATTATTTAAGATAATGGCTTGTGGGACCCAGTAGCAGCAAATGAGATAGTTCATGATGAACTTTGAAATCTGCTTCCCAGTTATATATGTCATGGGTATGGCTACCACCCACTTAGTAAAGTACTCTGTTGTGGTTATGATGAATTTGTGGCCGTTAGATGAAGTGGGTGTGATTTTTCCCAAGAGATCAAGTCCCCACTGCAAAAAGGGCCAAGGTGTGACGATAGGATTAAGTTCTTCAGATGGAGCATGGATGAGGTCCCCATGCTACTAACATTGTAGTCACCTTCTGGCATAATCATGTGCTTCTCGTTCCATTGTGGGCCAATAATACCCCATCCTTAGTAGTTTCTTGGCTATGGTCATTCCACTTGAGTGCAAACCATAGATACCATTGTGTACTTCAATTAGAGTGGTTAATGCCTCCTCAATGTTTAGGCATCGCAGTAGGGCTCCTTCTATGCTCCTACGATATAGGGTATCTCCTAGGATGACAAATCTGGATGCCTTTTTGACAAAGGTTCATTTTATGTTTGATGGTAAGTCGGTGGGTATGATTCCTATTCGAAGGTATGTATAAATGTCATGGTACCAAGGATCACTGGGACCAACAATTTCACACATGAATTCTGATTCTGGTACCTCAAATGCGAGCACGAGAAGCTGCTCTATCAAGAATTCATATTTTGGAGCATTGTTGGGGATATCCAGTAGGGACCCAATTGTTTCCATGATGTCTGTTACTTTGTTGTTGGCTCTAGGTATCTGCTCAAATATAATTTCAATGAAGGATTCTTTGAGAATTTCCACCAATTTCTTGTATGGAGTGAGCTTGTCGTCCTTGGTCTAGTATTCATCATTCACTTGATTTATGATCAATTGGGAGTCTTCGTACACTTTGAGAGCCATGATGTTCCACTACACTGCTATTCTGAGACCTATGGTCAAAGCCTCGTATTCCGTAATGTTATTGGTGCAAGGAAATTCTAGTTTGTAGGACCTTGGTATGCAATCCCCTTATGGTGTGATAAAGAAAACACCGGCTTCTGACCCATGATGTGTGTATGAGCCATCAAAGTACAATTTCTAGTGGTCAACTATGTTGAGATTAAAAATGGATTCATTTGGAAACTCTAAGACAACAGGATTCTTAGAATAGATTGGTGCTTCTGCAAGCTGGTCTGTGATGACTTGACCTTTGATTGCTTTTCAATCCACATATTCGATGTCATATTATGATAATATCATCACCCATTTTTCCATTCTTCTTGTGAGCATTGCCTTTGATAGTAGATACTTGAGAGGATCGATTTTGGCGATGAGTTTTATTTTATGTGCCAACATGTAATGTCTGAATTTTTGGGATGCAAACACTACTGTAAGGCATGCTTTCTCAATGAATGAATAGTTTAGCTCATGCCCAACCATTGTCCTACTGATGTAATATATAGCCCTTTCTGTTCCATTTTCATCATGCTAAGCTAAAAGAGCTCCAAGGGCTGTTGTTGTTGCTTACACATATAGAATCAATGGTTTTCTTGGGATTGGTGGCATTAAGACTGGTGGTGTCAGTAGGTATTCCTTGATTTTGTTGAATGCCTCTTCACACTTGGTATCCCATTTGTACACTACTCCCTTGTAGAGTAGGTGAGAGTATGGGTTTTGTTTGTTCGCCAGTTGTGCTATGAATCTTCAAATGGATTGGAGTCTATCTTGGAGACATCTTAGTTGCTTTAATGTTTTTGGTGCCTCCATCTCGAGGATTGCTTTTACTTTTGCTGGATCCACCTTGATACCCCTCATTGACACTATATATCCTAGGAGCTTTCCTGATTGTACGCTGAAGATGCACTTCTTTGGGTTTAGTCTGACCTTGTACTCCTCTAGTCTGTCAAAGATGGCACTTAGGGTTGCTATGTGATCTTTTCTTTTTCTAGACTTAGCTAGAATGTCGTCAACATAGTCTTCGACCGTCTTATGAATCATGTCATGGAATATCAATGTCATGGCCCTTTGATATGTTGCTCCTGCGTTCTTTTAAAAGCCAAATGGCATCATGTTCCAATAGTATGTCCCCCATGGACAAGTGAAAGCTATTTTATGTTGGTCCTCTTTAACTATCATGATCTGATTATATCCTGAGAATTCATCCATTAGTGACAACATCTCATGTTACGTTGTCATGTCTACTATCATGTCAATGTTGGGAAGTGGGAAGTCATCTTTTGGACATGCCTTGTTCAAATCTCTGAAGTCTGTGCATATTTTGATATTTATGTCAGGTTTTGAAATAGGTACCAAGTTTGATACCCATTCTGGATAGACTATCGGTCGGATGAATCCTACATCTAATAGATTTTTTAGCTCCATTTTGACTAGTAGGGCAATCTGAGGATGCATTTTTTGAAGCTTTTGTTTGATAGGATTTGCTTCTGGATATACTGCTAAGTGGTGAACCATGGTCTTTGGATCAAGTCCTAGCATGTCAGCATAACTCCATGCAAAGTTTATCTGTCTTTCCCTTAGGAATGCTGCTAGGAGCTCTTGCTTTTCTAATAGTAGTGATTCCACATAGAATGTGATATGTGGGGTCTCCTTTGTTCCTAGGTTGACCGGATTGCATTTTTCTGCCAAGATTGCTGACTTTTCCTGATGAATAGCTCTTAAAGGAAGATTGAATCCCCCATCCTCTGGCACCTCAGAGAGGTTTTCACCATTGGATTCCGCCTTTCTTTTTACTTTTTTCCTATCAGAGAGTGCCACAGTGTGGTTTTCACTCAAGGACTTGGATATTATTCTTAATTTCTCACTTTTGTGATTGAAGGATTCAATCGTCTCCCCATAATAAGTGTGTGTGTCCAACTCCATTATAAACCCTGCTTTTTGATCCCCATATGGAATGTTATCCCACAGTCCCATGAATTCCAAGAGTGCCTCATCATTTTTGAATGTATCAAGAACCGGTGGTCCTCATTGGTCGTAGTCGATGAGTTGGGGATATACTAAGTAGATCGCATGATTTTGGTGGTCAGATTCAAAAGATAGGGTGTTAATCATGCAAAGAGTGGTATCCTCAAATAGCCTAGGTAAGTTAGTCAAGTGATCCTTGTCATCACTACTACTATAGACATCAGTTATATCAAATGTAAAGTTATCTATGACTCTACCTATAGACACTGGTAAATGTAGTTCTATTGGGGTTGGCTGAGGAGGATTGTTAACCATTCTAACTAGAGGACTTCGGCCTCATATGGTTATACTTAGAGGGGTACATCCAAGGCCAAGATTTGTTATTGGTCGCGTCTTTGGCATGATAGGTATTATGAGCCCATTGTCGTTTTGTCCAAGTCTTTGATTTCTGTCATAGCCCATTGCGAACATCATTTGTAGACCCTTGCTTCTGTCATCCATTGGTAAATCTAGTACTGTTCTTTCATCTTGATATAGCATATGAGATGGATCCACCTCAATAACTTCTTGTCCAAGATCTCCCCAACTTGTAAAGGTGGGATAGTTTTTAGGAGACGTTTGGGATGTGGAGGATTCATTTATTTGTAGTCGTCCCCATGATCTAGGAGATTGTGGTAACTCTCCCACCACAAAAGCATTATTAGGGAGCTTGTAGTTTCCACAGCCATTATCTTGGATGATAAGCTTGATGTCAGAGATGGTGGGGATGGTGAGAGTGGTGGGTGTCTCTGTTGTAGAAGTAGATGTGAGAATGGTAGGATCGATGTATGGTGTGGATGGGCCCTCATCATTTTTTGGTACTTGAGGGATTTTGTAATACTTTGCTTCAAGATTTTTGAAATAGAAGGGTTTAGGATCTCCATGGATGGTAACTTCTTGTCTGTTATGTGTAAATTTCACACATTGGTGGAAAGTTGATGCTATTACTTTCATCGCATGAATCCATGGGCATCCTAGGCGGTGTTATATGGCAAGTCAAGGTCCAAGACCTGACAAGTGGTTTCCATGATGGCAGACCCTACTTGAATAGGGAGTTTGATCGTGCCCTGAGACACTCTTTCTTGATAATCATATGCTAGGAAGGTGCACGAAGTTGGTCACACTTTTGTGGCCAAATGGGAAAAAAATGGGGAAACACATAATGTGCTCATGTTATAACGCGAGTGCGTTATTTGCTTTTAAAAGAAAAAAAAAGTGAAATGTGTATCATTTTATTTTCACTGTTTCTCAGCTCTGCCCACTTCCAAAAACCCTCATTTTCATGCTCGCATTCTAGGAGGAAGGAATTCTGCAAATTTCATCAAGAACAGTTTGATTTTTTCTGCAAATATGGTGCCACGATGATGAAGAGATGCAGGAGGTAAGTATTGTTTACTATTTGTTTTGAATTTGTTAGTTTGAAATTGATTTTATTTGTTTTAGGTTAGATTTGATTATTTTTTTTAAATCTATAGGAAATCCTGCAAATCCTCAAAAAAAGAGGAGGTAAATCCTCAATAGCAAAATCCTCAACAAAATCAACCTCCCCCACCATTCTCTCAATTCCCTCTTGGCACTCAAAAAAATTTGAGGAGTGAAATTGAGAACAATAGAAAACAACTTGGGGATATTATCAGTAGGTTGAGTGATCCAAATGCTTCAACCACAGAAAGAATGCTTCTAGCAAATTCATTGAAAGACATGTTAAAAAATGTAGATGTAATCACCCAACAAATATCTAGATGGCAAGATAGGAGGCAGACAACTAGGGAATATTATGCAGACAAATTATCATATAAACAAGTAAAAGATTTAAAAATTACTAAAGGTGATTTGTGCTCTCTATTCACCGACCCTAAAACAAATCAAAATCTTACCCTCAATGCAAAAATGTTTCCTATTCATTGGTGCCACCACCAAGAGATTAAGAACTATTTTTATGAAAGATGGTATATGGTCTTTGATTACCCACCATGCAATAATTGTGAAGTTCCCCAATATTTTCTTAGGAAACTATAGAATGAGTTTGTATTGAACCAAATCCCAAGTTATTTTGATATGAAGGAGTTCCAGGGGAGAGGTGGGGGGTCAGCTTAGGATAGGCTCGGTGCACAGCTAGATCCTACGCGGCAAGGGAGATGACCTCTCGCTAGGCTGCATCATGAGCAGATTGTGATGCCTGCCATTGCAAAGGAGAGTGCTGACATAGAGACATTGCAGGCGATCACAACTTTGAACCAGAGTGTCATCCATCACACTAGCCCTATTATATAGCGCCATCCAGGGGAGTCTTTAGGTGGTGGCCTTCGAACCCATGTGTGCCAATCTTGTGGGGTGACTTGTTCGTATGACCCTACCAGCACTCAAGAGGGTGCTACGCAGGATCCATATGCTATTACGCAGCCTGATTCATATGCATCTTCGGGGATGGAGAGGACGGCTAAAATTTTGCATGATGCATATGGCATTGACACTCAAGTAAAATTCAGCATGTTCATTGAATTTAATTTATTAAATTTCAATTGTGAAATGCAAGATTAACTAATTTAGTTTTATTCTTTTAATAAAATTTCAGGGTCATAGTGTAGAGACTAGATACACCAGTCATCCACCTACTTATTTTTGCAGTACACCTATCGGCGGGGTATGTAAAGTTAGTAAAAAATTATAAATTTATTACATGTGTTAATAGCATTGTTTTACGAATGGTATTTTAATATGTGATTTTGGATGTTGAACAAGGTACTATTGGAGGTTTCAAGGAAACACCTCCGAGTGCCAGTAGATTTGATCAAACGTTCATGGAGGTAATATAGAATTTAAAGAGAACTTAAGTAATGAATTCTAAGTTTAATAGATTTGTGTAGTTTATATTCATATTGTTGACCTTACGTTGCATTACACAGATCATTCAAAATCAAATCATTACTTCAAATTCGATAACTAATAATCAAAAATATATCTATTTAATACTTGTACTCAAAATTTTGTTCATTAGATCTCATACATTATAAGTCATCACATGGATCACTATTGTAACTTTTTTGTGATTAAATAATTTGTTGTTTTATTTTCAGATGTTGGTGACATAAACACTGCCAAACGTTAAGAGGGCAATGGAAATTGGTGTTTCCTCCGCTATACAATCCTCGATGGCTCTTATAGGGGAGGTATGAGGCAAATTACTAAATTTCAATTTACATTCATTGTTATAGATGAACTAGTTCTAGTGAAAAATCAAACCATTATTTATTCATAGTTTAATTCCTATTTGGATGGTTTATACAGGGCTTGAGCACACCTGAGCATTGGCGTGCAAATATTTCCATCGAGGAGAGTGATCGTGAGATGGCCGTAAGTGATTATTTTGTTAAATATATTAATTTTTATAATGTAATTTCTATATATTAATGTCTTTACTTCTTATTGTAATAGTTGAAACTTCACCAGGAGCTAAACACTAGGAGGAGTAGCAGGAGCACTCTCCTTATAGCAGAAATAGGTGACGGACTTATTGCCATCGGATCACCAACAAAGGGAAAGAATTGTATTTCCAGAGCATGGAAATGAATTTTGAATGCACAAAGCCCTTTGTTGTATGCCTACATGGCAATTTTGTACATATTTTGTATTGGATGTATTTGACATTGAATGCCTATATGGCATTCTCGTAAGCCTATATGGCTATTTTGTAACTATATTTATACTTATATTGACATATATTGATGTATGCATACATGGCTATTTGCTTAATACAAATCTTTTTGATGATGGTGTCCATATTTGCAAATTATAAATTCATGGTTCAATAGATATGAGTTACATGTATTCAAGTGTATACTTTACAACTTATGCACATATATTTTTTTACTTACGTGTGAACATCGAAAAGTGTGAAAATTTCTATGTTTGGAAGTCAAATGTAAGCCAATTTTGCAATTCTCAGTTCTTGCATACTCTATCTTATGGACTTATTCCTTCCTAGCACATATTGTGAATATTTCTCATTTGGTGCAAAAGACAGATTCCTCATTTTTGAACCACTCATAGCAAAGAGATTCACAATAAGACTTTAGCATTGGAACACTACTCCATACTTCTCTTGTCTAGACCATAAAGGATTGAAAATTCTTAATTTGATGCAATGATAATTAGTGAGATGAGAATTTATATAAACCATGCCTATTTTGAAAATTAGCATCTATCTGCATCAACAAGAACTTAAGAAGTGTTGCATAAGAGTGTTAGGTTTGATAGGACTTCTCTTCCCTAAGGGAGGAGAGCCTGCATCTTGAATTTTGAACAAAATTTTAAGAAGCAAACATTTTACCTAAAAGCTTCAAACCTAGATGACATATTTGGCTAAGTCTATATTGAAAATTATCAATGCGCTGAAACTCTAAAGGAGATTCTCCCTGAAAAGCAAACTTTACCCTTTTTCCCAAGGAAAGAAATTGTAACAAGTTGCATGTGATTTATCTTATTTCTTTCTCACAGTTCCTGGTCAATCATTCATGGCTTAGGATAGTTCCGTTCCAAGGAAAGGACACCCAAAAAATCACTGAGATTCTTCTACGATCTGCAAGAAAAAGGTTTTGGCTCTTTCACAATGTAAATAATTATGTAACACTGTTTTCTTGTTTTCCTTCCACACAGAAAAATGTTCACACTTTTCAAATTGATCAATGATCAATAGTGGCTGATTGTAAACACTTGACATTTTTATGTTTGATCTTTAATTTATAATTTTGTATCATGACATTCGAGTAGATCACTAATATTTTAATATTTCACTATGAAAGTGGTGGTGTATTTTTGCTATGTTATTTGACTATTAATATGGTGGTGTATTATGAACTTGATTACTGCTGTAAATATGTATATATTTCTGATTTTTATATGTTTTTGTATGACCGAACCCAAAATGAACCCAACCCCCAAAAAAATTTCCCGAACCGGCAAACCGGGTTCTCGAACCCGATTTGAACCCAAATAAACCCGGTAACCCAGTAAAATAGATTTTTGTAGTTTTATATTCATAACATTGATTGCATTGCGGTACACATCTTTCAAACTCAAAGCATTGCTTCACATTGCATAACTAATAACTAGATGCTGATAGATGACAAAACTTCAATTACAATATAGTTTTTATAAAGTCAACCTAAGCAGTTATGCAATTACTTCACATTGCATAACTAATAACTAGGAGCAGCTGCCAATTGCATTTGCTTGTCATGGCATTCTATGAGACCACATTTCTTTGAGGCATTTTTTCAAATAGTTCACTGCCTTGTTTATACTACCACATTTTTGATACATGTCTACCAAAGCATTTTGTCAAATAGTTCAAGTGTTGCCTTGTTGCTATGGCCGAAAGCCTAAAAGAAGTGCTTTCGTACAAGCTATGCATGCTTGGAAAGAATCTATCAAAAGCATAATAGTACAATATCATAGACAAGTGAACTCTTTGAAAAAATGCCCTCAAAATAGTCTCTATGACCTAAATGGAATGCCATGACAATCAAATGTTTTCGATATCATGAAATTCCATCACCATGAGACCTCATTTCTTTGGGCACTTTCAAAGAGTTCAGCACTTGTCTATGCTAACACATTTTTCATTCACATGTCTATCAAAGCATTTAGCCGATAGTTCATTTCCTTGCTGCTATGGCTAAAGCCTAAAACAGGCACTTTTGAACAAGATATGGATGCTTAGAAATCTATCATAGCATAATAGTAAGCAATAGCATAGACAAGGGGAATGAACTGTTTGAGAAAAAAATTCCTCAAAGAAATGTGTTATCATATTGATGGAAATACCATGAACAAGCAAGTGTTAATGAATTGTCATGGCATTCCATCACCATGAGACCACATTTCTTTGAGGCATTTTTTTCAAATAGTCCACGCTTCACCTTGTCTATGCTAGTACATTTTATCATACATGTTTACCAAAGCATTTTATCAAATAGCTCACTTCCTTGTTGCTATGGCTAAAATCCTAAAATATAGGTGCTTCAAAAGCTATGGATGCTTGTGGAAAAAATCTATCAAAGCATACTAATAAGCAATAGCATAGAAAAGGCAGCAAACTGTTTGAAAAAAAGCCTCAAAGAAATGTGGTCTCAATGGTGATGGAATGATGGAATGCCATGAAAATCCATAGCAATTTTCTTGTCATGGCATTCTTCATGCCATCCCATCACCATGAGACCTCATTTCTTTGAGACATTTTTTTCAAGCAGTTCACTGCCTTGTCTATGCTACCACATTTTTCATACATGTCTACCAAAGCATTTTATCAAACAGTTCATTGCCTTGCTGCTATGGCTAAAGCCTAAAATAGGTGCTTTCAAACAAGCTATGGATGCTTAGAAAAAATCTATCAAAGCATAATAGTAAGCAATAGCATAGACAAGGGAATGAACTATTTGAAAAAAATGCCTCAAAGAAATGTGGTCTCATTGTGGTGGAATGCCATGATGGTGCAGGAGCACGCAAGCTCCTTGAGGATCATTTGGAGAGTCAAGAGATGGAAAGGGTCTTGAAGGCCTATAAACCTTTCTAGAGCATCAATTATAGCATTTTGAAGCCTATAATGGCATTTGGCATGGATGAGTGTAACAGGAAGATCAAAAGTCCTAAGGGTCCTGATTTAAGGACCATAGGACCAAATTGACTTGTAAATGGAACAATGATGTTCTAGGAGTTTAAATAGGTATATGATGTTTTAAATTAGGTTAAATAAGGTTGAATGATGATATGTAATAGTTTTGGAAGCTTTATAGTTAATAGGAGTTAATAAATTGCAATGTTGGAAATTCAAATTTTTGAAATCCAACTTTGGGTGGAAAAGTGATTTTTAGGAGTTTTAATCACAATAATGTAATAAAATAAATTCTAATCAGTTGGGTCAGTTGTAGGATGAGTCTATAAGCCTATAGAAAGCATTTGTATGAACTGTTGGCTGATATTACAAGTGTTGTATGTACTACTACAGAAAATCAATAAAAACTTCAATCTTTTTGCATTTTCTTGAGTTTTTTTTATGAATCTCTGATTCCTTTTGGTGTAATGCTCATTTGGATGGTTTAAGAACTTATATTTACATGAATTTAACCTTCTAAATGACCAGAATAACATTGGGAATCAATTTCTTGTGTTATATTGTTGACTGTCCTCAAAAAGTATAATTTTTTCACTAGTTTTGAGAGTCTTCATGAATAAATGATCCATTTCATGGGAGAGTGTGACTGAAAACTTGTGAAATGGATCATATCTAACTTTTATTATATAGATCTAACAAGTTATTATGCAGGAAAGAGTGATTCTTGGGTGTACACTGAGTTTTAGCAAGGAAAAGGGCATGAAAATGGTGCCTAAAGTGTAGCAGTAGGAGATCTACCTTAATAAGGGGTATATTTCTAAGTTGAAGGTGTTTATGTTGAGTTATTGGTGAAAATTCTAGGATAAGGTTATGGAAGTGTTGGGAAAGCTAATTTTCAAGAGGCCCTAGTTTTGGAGCAATTTATTGAGGGTTTTGTGATTTAGGGTGTTGAGGGTGTCAAAGAAGACTAATACCTTGAAAATATTTGGTTTGGGAACATTTTAAAACATTTTTTAAATTTTCATAGTCAAGGGATAAGTTTAGAGAGAAGTTTCTTTGAAAAAGTGGGCTAATTAGGCCTTAAATTAGAGGAAATAGTAGATTTTGGTAGGTTTGATCCAAAACAAGTGCCATAAATGATTTGATATGTTGTGTATCATCATGAATCAAATATGAATCTGTCATTATATTGAGGATTCCTTTGGGGAAGTTGAGTGAAAAGTCAAAAAACCATCGCTAGAAACCTAGTTCGGCTAGAAGCCTAGTCAAGGTGCAAAAAGTGAGTTTTGTCTAAGATAGAGGTTTGGGACTTTGAAACCATTCAAGAAAAGTTTTTTTGAGTTCCTTGAGATCACTCCAAGGGTTTGGGTCCATTAGGAAAGCATCTAAGTTATAAGTGCACTATTGAGGCTTGTCTCCATCAGGGTGCCTGGAAGAGTGTTTGAGATTACATCATTGTAATCCTTGAAACTTTGAGTTTTGACTAAAGTCCCATCCCCTCTGCATCACATGAAAAGAAAATTGTTGTGGATTTTCATGGCATTCCAGCACCATGAGACCACATTTCTTTGAGGCATTTTTTCAAACAGTTCACTGCCTTCTCTATGCTAGTACATTTATCATACATGTTTACCAAAGCATTCTATCAAACAGTTCGCTTCCTTGTTGCTAGCTGGCTAAAATCCCAAATAGGGTGCTTTTCCAAAAATCTATGGATGCTTGGAA
>VDFB02270651.1:465596459-465633666 GCA_007258455.2 Sequoia sempervirens | reverse complement strand
CCAAGAAATGATTCCATTTGAACATACATTTTCGGATTTCCAACTAATGATTTTTGCTTTGGGATTTGGAATTTTTGAGAATTGTGAGTCTTCAACACACATGAAAGTTCATTTTTCTTAGCTTTGCTTAATGGCTTTATTTTACCAAAAACACTTTCTTTGATTAAGTTTTCAAACTAAGATGCCCAATGTCTTAATTTCTTCAAACCCCACAAGATATGTTATGTGGAAATTTGATGAACTTAAGCCAAGGGTTTTCCTATTGTTTACTTAAGTAGACAAATCGAGATGTAATCCAATGTTTAGAAACCTCTAAGGATGTAAATCCCAAGGGCAAGCAATAACATATGGATTGAGTCAATTGCATTTGTCTCTAAAAGGGTTTGAAATTTGGATAATGATGTTAAGTGTTTGTTTTCAAGATGTTTTCGATTAAGCAATGCATTTTGTAACCCAAGAATAAGTACAACCCTATGGATGTGTAAGACAATATTTGTTGGATTCCCACTTGGACAAGTCTAGCTACACTTATCTTTAGCGAATGGTTAGATGCTTGACCCCACTGGCTCCCCTTCATGACACTCACTTATACGGGGCAACCAGGCATCAACATCCATGAAACTACCATGGAATTTTTTAAATTTCTACTAAAAGAAAGTAAAAGTGTGGGGTGGCTTTAGAATGACTGTTCTTGCACCAACAAATAGATTAAAGGTTTTTGGAAAATTCTAGCACATGGGTTTTAATAAGGACTTTTCGTTCATGGAGATTGACCCACATGACAAGAGTCACCTTTCAGATCCATCTTGTCGGAATCAACCACGTGATATTGGTGTTTAATCCAATACCTACATTTATATCCTAGTTGGAAATACTCTTGGCTTTAGAGTGTTACAGGTTGAGTCATTCCCTTCCAGGGTGAGTACTTTCTCCCCAAGGCAAGCCCTCTAGGATAAACAAAAGCGAGTAAAGACAAAATCTGTAACTCGATCAATCTTTTATGGCAACAAAGAGAGAGAATATACGTGATAATGCCCCCACTCACACTTGCACAAGATATTGTTCAATTTTAAACCCAAATTGAAGTGTGGAGGTGATTGCTTTATCTCACCCTAAAGTCATGAAAAAGGCCTTTTGATTCTCAAGATCACTATAAAGCGCGAGAGAAGCACATACGTCCTTTTTCAATTCCTTTAGTTTAAGTAAGCCTTCACGAAAAACAAAGTTGCACTTGTTCTTTTTAAATCGACAAGGCAAAATGTGAGTTCTTTTTAAGCACCAAATGAAAAATGAGAGACTTTTTGTTCAATTGTTAACCAAAAACAAACTTTAGTAGGTTCTACTCCTAAAGTTTGTTTTGAACCTTTGCAAAAATTGGAAAGATTCTTTTTAAACCCAAATGAAAATTAGTGTCCTAAGAAAGAAGAGATAACAATTTCATGAAAAAGTGTTTAAAAAAAAAACTAAAGTGTTTAAAAAAACACTAAAGTGTTAAAAAAACACTTTGATCTTGTGAAATATCTTCCTTATGCTTCATTCTCCTTCATTTTCCTTCGCCATTTTCCTTTTTCGCTTTCCTTCATTTTCCTTCGTTTTCACCTTTTACCTATAAGCAAAGTAAAAACAAATAATATTTAGAGCACTTAAAAGCATCAAAGTTTTAGAAATATGATAACACTAATTACTAGCTAAGTCTCTTTAAAGTAGCTATTTCGATCAAGCACATCATTCTAATTAATTAAGTATATCATTCTTAATTAATTAATTAAGTAGCTGCCCTTAAGCAATAAGCAATAACAAAGTATCCCTTCAAATAAGCAATAAGGTAATGGAATTCTTCTAGTCAACATTGATGGAAATTTATTCAAATGGGCAATGGTAAAACATCCCATTCCACTAGACCCATGGATGTATCTACTTTTGGTTCCAACAAATGTTGCCTGAGCAAACTAAGATGGTAAATGGAGATAATAATAGCAGTTATGCTTACAATAATCCTAGTTTAAATGGACATGCCAATCAATTTAAAGGGTTGCAGATGCAAAGCACTCCAACATCATGGTCAACATCTTCAAATGATTATTCCATGAGTAATGGGCAATGGGAAAATCCTATTTCTCAAGAGAATGTGTTTGATGGTAATCAGGGTAGTCATGTTGGAGTTTCGACCAATAATGCGACTGGAGAAAATTCCAATGATTCACTCATTAGAAATAGGAGTAATGTGTACACTATGGGTCCAAGCAGACAGGGTGACTCAGATCATACAAAAAAAAATTATGTTCCAAATTCTACTGTGTACAATCCAACAACAGCTGTATAGCGACAATTTGATCAGGCAACCCATATCATTGCTTCAACTTCTACTCTATTAAATCTTGCAGCAAGAGTACACAGTCAAGTGGATCAGGCAACCTATTTTCATGTAAACAAAAGTCAAATAATATTATTATTGTCAATATTATACCTACCTTATTCCCATTATTTCTCCAGGCTCAGTCAAAGATGAGGGATGTTTTAAGTAAATACTATTGGCGGGTCTTTCCCAACCCTTGATAATGCTAATGATGAGGATGCAATGGACAAAATCAGTTCTCCATGTGAAGAGAGTGACTTTGCATAAGCTTTGAAGATGAAATTCTAAGATTGTGGAGTGAAATGGACAAAATTAGTTCTCAATTGAAGAGAGTGACTTTGCATGAGATTTGTGGATGATTTGATGAAGAATCAACCCCTTATTTATAGATTTTCAAATTGGAAGAGAGCTCAAAATAGAGCAATGTTGGATAAAGATTGGACCAATGAGATAAGGCCACTTGTCACATTATGATAGGTTGAGGAATATGCAAGTTTTGGCCAACGTGCCCAAGAGGGGGAGATTCAAATTTAAAATTGTGAATTAAATGTTGATAGGGGGACATGAAAGAGAGAAGTTATTGCAATGTTGTAAGGGACAAGTCAACTTGTCCTCATATTCAAACTTGAGGGAATATTCCATTTTTATGCCAAGTTGAAAGTAAATAATGAATTTATGAATGAATTAAAATGATTTATTGGTGCAAGTGGGAAAAGCTAGAGGATGTGATCGATGGTTATATTAGGTTAATCAGTATTAGCTTAACTTAGATGATGATTAGGATGCTTTGACCCATTTGACTTGAATATTTTGATTTATTTAAATCAAGAGAGAGAAATATGACCTTTGAGATTTAATTAAATATATTCTTGATTTATTTAATCAAAGAGGGAATGATAGGCTTAAATTAAATAAAGTTAATTTATTCAATTTAAGTGGATAATCCTTAGAGATTAAATGAACCTAATTTTCCTAATGAATGGATTTAATGAACTTGATTAATTTAATGAGTGGATGAATATGAACTAAGTGCATAATGCTAATTTCACATGTCTACAATCTTAATATATTAATCTAAATATTATACGTAAAGAGATTTCATTTTCGAGGCTTTTTTTTGCTTTTTTTTTAATTTTAAAAATACACCTCAAAAAAGAAATCTCTCAGTTTATAATATATAGATTAATATATTAAGATAAATAAGCTAGTAGCAGTCGCAACATGTGTAACACATTTATGATTAGAGTTAGTATTTAGGATTAGGGTTTATATCATGGTTAGGGTAAACATTAGGGTTTGGTTTAGATTTATTATTATGATTAGGGTTAGGGTTTAGTGTTAAGGTTGGGTTTATGGTCATAGTTAGTGTGAGAATTATGTTATGGTTAGGGGTAGAATTATGGTTAGGATTAGGGTTAGGGTTAGCATTAGGGTTAGCATTTGGTTTACAATTATGATTATGGTGAGGATTAGGGTTTAGACTTATGATTAGGGTTATAGTTAGTGTTAGGGTTTATTGTTAAGGTTTAGTGTTATACATTGAATAAATTAGCATAATCAGGGTTATGATTAGGGTTAAAGTTCATATCATGGTTAGGGTTAGTATTAGATTTAGGGTTAACCATTTAGGATTATGGTTTAGCATTTAGGTTTATGATTATGGTTCGGGTTAGGGTTTAGACTTATGGTTAGGGTTATAGTTACAGTTAGGGTTTAGCATTAAGGTAACTATTAGCATTTGAACCCTAACCATAATTGAATCCTAAAATTTATTGTAATAAACTCTAATTGAACATTAATCATTTTCTAACCATAATCCTAAGCATAATTAAATCCTAGTCGTGATTGTAATTGAATCTTAATTAAACCATAATTATAATGTAACCCTAATTGAACATTAATTAGTTGGGCCTAATTGCACCCCAATCCTAATAATCTTGATCATAACCTTAAATTTGAAACCCAATTGTAATCCTAACCTCAAGCTTAATCATAGAACAATAACCCAAAACCTAACTCTAATTGTAACCTTCAGTGAACACTATTCCTAATTGAATTTTGTAACCTTAACCCTAATTTAATCCTAAACCTAATTCAACCTTATCCCTAACCCAAATTGTACCCTAACACTAACCCTAACACTAACCCTAGTTGAACTATATACCTAACCCTAACTATAATCCTAATTGAACCCTAACCCTAATTTTATCGTAACATTCATTGAGTCATAACCATAGTTGGACCATAACCCTAATTGAGTTGTAACTTTGCTTGTACTCCTATTTGAACCCCAACTATAACTATAACCCCAAGGTTTATAGTAAAACCTAACTCTAATTGAACCCTTACCCTAATAATAAAGGATGCCTAACCTTAATTGAATGCTAATGTACACTAACACTGTCATGTTTAAAAATTTCACTAGAAAAACCCAACCAATTTTTTTTCCAAGGTATTAATGATGTAATAATTTAAATATCCATATTAAACTTAATATCAATTTGACTCATAAGAAATTCATAAAATAATGTTATTGTTATAAAGTCGTTATCATTGTTATAATTTAATTATTCCAATATTCTTATAAAAGAAAAAAAAAACAAATAAAGATAATTTAAAATAAATAAAATATTATAAAAATAAAGTAAATATCATAATCATATATATATATATATAGAACCTCCTTTTTTTAAATATTGAAAATAACTAACTCATAAAACATCATACTCAATTCTAAAATAAATGAATAAAAGGCTAACTTTAAGAAAATAATCTAAAGGGATACCCACGATTCTTTCATTCTTCCCCAAAAAGAAACTTAGAATTTTTAGTTCCTCCAGGAACTATAGGCAGTGCGACTAGATCTTAACTAGTTATTAATAATTCTCTTTTTAACCAATGACACCTCAAACATTTTTTGTATTTGATTTTTATTTTATCTATTATCAATGTATACATGCCAATTATATAACAAAATATATTTCAAAATTCAATTCTCTTCAATCTAATTCATAGACAAATTTCACCCGATATAAGCGATTAATGCACTTTCATTACTTCCATTTCACAAAATTTTATGCCACAATGACCATAATAAAAAAAATTATTTACTTGTTTATTAAAGTTATTATTTAAATAAAATTGGTGTCTTAAATATTTTTACATTAATTTTTGGAATAATATGTAGATTAGTCTATAAATATTAAAAAATATTTTTTGTTAAATGCATGTACCTATCTTACATGATTAAAATCAAAATTTATGTGCATGTTTTTATATAGTAAGAAAATAGTTTACTCTTAAGTGAATAAATAACTATATGTTGTTCTCCCATTTATTCACTTTTCTTTACATAGATATTAATATTTAATATTTAAATACATCTATCTAACTTGTGCCACCTGTGTATGTGCAAGATCATCATGGAAAAAATAGGCCCTGAAGTGGCAAACAATTTAAAAAAATCAAAATTAGGCAACTTGATGTAAAAATTTGAATAAGTTATCTATATTATTTTTTATAAGAATTTAGATATAAGTCCAAGTACAGGACTCATGTCCCGATGTGATGCATTTTTTTTGTAATTTTTTTCCAAATAAATAATTAATTATGAATTTTTTATTACAACTTTTAAAAACTCGTATGCCTGACCACCTTAACTTGGTCAAAAATTTATGAAATTCATTTTTTCTTGTTTTAATCCTATAGTATGTGAAGCATAGAATGTGATGCATGTTTTGGATTAAAAAAATGTGATATCGTTTGAAAGCTATATATATTTTTCAATCAGCCTATCAATCAGGACTTTAGTCATAATTTGAATAGAAAATAAATAATAATTACTTATTAAATTCAAAGTAAAGCATAATTTATATTGATGGAAATCTGAAAATTTCCTTTAAAAACCCTTTTCATTTCATTAATTTTGGGTAAAAAAAATAGCCATCAATCATATACCCATCATATTGCAACTTTTTGGCCCATCATGATCCTGCACATACCCACATTTAAAATGATATCTTTACATCTAATAAATCTATAATAAATATAAATTTGATACACAATTTATTTCATTTATGAAAGTAAAAATAAAATTTATAAGTTGGTAGCTAATATGGTTGTAGAAATAAAATTTATAGGTATACTAGTCTATAAATATTAATATCTAATTTTCATTAAATACATCTACCTATCTTTTATGTTATTAAAAGACAAATTTATATTCATATTTTTATAAAGTAAAAAAGTAGTTTACTATTAACTGAATAAATAACTATATGTTATTTTCCCATTTATTGACTTGTCTATACATAGATATTAATATTTAATAATTATTTCATTTATAAAAGTAGAAATAATAACCTAATTAGTATAAGCACCTCCAAATTGATATATTGATGTATTTTGGATAGATATATACTAAACATAAAATAAATAAACAATTTATCTTCATTTAAAAATAAATAAATAGTATAATCTATTTAAGTATGATCTATTTTTTTACTATATTTATTGCTTCCATACTTTAACATAGATTTATCTAACATATCTATATATTACTAAATACTTTTCTTTTAAAAAAATGTACTTTAACATTGCGAAAGATAAATATTTAATTTACTTTAGAAGTAATAGAATATTCTTTACCATGTTGAATATGTAACAATTTTAAAACTATTCAAAACATTTACACCCACTATCCCAAAATGTACTTTAAGAAAAAAAAATAGCAAACATTCCATACATATCCATATGTTGTACAAAATAGATATCAAATGCAAGGAAAAGACTCAACAATCTGATGTTGCAACAAACTCTTTACCCTTGGAGAAAGTAATCAGCACCTAAACACTCTCCAAGCCTTTATATATAAGATTATTCACCCTAGCGTTTTATTCATAGAATTTTGGCTCTAGGAAAACTACCAAGTGGTATTCAAAACCATTGATGGGTCCAATTGACACATGTTCATTGCTCAACATGCAAACAAGAGTTACACATGAATTGTACTCATCTTACAAATCTAAACGTCAAACTTTGCAGGAGAAGCTCAAATTTTTTAGTCCTGAAGGGGGCCATCTGCAAACAACATTAGAATGTTACCATGTTTAACTAGTGTGCCAACATTACAATAATATTCCAACATTATAACTAAGACTTGCAAGATGTACAACACACTTAGTCCTAATATTATTGAGAATGGAATGCCTCAACCTAGAAAATCTGCCTGATACAAATTAAATAATAAAGATACTGAGATCTAATGGACATGATAAGCCTTACAACTCCAACTCGGGGTAATTGGCCTAAGAACTTATAGATGTTGTACTTAGTAACTTTTATATCTTTAGTGTCTTTTAGGGGACATGTATTTAATGTGATGTGATAAAATATTTGTAACTTCTTTACCCTAGTGGGCTTTGGTTATTTCATTTTTTAGTCCATAAATTAGATCACAATATAATTTAGCATGCAATGGTACAGTAGCAACATTGTGGATCTTGGTAAGCTTTGACTAGACACAACTCAAAATTGTTTTCAAATTGGTTTGTGTGTTAAGCTGGAACTAGAGTTGAGGGTCCTTGTTTGGAACTCTAGCTCTCTTTGCCCTTGTTCCCCTCCTCCATTGAATTTTTTTTTTTGAATATCTGAGCTATTCATGTTTGTGTTTCTGTGCTGGGCATGGGGCTATATTGTTGCTTGGTTTGTACTTACTTATGTTCTATGTCCATTAATTATTTGAATCCTAAAATCAAGCTTGTAAAGTGCTTTGTGCCCTACCATTTTTGAAAAGGAAAAAACAAGTTTTACAGGGACCTGAAACCACATAGTTTAAACAACAAAAGATAACAAGATAGGTTTAAACAAACAAACGGCTGTCCCAAAAAGGAAACGATAGCACAAAGAGACAACAGGGCCCAAAAAAGGACTACCCAAAAAAACCAAAAACAAACACCACCGCACTACTCCAAGGTGTTCAATAACTCCTCAGCCTCCTTTTCAACATCCTTCATATCCTGTAACCCCTGCTTGAGGATTTGAGCCGTATGTGACGAAGTCGAGGTCTTCCTCTTAGTGTTAGCCCGGGTACGAGTCAAAATCCCTTCACCAACAGATCTGCAGCCTCCTTTGTCCGCATCCAAATCCACGACCAACGAACCCTTTTAGTTTTTTTTGAGCTTTTCCACCATAGCATTGATGATAATGGTGTTATGCCTGGCAATTTTGTGATTGTTCGCCACAGTGGCCCTAATATTTTGGCCTATCTTGGACATGCTACACTCGATACTAGTCAATCTTTCCTCCTATGATTGTTGTCTTTTCCTTGGTAAGGGAGTTTCCTGTCCTTCATTCTCTCTACAACTCCAGCTAATCTTCTACTCCAAATCCATGATCCTGTTGCTAAGATCTATATTACGGCTTTTCAAATCACAGACTTCCTTCTGGGTCCGCTTGAGAACAGTGAAAAGGCCATCCATACTTTTTTCTGCCACATTCAAAATGTCCTCAGGTTTGAGCTTATTCAGGGCCGAGTTAATTTCATCCTAAATAGGGGAATCATAAGGGGCATTCCCAAATCTTCCAGACGCAGGGGCACTAGGGGCCGATTCCTTACTGACCATGGGTTTATCAGAAAGAATTTCCATGGAATTCCTAGAATATGAAACTAGTTTCGTAACAGAGGTACCTTTAAAACCATAGACCAAACTCGGAGTAGGGCATCCAGGAGATGGTTGGGGAGTAAGACAGGGCGGCGTGGCAAAACCTGGGCTAGGGCCCTCATGCAGAGGCTGCAACTTAGGACATGATGGCAGAGCAGAATCCTTAAGGGCTTTCCGACAAGACGAGAGCTGGGGAGCAATGGTATTAGGACCAATAGGAACACAAGCAGGGGGGGCCCGGGGGTCAATTTTCCTACCATTAGGTCTAACTCTATCACAAGTTTTGTCACCAAGTAGATACGCCTTCCACCAAGCAGGTACTTATAATTTGTGACATTGCTAAAATTTATCAAAAATAACTAATTAAAACATAACAATTCTATTACTATTTGGCAAGAACTTCGCTGCCCTGCAGCTCTTGTTTTTTAAGGATTTACTTAGATATGATAGTATATCAGTTATCAATTTAACTAAGGGGATAAGAAGACAATGCACTTTGATTAAAAAAAAATCACAACACATCTTGTTTTGGTAAATTGCATGCAGTTGACATTATTGATATTAATCTTTAATGAAGGTTGACATCCATTATTATATGATTGATTATTCCACCCAACATAACACTAATTATTTTATTGAAGGAGAATACCTAGTTTATCAAGAACAATAAATCCTTTTACTTTTCAACACTTGTATATTTTCACCATTTAAATTACCCACAGTGTACATGGGTACCATTATAATTTGGTCAATTAACAAACAGGTAAAGTAAGCATTCAAGTTAATATCAGCGAAAATATTGATAGTGGCTATTATGGTTATTGCTATTTTTTTTTTTTCATTTACTTTCCTTTAACCACAATAATATTAATGTTATAGTTGTTGACTACACCATTACTGTGAGGCTTATAATATGAATGTTGATATCCATAGTAAGATTAATATTACAGTCCATTTTTATCTGTAATAACAATGATGAATAGCGTGATCAAAACAAAATTATTGAAAATAATGAAAGTAACCCGTGATATCACTAACCATATTGATATTCATACTTGAACTTACTTCCCCATTTATTTAATTCGACAGTTTAATACCATTATATTTCCAACTGTTTTCTGGTCTGATTTGACAGCCCATACAATATTAATTAGTCTTCTGATACATGCATTTACCACCAACGCTGCACACCAGATGAATTTTTTTTTTGTTATTATTATTATTATTATTATCACCATTATGACCATTATGACATTGTAACGAGCACACAGAAAATAACATATTCTCCTGATCTGGATTAAATGTTTTTCCTCTGAAATTTTTCGGCCTTTTGTTGATCGATTAATAACGCTTGCTGGTTGCCGATATTATTAAAATTTGGTGGTTGTATTCAAGTTGTGCCCAATAATGTTGACTTCATTTTAAATACAATAAAATTGTGTAGGAAGTTGTTTTTTTCATATACACTATGTGATTTCTTATTAAGATTATTTATCAAAGAATTAAAGAGTTAGAAACAATTAAAATAAACTACGACAATCAGCAATTGATATGAGTAAATCAAAAATTTAAAACTAAATTTGGATTAGAGATTGAAAAGAGGCTGGTAAAGCTTCTCTTAGTTGATCTACGCAACAAGGCATCATGATTTGCTTAATAATTTAACATTCCGTCACTCACCTTACTGTGATCGCCTTGCCATATAATTTAATTGGAAGACAGACTTAGGGCAGATCAAAATCAGGCATTTATGAGATGGGCAGGACAACGACGCCCCCACTTGTGCAGTCCCTCACAAACTACTATAGCGATCACTGACATACGGACATGGCTACTTTGCAAGACTGGGCCACTTCCCTAGAATGTTGAAGGGTCATTTACCAGCGTGGTACTGATACCAGCACCTCGGCCTTAACCAAACTCATCTGTCACTTATGACTGCAATTAAACTCAGTAAGAAAGAGTTATATTTTCCATTTTTTGAGTAGTTTTGAATTTATTAATCTGACCAACCCATAAATCGGGACAACTAGAATTTTCCCTTATATGATTTCTGTGCATTGTTTTAGTGTACGAAGATTATCTTGCTTTGTTAGATAAGTTTGCAGACTGAATAGATATAATAATAATGGCAGCCTCCTTATAACACAGATCCAGATTATTCTAATAGTTGCCATGTTGAGCCCTAATCGATACCATTTTGATCGTAGCTATTCCCTTGGGTTTCACTTCAGTTTGCTTTGATCCGTTTATTGCAGAATATTTTCTTCAACTCCTCACAATAGCCCAGTGTGCAGCGTTGCAGGTGGAGGCATTTTTCGAGGGTCGCTATGATAATCATTATCGATTTGCTCTATTCATTCGCTGTCCACCTTCAAGGTCATTCCTTGTTCCAGGAGAAACCAAGTGGTGAGGAATGAGCACCGTTACAAATTCTTTCAGAGCTACTTATATTTGACAGCTTCTCCCTTCTGGCATCGTTTACTCAACTATCTTGTTTGATTTATTATTGCAGGCCACTTTGACCCTGGTGTACAGGCTTATGATTTAATCTTGGTCACTCTCAGATCCGTTGGAGGCTACGTATGTATACCTGCTTTCTCGTAAATTTAGAGTAGATCGGATTTATTTTGTTTCCCTCATATTCAAATAGGCTGTAGACCTGCCACTATGATGAGGGTTCCGTGTTAACGCCTTATTTCTTATGCATATTTAATTTATATACACATAATCTCAAATATACCTGTGTCTGTGCTTGCAGCTCCTGAGTAACCAATTATCTACTGTTCCAGAGGGGGTGCATAGCACAACTATTAAAATGTTCATGGTTTAAATTTTATAGAATTGTTTCATTATTTCCAGATTAGCATAAAGGTCATAATGAGAGTAATGGAGTGGGCGTCGGCCTCCAAGGGAGCCCACGACCCCTCTGCAAAGGCCCAAGACCCCTCTACAGAGGCTGCAAGCTCTTGGGTTTGATCCCCTTCAAGGCACATGTCGCCAGTAAACAGATTCCACTTAATATTGTTTGTTTCAAATCCCTCTTTCCTTCCATTAATATTAACATTCACATATTATTTTGTTTCGAACTTTCTTTTTTGCCTTTACTAACATTTGTGTGTATGATCAAAGTAATGTAACTTGTATGCTTTGAATGATATTTTTATATATAACCAATCTTCAGTTTCATCTAGTATTTAAAATTATAAATATATACATTCACATAGATATACATACATATTCTAACGGATTTATACATTAAAAGAAACAATGTGTTTTAAACGTCTTTTTATTTATTTGTTCAAAAATTTGATAATGGGTTTACAATGAGAGTCTTGAAAGCTTTAAGAATAGTATCCATATAAAATAAATTACAATCATAAGGTTGAAAGAAAAACCCTCTTAGTTCCTACCATAAAATTTGGAAAAATAAATAAACTTTCATTTTAAATTTTGAATCGGTTTACATAATTTACTTTCCAGAATAAAAAAGGTAAATAATAAATTCTATCCTTCATTGAAACTTAAATAAATCACTCTTTCAATACAACTTGAGGGATACATAAACCACAATGTAGTCCTCTCCTTCCCTCTATATTTATTCAATACAAGCTCATAGGGTATAGATTTTTTTTCTTTTATTCTTTCCTCAATGTAGCAATATACAACTAACAACTATAGATTTGAAGGTCAACATTCCAATGGAATGGATTTTATTATTTATTTTGAAAACAAAAACAATATATTATCCTTTTATATAACAACAATTACCATGATTACAAAGAGTGGAACCCAATAGAATAAGGCTTGCTCTCCTCCCTACCGTAATGGCATCATGGAGCCTCGTGGGCTCTAGCCATACCCTCGAGCAAGGAATTCTTTTAGCTCCATGATGATAAATGGAGCATTTTCTCATTTTCACAAAGGAATTAAACTAACAGAGCACAAATTTCATGCATCTAGGTTCTCTACAACCTACTTCATATTTTCAGCTATGATACATACTATATGTCACCTTCTTATCACCCAAAAAAAAAAACAAGGGAAAAGGAAATAAGAACAATGAAAAACTTATCTCTTTCTTTAGGTGAAGGGATTGAACTCTTTATCCATTTTTCCTCTTCAAGCAAGACCATCTTAATCACTATCCTTCCCAAGTAGTGGACTCTTCTCCCTTCGCCATTCTTCCTACCATCTCCACTAAAGTTCTCCAAGAGGAGAAGTGGGTAACACCCACTCATTCTTCCTCCAAAATATATAGAAGTCTTCAACTTGCAACCCCTTGGATGGGAAGGTGTGGAGTGTACCTACCTCCATCAATGAGTCTTTTCCTTATTAAAGAGGAAACATGCACTTGGACAATGTTTCCATCTTTCTATCCCATCCTCTGCTCAAAACTCGTCACTCACCATTATGAGGACTTTTCAAAGGTCAAATCATGTCTTTAGGGCATTATTTTATGTCCACTTTACCCCTACCACTATGGTATAAACCCTAGGGGGTTTATTTTTGTGTCCCAACCAAGGAAATTGGCCAACAACCCTCTTTAAACACCCTCTTTAGAACCTATCCGAATTTCAAGCTTGGGTAATAGTTTCTTACTTTAACCCCAACTTGTATCTCACATGACACAAATAGAGACCCTCTCAACACCAAAATATGAATTATCTCTTTTGCATCAACCCTCACCTCCTTACTTAACCAACATACTAACTTTATATATTTCCAAGTCTCGAAGGGGTCAAATTCATAATCACAAGAAGATGTTGTTTGATCTACTCAATGGTTTTCCCTTCTCGTACTAGCACTCTACTTTCCTGCACATTACAAATAAAATCGTAAGAAAAATTGTATATCATATTAATTCGATAACTAAACTAAGATTTAATTGTACAACAATTCTATTTACAGTTTCAATTCATATTCCATGACACCCTCATGACAGTGACAATGAAACAAATATCAAAGTGAAATACAAGAATATGGTCACCCAATCACATTATTTAATATTCATGGTACAAATTACCATCTATTTACAAAAACCTATAACAGATTAAGTTTAACATTAATCATATGCAAAGTGGGGGTCTTACAAACCCTAATTAAATCCTAACCCAAATTGAACTCTAGCCCTAATTAAATCTTGATTGCATGCTAACCCTAATTGAAGCCTAAATCTTATCCTATCTCTAACCCTAATTTAACTCTAATTCCAATTGTGACTTTAATTCATGCCTAACCCTATTTTAACCCTAACCCTAATTCAATCTTAATTAATCCCTAAATGTAACATAACCCTAATAGTAACCCTAATTGAACATTAATTAACCTCTAATTACACCCCAATTGTAATAATCTTGATCATAACCTTATTTGAACCCCAATTGTAACCCTAAGCTCAAGCTTAATCATAGATCAGTAACCCAAAACCTAACCCTAATTTAACCTTAGGTGAACAGTAACCCTAATTGAATCCTAAACCTAATACAACCCTAACCCTAACCCTACCCCTAACCAAAATTATACCTAACCTTAACCCTAATTGAAATATATACCTAACCCTAATTAAACCCTAACTAAAGTCTTAATTGAACCCTAACCCTAATTGTAATGTAACGCTAATTGAGTTGTAACTTTGAACCCTAACCCTAATTGAATCCTAACATTTATCATAATAAATTATAATTGAACATTAACCCTTTTCTAGCCATAATCAAGCATAATTGAATCCTAGTGGTAACCGTAATTGAATCTTAATTAAACCCTAATTATAACCTAACCCTAATTGAACATTAATTAACCCCTAATTAGACGACAATCCTAATGATCTTGATCATAACCTTATTTGAACCCCAATTGTAACCCTAACCTCGAGGTTAATCGTAGAACAATAACCCAAAACGTAACTCTAATTGTAACCTCAAGTGAACACTATTCTTAATTGAAATATGTAACCTTAAGCCTAATTTAATCCTAAACATAATTCAAACCCTAAACCTACCCTTCACCCAAATTGTACTATAACACTAACCATTATAGTAACCCTAATTGAACTATATACCTATCCCTAATTAAACCCTAACTACAATCCTAATTGAATCCTAACCCTAATTGTATCGTAACCCAAATTGAGTTGTAACTCTAATTACATACTCCTATTGGAACCCTAAATATAACTGTAACCCCAAGGTTTATAATAAAACCTAAACCTAATTGAATCCTTACCTTGACTATAATGGATGCCTAACCCTAATTGAATGCTAATACATATGCTAACCCTAATTAAATCCTAACCCAAATTGCACTCTAACCCTAACTAAACCTTGATTGAATGCTAATCCTAATTGAACCCTAAATCTAATCCTATCTCTAACCTTAATTCCATGCTTTAAAATAGAACCCTAACCCTAACCTTAACACTATTTGAACCTAACACTAACTCTAACCCTAATTGAAGTATAATACTAACCCTAACCCTAATTGAACCCTAATACAAACTAAACCAAATCCTAATTGAACCTTGATACTAATGAAACCTTGACCCTAATACTTACTCTAATCCTAATTGCACCCTAACCCTAATTAAACTCTAATTCAACTATAATTAAATCCTAACACTAATATTAACCCCAACATTAGTCTAACCTTAATTGAATTAAAATATAATTAAACCCTAATTGAACCATAACCCTAACCATAATTTTAGTTGTAACCTAACCCTAATCTAACACTAACACTAAACCTTTAAATCATAATTTTGACCCTAACCCTTACCAATCGAACCCTAACTTCAATCCTAATAACCTTAACCTTAACCTATCCATAATACTAACCCTAACCATAACCATAACCATAATACAAACCCTAAGCCTAATTGAACCATAACCCTAATCCTAACCCCAACCTTTATTTTTGAACACTAACTATAACCTTGACCCTAATTGAAACCTAACCCTAACCCTAATAAAATAATAATTGTACCATCGACTATAAACCTAATTAAATGGGTATGTGCAGGATCATGATAGGCCAAAAAGTGGTGATATGATGGGTATGTGTAGGGTGTAAGGAAAGAAGAGGTGTGGAAAACACTTTCCTAATGTCAAAACCATAGGGAAGAATGCAATGCAGGGCTTTTAATTTTCAAATTACAATCTAATTAAGACACACATAAAAGATTTATAGAAATAGAGCAAAAACTCAAAGACAACTGAACAACAGATTTACGTGGGAAACCCTTTTGGGAAAAAACCCACCACACCAAGCTGAATCTCTTTGTATTACAGTAACAACAATTACATACAATCAGAAAAAAACAACTCTCTAATATTTCACAGTAGCTACAACATTCACTGTTCAAATTCTCTCAGAAAAGTTCTCAACAAATTCGATAAAGTCATCATTGTTTCAAATCAGAATTGATCTACTTTTATTCTATTCACATTCTAATTTTGTTTTTTGTGCATCCTTATCCGCTAGATCTCCATCGAAGAAAGTGTCCATGCTATTTCAGATTTTTCCTTGCAAGCTATTCAGTTCTAGCGTCGCAACAGTTACAAAAAATCCAACCATCATCAGTTTGAAAACCGCTTCCGCTAATTGGTCCAGCAGGATGCCACACAGGATGGTCTCAAGGTCAACGGCATTCAACTTAGTTGGCATATCGGTGAGACACTCACAGTGTCTCCCCGATGCCACAAAGTTTCTCTATCGATATCGACTTTAAGTCTCTAGTAGTCGGCAAGACAAAAAAGAAGTTATATTGAAACAATTAATGTCCATTTTGTTCCTATCGGCAAAGGTTTCCCTTATCGGCAAGACTCATATCGAATGAACAAGTCACAACGATCAGACATTCCATCGACAAGACATTTCGTTCTCGCCAAGACCTCATGTCAATTTCACAAGTCACACTAATGATATTTCCATTCGGCGTGACATTCGCTTTTCAGAGAGACTCATATCGAAGTCTTCAGTCATAGCGATGAGTTAGTCCATTCAGCAAGACATACCGATCTCGCCAAGACTTTCTGCTGACAACCTTATGTTACTCCGAAGCCTTTCACCTATCAGCAAGACCCCACGGTTTTGGTGAGATTTCATACCAAAACAAAGCTTCCACCGAAAGTCACACTGTCGCCAAGACTCGTGTCTATTCCCGCGACCTTTCTCCGAGCTCCCTAAGTCTTACCAAAGACTTCCTATCGGCAAGACTCAAGACTTTCACCAAGACTTTTCAGCAAAGTCTTTTGTCACCACGAAGACCATGTGACATCTCCCATCGGTGTGACCTAACCAAGTCGCTAGGACTTCCTAGTGAAGTCTTTTGTCACCGCAAAGAACTCATGTCGGTGTGACCAAGCTGCATCGTTGAGACATCTCCTCGCGATCTCTGAATTACCCCGATAGCTTTAAGCTATCGGTGAGACATCCACCAATTGCTAGGACCTCTCCCCGACACCCAAGTTAGCCTGATAAGATCACACTATCACCCGAAGAAATCCATTCACCAAAAGGTCATGCCGAAAGCACAAAGTCACAGTGATAGACTTTTTCGGCAAGACTTCAACACTGTCACAGCGATAGGATCATTTCAAGAGCTTCAGAACTGTTAGTCGCCTAGACATGAACAATGTCACAGTGACTTTTCCCTTCAGGAGTTCCACGTCAGTAAGGATTGAGGCATATATTCCAACATAGGGTATGTGGTTGACAACTTTTTTTTACCCAAAATTGATGAAACAAAAAAGGGTTTTTAAAGGAGATTCTTAAATTTCCACCAATATAAATTATGCTTTACTTTGAATTTAATAAATAATTATTATTCATTTTCTATTTGAATTAGGACTAAAATCCTAAATACTAGGCTAATTGGAAAACATATATAGCTTTCAAATGGTATCACATTTTTTGAATCCGAAACATGTGTCACATTCTATGGTTCAGATACTATAGGATTAAAAAAAAATCATAATTAATTATTTAATTGGAAAAAAATTACAAAAAAAATGCATCACATCGGGACATGACTCCTCTACTTATATGTAAAATCTTATAAAAAAATATTATCATTTTATTGTGGTTAGGGTGGTCAGATAGACACCTACTTCTTATTTTTTCTCTAAAATTTAAGTACTACTGCATTGAAATTTCAAATTCTCACCAAATTTTTTTTTTTGAAAATAAAACTAGTAGTTTAGAAAGTAAACTCAATTTTCTACATATTTTATTCTTACATATTTTTGAAATAATATAGATAACTTATTCAAATTTTTACGTGAAGTTGCTTAACTCTGATTTTTTCTGAATTTTTCACCACTTAAGGGCCTATTTTTTCCATGATTATCCTACACATACCCAAACCCTAATTAAATTGTAATCCTAAGCCTAACAAAAACCCTAATATTTAACATAAAACATAAAACCTAACCCTAACACTAATTGAACCTTAATACCAAGTTTTATTTTAGAACCATTGCCATAATTGAACCTTAATTGTAATTAAAATTTAGCCCTAATTGAATCCTAATTAAACTATATTTAAATTTGAACCCATAATAAACCCTAACCCTAATCTTATGCTAACCCTAACCAAATTACCATAACATATTGACCCTAACCCTAACCATGCATAACCCTAACCCTACCCTAAACCTAACCATAACCATAACCATAACCATAACCCTAATTCATGATGATAAACCTACCTGATGATAACCCTAACTCTAACCATAACCATAACCCTAACCCTAACCCTAATCCTAACCCTAACCCTAATCCTATTCGTGGTGATAAACCTATTCATGATGATAAACCTAACCCTAATCTTAACCCTAACACTAACCCTAACCCTAGTCCTAACCTTAATCCTATTCATGATGATAAACCTATTCTTGATATAACCCTAACCCTAACCATAAACATAACTTTAACCTTAACCCTAACCCTAATCCCTATTCATGATGATAAACCTAGATTCGTGATGATAACCCTAACCATAACCCTAACCCTAACCCTAATCCTAACCCTAACCCTAATCCTATTGATGATGATTAACCCAACCCTAATCCTAACCCTAACACTAACCCTAACCGTAATCCAAACCCTAATCCTATTTGCGATGATAATCCTATTCATGATGATAAACCTATTCATGATGATAACCCTAACCCTAATTATAGCCCTAATCATAACCCTAACCTTAACCATAACCATAACCATAACCCTAACCCTAACCCTAACCCTAACCCTAACCGTAATCCTAAACCTAACTGTAATCCCTATTTTTGTATGATAACCCCAACCCTAATCCCAATTTTCAATCTAACCCTAACCAAATTACTATATTTTATCATTTATAAACCTATCCCTAACCATAACCATAACCCTATCCTTAACCATAACACTAACCCCAACCCTAATCCTAACCCTAACCCTAACCCTAACCCCCTGATCCTAACCCTAATCATTACCCTAATCCTAATCCTAACCCTAATAGTAACCATAATCCCTATTCGTGATGATAACCCCAACCCTAATCCCAATTTTAACTCTAACCCTAACCAAATTACTATATTTTATCATTTATAAACAAGTATCCATAACCCTAACCCTAACCCTAACCCTAATCCTTAT
Source organism: Sequoia sempervirens (assembly GCA_007258455.2). NCBI lineage: Eukaryota > Viridiplantae > Streptophyta > Pinopsida > Cupressales > Cupressaceae > Sequoia > Sequoia sempervirens. The sequence goes on along the minus strand of VDFB02270651.1, from coordinate 465,614,013 downwards.
TCGTGATGATAAACCTATTCATGATGATAACCCTAGCCCTAATCCCAATTTTAACTCTAACCCTAACCAAATTACTATATTTTATCATTTATAAATAAGTATCCCTAACCATAACCATAAATCTAACCCTAAACCTAACCCTAAACCTAACCCTAATCCCTATTCATGATGATAAACATATTTGAGATGATAACCCCAACCCTAACCCTAACCCTAACCCTAACCCTAACCCTAACCCTTAATTTAACCCTAACCCTAACCATGACCCTTATTTTAACCCTAACCTTACCCTAACCATGACCCTAAGCTTTATCGTAAAATCCTAACCCTAACTTAACCTTAAAACTATAATCCTAATTGAACACTAAGCCTAATTGAATGCTAATACATAATCCTAATTAAATCTTAAGCCTAATTGAACACTAACCCTAACCCTAATCATAAGTGAACAATAACCCTAATTGAACTCTAACCCTAACCATAAGGCAAATCGAACCTTAATTGAATCCTAACCCTAACTCTAACCATTATTAAACCCTAACCATAATGCTAATCCTAATGTTGACCCTTATTAAACCCTAAGCTAAATTGAAGCTTAAAGGTAACTTAAATGAACACTAACCCTAAACCCTAACCCCTAACCCAAATTAAACTTAAACCCTAACTCTAAACCCTAAACCTTAAACCCAAATTAAATCTCAACCTTAACATTGATTAAATCCTAACCTAACATTAATTGAACCCTAGAACCCTAATTAAACCCTAACTATAACCCTAAGCTTTATCATAGAACCCTAACCCTAACCCTTACTAAACCCTAACCCAAATCAAACATTAACCCTAAACTTGATGGATACCTAACCTCTATATTAAACCTAATTAAACCCCAACCCTAACCCTAACCTAACCCTAATTAAACCTTCAATGTAACCCTAATATTTATCCTAGAAGCCTAACCGTAACCCTTACTTATCCCTAGTCTAAATTGAACCCTAACTCTAATAATTATTGAAGACTAACCCTAATTATATTCTAACAATAGTCTTAATCAAATTATAGCCCTAATTGAACCCTTACCCTAACACTAACCTTTACTAAACCCTAACCCAAATTGAACCATAACCCTAATTGTAATTAAACACTAAACCTTATTGTATTCTATTCCTAACCCTAGTTAAACTCTAACCCTAAAAAACCTAACCATAATTAAACTCTAACCTTAACCCTAACTCTAACCTTAACCCTAATTGGACCCTAACCCTAATCTAACTATAATATTAACCCTTACCATAACCCTAACACTAACCCCAAGCTTTGATAGAACCATAACCATAACCCTAACCCTTATTGGACTATAAGCCTAATTAAACCCTAATCCTAACATAACACTAACCTCAAAATCGTAACCCAAATTTAACCCTAACCCTAACCCTAAGCTTTATTATAGAACCCTAACCCTAACTCTAACCTCATACTTTATCCTAGAACCCTAATCATAACCTTATTTCAACATTAAAACTAACTCCAACCCTAATGATAACCCTGACCCTAACCCTACTTAAATCCCAACCCTAACCCTAACCCTAATCCTAAATGAACACTTACCCTAGTTGTACTTTAACCCTTATCCTAACTAAACCCTAACTCTAACCCAAAGTTTTATCATACAATCCTAACCCTAATTGAATCCTAGACGTAACCCTATGTGAACAATAATCCTAATTGAACTCTAACCCTGACCCTAAATATAACCCTTAGTGAACAATACCCCTAAATGAATCATAACCCTAACCCTAGATATAACCTTAATTTTAATTTTGACTCTAATTATAACCCTAACTCTTAATCTAAGCATAATCGTAATTCTAACATATTAAAATAATTAAATTATGTAATCAAGTTATGTATTAAAGATGTTTAAGGCGATGTGATAAATAAAGAGAAGATATTGACTATGTATAATTAGGAGATTATAATTTGGAACACAACAAAATATTGAGTGCATGTATAATTAGGGGATTGTAGTTTGGAACACAACAAAATATTGAATATGTATAGTTAGGGGATTATAGTTTGGAACACAAAAAAAATATTGAGTATGTATAAATAATAGAACTATTCTAACAATGAAGCTCTTCCACAATTTCGTGGGTTTAAATATTGTTAAGCTTACTTGGACAAATTTGTCGTTTTTAATATGACAAAAGCTGGCATTATGAGGCTTGTTGAAATTTTCATGATTTTAAGCTAAATTAGAGAACTTGGAAAAGAGTGAAAAGAGCACTTTAAGGCTTTTATTCTGATGTTCTTGAACAATTTATAGGGAAACGAGAACAAATTGGAAAAGAAAGGTCATTTATTCTTCAAAATCAACAAAGTTTTAGAATCTCAGCATTTTTTTGGGTCATTTAAATTTTTGTAATCATTATTACCGATCTTTCAGCAATGGATTCACATCCTCGTGAAAAATATTTATTTAAAGGAAAAGAAAATCTTTCTCAAACTTTACTATGCAATCATTTGTCAATAGCGAATTCTCAGTAGATTTAAAGAGCTCTTTGATAATTATAATTAATTTAAAAGCTCAAATAAATAATTTCCTCCATGATTCAGATAATTTCAAACTATAATAGCATAATTAATAAATATTGAAATTCTTCAACGACTATGATAGATTTAAACACACTAAATCTCTAATAAGGAAGTTTGTCCACAATTTTGTGCATTAATGCAAAAATAAAAAACTCAAACTAAAAAAGGTGAAATATGAAATTCTTCGATAATTGCAGTGGATTTGAAAACGGTAAAACTTAAATCAATAAAAGTTCTTCCACACTTTCATGAATTTAAAATGGTAAAGCGTTAAATAAAAAAATCCTTCCAGAAATTCATGAATTTAAAAAATGACGAATGCGGATAGAACAAAATTCTTCTAGAAATTCTCAAATTTAAAATTGGTAAAAGAGTAATTTACAAAAGTCTTCGGCACATTCATGAATTTAAAAATGGAATTAGCATGAACATTAAAATTCTTCAAAAAATTTATGAATACTAAAATAGTAGAAAGCGTAAAAGAACCAATAATTTTGTGGTAGGTTCTATTGACTACTCTTACACTCTTAGGATCTTCCACCTAAAAGGAGAGATAGAATAACCAACAAAATTGAAGTGGTTCACTCAAATAGAAGATTATATGATGTGATTAAGACTAAATGCAATGTTGTGAATGCAACTAACTAATGAAATTGATTGACTATTGATGCAAAACCTATGAAATATGCAATGTTTGAAAACACAATGTGATATGCAAGAATGAACTAAAGCATGAACAAATGCAAAACAAAATTGAAAGAAGGATGAATAGAGTTCACCTAGGAAATGAATGTTGAATCTAGAATGATTTGAATGTTGGAAAAAATCAGGCAAAATCACCAGTGGGATGCATTCACCACTGATGGCAAATCAGTCCTGCTATTGGCAAAAACTCGTGAAAACTAGTTTCCAGTTGTCAGGAACTGGAATAGATGACATAGTTGACTTTTTCAGCCTTAAGGTGGGACTCATTCGCCACTAATGGAAAATTAGTCCTCTCCCAAAATTTTGTAAAATCAAAGGTCAACTCTATAGCTTCAGATTTGCACTTGTCTTCTTGTTGGGTTAATGGAGTCAAATCTACAAAAAATGGACTGTAGATTGTCTCCAAGCTTGAAATAGGGTTTAGTTGACTTGAAACACTTTGTTGACTTGTTGACCACCTTTCAACACCTAATTACTTGATAAATCTATGTACAAAAGTCTTGTTGAAGAAATTTGAAGTTGTTAATGGCTGCTCCAAGATGCTTGATTGCTGCTTGATCAAATGATGCAAAGTGCTTGAATGCTAATTAATGAATGCAAGTGAACTTGATGATTGGGAGATGTAAAAAGAGGAGAAAAATACTTATTTATACACTCTTTTATCCTAATAACCTAATGATACCTCATCAAATGCCAACATAAGATAATTTTGAATTAAAACTCGAAATAAAATTTGAATTATTTTGAATTTTGAGCCAAGAGGGACTCATTCACCACCCATGGTGAATGGGTCCCACCTTGGACTTGTACATGGGTGTTAGGAATTAAGTCATATTTAATGTTGTTTGTCGGGCTTACATTCAAAAATACACTTAATTAAGCCTTATGAGTGCATAGAGGGGTCAAATAAAGCATAAGAAAGGTGTAAATAGTGAAATTAATCCTAGAAAAGCATGAAATCTTGTTACAAGACTTTACAATTCAAAATAGGACTTGGAAAGTGATGAAAAGGTGATTTTTAGGTGAATTATAATGAAAAGAGTCTAGAAAAGTGCACAAATGTGTTACAACACTTTCACAAGATGCCACAATTTGAATATTTAGGACCTAATGTGAATGCAAAAGTAACATTACAACATTAAATCAAAGAAAAATAGGCCAAGCATCATGAGAGAAAGACGTAAATAACCATGAAAATGTCAATGATCCATTTTTCTATGGTACAGTAAATAACAAAACTCTTATGATTTGTTGAATTTAAATAGGCCAGACTTAAATTATTGAAGCTCTTCAACAACTTTGAATTCCTTCCTTTCATTTCACAAAATTCTATTTACTACAACTAGTTTCTAGGTTCAAACCCCATTAGCCTCTTGTTCTCATGATTATAATGTTGTTTCCTTCCGTGTGAAATTTTGTGCAGGCAACAATAGTTTTTCTAGATAATGCCGACCTGTGTAGAGATTTTTCCCTTGTATAGTCTTGAACTTGTAGTAATGTAGAAGTGCTTGATATTTTGTGGTTTATTTCATTGAATGTTACATCTCCTTGCACCCCACATGGTTTTACTAGAGCAAAAGGATATGTCACTTTTCCTCTAGAGTTTTTCACTTCCTTGCATTGGAGAATTTGAAAAATCTTTAAGCTAAATTCCTAAAGTTTCTTTTTTACAAAATAAAAAAAATGTACCATAATTTTATGATCTTTGAGCAAACTGAAACATAGATTTTTGGGACCCTATGGACTACTCTTGCACTTCTAGGGGTTTTCACCTAAAAGGAGAGAGATAGGAACAAAAATGCTAATGATTCATTCAAATTAGGATGTGTGTGATGTGATGTGATGTAAATGAACTTAAATAAATGCAATTGACTAATCTGAATGATTAAAAATTAATGCAAAAGTGCAATTACAACTATGTTTGAAAACACATTGTGATATGCAAACAAATATGTAAATGAAGAAATTATGCAGAACAAAAAGAGATGGGATGAAACAAATGCACCTGGGAAAAGTGTGATGATTTTGGAATGTTATGGATGTTGATGAAATTCACCAATTTTTCACAATGGGACTCATTCGTCCAGGTTGGAAAATTAGTCCACCTACTGGTGAAAAACTGCCAGGAGCTGGTTTCTATTTGTCGAAATTTGAAATCTGAAAAAACTCAAGTTTCCAGTCCTAAGCTGGGAATCATTCTTCATCGGTTGTGAATTAGTCCTCTCCCAAATTCTTGAAAAATTGGAAGACAATTCTGCAACACTAGATCTAAGAATGTTTACTTGTTGGGTTGCCGAAGTCAAATCTACAAAAAAAGGGACAAATAACTCTCTCCAAGCTTGATTTTGACTCAATTTGACTTGAAGCACCTAGTTGACTTGAAAATCACTCTTCAAAACCTAATAACCTATCAAATCTACAAATAAAGGGCTACAAACAAACAAGCAAAAGGGAAAAAATTATTAGGGGTTAGTGACTAGGGGTTTACCTTGGTTTTTTTTGTGTTTTCTTGCATGGGGAGATAGTTGGAAAAGCAATACAAAAGTGTTAGTTGTGATAATTTATTGCACATTTTTTACAGACACTTAAGAAAGCAAGAAGCAAAGAGAAAGCAAGCCGGAAGAGGCGCACTTGAACCAAGTAGGAAGAGGTGGAATTTGAAAAAACCCTTTATATTTCCATCTCTTCTTATATATACTTGTGGACATGGTTATATGCATGTATACATCTACATATACATATACAAAAACATCTATGTATGCAATTCAATATTCTCAGTGCATACAACATCTTCATACAATTGTGTGTAGACAAATGTGTCTCTAATGCATTTGTATGTGTGTAGATAAACACTAAAGTATGTGTTTCTTTTGTTTCCTTCATTGTTCTTTTCCTGTGTGCAGATATGTATGTGTGCGAAATAAGATGTAGACAACATTCATATAAACTCATCCCCTTGTTTATTGCTTTGCTAGGATAACTGTTATTTTTTTTGTCCTCAAGAGGAATTTTTACAATAATAGGCTTCATATTAAGCATAATAAGAAACATTTCTTGCCACATCCAATGTGTTGAAAAGCTCTTTGAAGTTAAGAAAATAGCATAAACTATTTTATGACTTCAACTCTCACTATATTGTTTCATATTTGATTCACAATCCAATAGTAAATGTTATAGAATTTATGATGTTTTCCATAAGGCATTGCCGACTGTTGGTCTATAGATCTGGCCATATTGTTTCCTTTATGAGAAGATGCTATTGAAAAATAGAATTTACTAGGTTGCTGTTGAAACTAATATTGTTTTATTTAAGGCGTGAGTGTGTATGTCTATATATGCAGTTTCTACATGTATCTTTGAGGTTATGCATATAACTTATGAATATTTGAGCTATTTATCTTCCATTCACCTTTTTTTGTTTGCTAGCCATTTGGGAGTAGCCTATGCGCTATGGAGAAATGGTTCCAGTTTCCAGACGTGTCAACATTGCCATGTGATTTCTTCTTTATATCCAACAAAAATCTAATTTTGTTTGCTTCTTGCTAGAGCACCTTTTCAAAAATTAAATAGTATAGCCTATTCAACAACATCTTATTGAAAATGAAATAGTACACCTTAACCTAGAGGACAATAATCACCAATGTCTTATGGAATCAATGTTGTTTGCATATGCTATGAAATCCATACATATCTGTGCATAGAGGTTAAATTTTGTCCATCACTCCGATTGATAGTGCCATTACCTAAATTGTTGTACTAGTTTTGGAAAGTGGGAAGAGGTGCATTTGAAGCAAGCGGGTAGAGTTGTGGGTGGAGGTGCATATTGGGAAAACCATTTCTAGAGTATTCCAAAAATAGTTCATGTTATTTTCCAAAGGCCTTTGTTCATTGTTGTTCTCTAGTTGATGGTATATTGTTTCATTTGTGCTCTTCGTGTAGCCACAATGGTTGGAAGGAAACATTGTTTGTTTTTGCATTGGATTGCTACTGTGAATTCTTGTCTTTTGTGGGATTTTCCATCTGGGTCATTGTTGAAAGAAACATAGTTTTGAAAGAAATTGATGTTACTTTCCATAGGCCATTATTCATTGCAGTTCTCTAGCTTAGGGTATATTGTTCCATTTATCAACTCGGTGTAGCCGCAATGGTTGGAAGGAAATATTGTTTGTTTTTTGTGTTGAATTGTTATTATGAATTGTTTTTTTTGTGGGGTTTCTCATCTGGGCAACTGTTGAAATCAATATAGTTTGGAAAATAGTTTATGTTATTTTTCATTTATGGTCTTTGTGTAGCCATGGTTGATGGAAGGAAATATTGTTTGTTTCTATGTTGCATTGTTACTATGAACTATTGTGTTTTGTGGCTTTTTTCATCTAGGTCATTGTTGAAACTAATACAATTTCATTTATGGTTCACATTTTGTGGTGAAGGTTTTGAATGAGTTTTTCATTGTCAGATTTTGATTGTTGTATGGTTTCTGTGTAACTTGGCAATGGTTGTAAGTAACACCTGCCATTAAAATCCTCAAAACATAGCGAATGTATGTGCAATTTTCAACAAGGCATTGTTGGGTCTGGTTCTATGGCTTTACCTTCTATCAGAGGTGCGAGTGAGGAGGGAAAGCTTCTATGGACATCCAATTGTAATTATCTATTGTGGAATTTCTATGAAGATGGTTGGAGCCTATTTTGTATTTTTTGCATCGTGCAATCATTACAAAAGCAATGATTATTTTTTGCAAATATTCGTGCACATCTTGTTTTATAAGAACATATGTAGGAATTGCATGCCCTCGTTTCATTTGTAGGAATCTATTATGCAAAATTATATATGGGAATGTAATGATATACAATTTATGTTAATTTCCATAGGGCATTGTTGGTTTGTGTGTAGTGCGAATGGTTGCAAGGGAAACACTGATGAACAATGCCATGTGCAGATTTGGATGTATGTCATAATAGTTGCAAACAACATTGTTACATACTAAAACATTGTTGGAATAATAAACCATATTTTGAGTGTTATATCAAACATTGATGTCACCATCTCTGTACAACTTCTTCCTTGAATAACTTCTAAGAGCTTTTCAACACATTGTATGTAGAAAAATGTTTCTTATTATGCTTACTATAAAACCGAGTATATATGAATGCTTTCTACATCTAATTTTACATACATACATATGTGCACACAAGAGAATTAAAATGAAACACTACATTAGATGGAAAAACCTGTAAAGCACAAAAATTCACAATAACAAACCCATGCAAAACAGGGGTGGTTTGTTTTTTTATTTTTAAATAAAAAGTGTTTGGCATGTCAATAGAGAAGGCTAGCGAAATGGCATCAACATTAAATTTTGTATGGTTTCCATGTAGTGGTGATGGTTGTAAGTAACCCTTGCCTTTAAAACCCTCAAAAAACATGACAAATGTCTCCGCAATTTTTGATAAGGCATTACTTGGTGTCGTTCTCTAGGTTTACCTTGTTGTTCAAGATAAATATGAGTGAGGAGGGGAAGCTTCTCTAAAGGTGCAAGTGCGATCATCAACTGTGGAATTTCTGTGAAGTGGTTGGAGGTTATTTTGTGTTTTTTGCATGGGGCAATGGTTGCAAAGCAATAAAAAAGTGTCGATTCTGATAATTATTTTCCCATTTTTTGTAGGCATTGGAGAAAGAAGTGAGTGGAGAGAAAGCAAGCGGGAATAGGTGCATTTGAGCAAGTGGGAAGAGGTGCATATTGAAAAAACCGTTATTCAAGTCTTTCCAAAATAGTTTATGTTATTTTCCAAAGGGAATTATTGATTGTTGTTATGTAGCTTAGTCTATATTGTTTCATTTATGGTTTATGTATAGTCACAAAGGGTGGAAGGCAATATTGTTTTTTTTTTTTGCATTGGTTTGTTACTGCAAATTTGTGTGTTTTTTGTGGGTTTTTTTTATGTGTTTCTCATGTGTCCTTTGTAGAGTGCAATCAACATATATATATATATATATATATATATATATATTGGTGTAGCTTTTGTTTTGTAGTTGCATATATATGTATTGCATGCTTTAAATACACCTTTTTAGTTATTATTTCTTTCAACCTCAGAAAAGGAGTTGTTAGATGATAGACTCTATAGTAAGTGTAATAAGGAAGATTTATTTCACCATGGATTAGAGTGGTGATTAATGTATGTTCTTGCTCGAGGGTTTGGTGAGATCTCATCAGGCTCAATGACCCAATATGATAGGGTTGAGAGTAGGCCTCATTTTGTTTTGTTTGATTTTATATTTCCTATCTGTAGGTCTATGTGTTTCTGACATTAGACGCAAACAACATTATTTTGTTTGAAGACCACCTATGGATATATCTATATAACAACCACTTTTGTGTAGGTGGTTAGAGGTTATTTTGTGTTTTTTGCATGGGGCGATGGTTGCAAAAGGAAAAGAAAAGTGTCACTTGTGATATTTTTTTTCCAATTTTTTGTAGGAAAGCTAGCGGGAAGAGGTGTATTTGAAGGAAGTGGGAAGAGTGTATATTGTCTACATTTATTCCATGTACGTACATTTCTCCATGCACTTTTTTACTGTGTATATTTCCAAACAACAAATTCCTAGATATGCATCCAATGCATGATGCTGGATTGTATTTTTATGTATCTATGTGAAATTAGATGCAGACAACATTTATATGCACATCAACCTCTATATTAAGTGTAATAAAAAGAATCAATATCACCATTGATCATGGTGATAGGGAATGTATTTTTGGTCTACCACTATAATCAATAACAAGACCAACATTTCATCTCACACTTAATATACAGACTGCCATTCTAAGAAATCTTTATTAAGGCCTAGACAAATAAGAACCATCCTTAAACACACACAAAAACAACTAAGAATGCCTTATCAAGAAGAACATGAGCTGATTTATTACTTTGCAACCATTTCCACCACACAAAAACCATAAATCAAATAATTTATTCAAGGCCATAGAAGAACAATCAACAATGCCCTATGGAAAATAACATAAACCATTTTATTACTTGAAGTATTCAATGCAAGGTCCAGAAAAGCATAATACAACATATCAACCAACAAGAGAAATACATATGCACCTTTGAGTTATTCTATTTTGCAATAATTGAATTCTAAACATATTATTATAAGTAAAACTACCTATATCATCTTCATTGAACCTTAAGGTCTTTATTCTAAAATTTCATGACTAAATCTTTGACTCTCAGTAGCTTGTTATGCTAATTAAGGATCATATGAAACAAGAATGGAATTCATTTCAATAAGAATTATATATTAAACAAAAAATATTTAGAAAGCAAAACAAAACATTCATATGGTTATGTTGTAACCATAACCACAAAACAAAAGAAACAAGTGAATAAACAATAGTTGTTATTACAACCATCACCAACACATGCAAACCATACAATAATTAATGTTGATGCCATCTAGTGCTCAAGAGATCAAACATCCACACTGCATTTTCCCTTAATTGACTAGCTGAGAAGGCTACGAATTCAAACCTTTTGTTGGCTATAATAATGCCTTGCTTCGGATTAGGGAATATACTATAGGAAATAAAATATTTGAATTTGTAGCCTTCTCACTGAGTCAATTGAAGGAAAATTTAGTCTGGATGTTTTCTCTCTTCATAAATTTGAAGGGGAGCAGTTGCAAAGTGAGGGAAAAATATGGTATACACATCTATTTAGATATAACGGTTTGTATATAAATAGATATATACATGTGTACATATAGATATATATATCTAGTTATATGTGTGTGTTCTTGATTGACCCTTAAGGTGTTTATTTTGAGATTCGATGGCTAAATATTTGACTCAACACCTTGTTATGCTAATTAAGTACCATATGAACCATGACTGGAACTCATTTTAATAAGAATTATATATATTAAACAAAACATTATTTAGAATGGGAAACAAAACATTCATATTTATTATTTTGAGAAGATAGTTATTTATTTGGAAACAAAGTTGTTCTTTGTTTCATTCTCAAAAAGGAATTCTTACAATAATAGGATTTATATTAAACATAATAAGAAACACTGGTTGCTACATACAATGTGCTCAAACCCTTTTGAAGCTATTCAAGGGAGAATTCAAATACTTTTCCCAAGACTGGGCAATAAAAAATGAAATAATATAGCCAAAGCTTGACAAGAACACTTGACAGTTCCTTATGGAAAACAACATAAGCTACACAACATTAACTATTTGGCTACATTGCAACCATGACCACTAAATGGAAGCCACAAATGAATAAACAATAGGTGCTACTACAACCATCGCCAGTACACAAGCATACAACAATTAATGTTGGTACGAACCAATGTTTAATTTTGGTGGCCTTCTCTATCCACACGACGGGAAAATTTCCACCCTATTCTCAATGCGTGCCAAATACCTCTGTCGCCTTTTCCACCTATGTCAGAAGGCTTTAAAAATGGGGAGGATGATGAATAACCAAGAGGCTGATGGAAATTTTGACTAGATCTAAAAAAATAATTTGCCACCCTTTTCATGACCGCTAGAAAGCTCAAAAATTGGGAAGGCTAATGGGAATTCTAACCAAAGTACACACAAACAACCTATCAGCTAATGGGTGTGTGCAAGAAGTTGAGTCCACTTTTTGGCCGAAAAGTGGAAGTGTTTCCTAATTTTCAGAATTTGACACATTTGACCTTAAAATTTGAAGCACTTAGAGATGAAATCTTTAACAAAGTCACTGATCATAAAATGTAGTGCTCGGAGTCTACTTTCCAAATATATAATTTATTTCAATACCCAGATTGTACAAATTGAGTTTTAATAGGAATTTCTAAAAACCACTATTTAAAAGTCATTATTTTTTACCATACCATGCACATGTACGACATCCATATTTTGACTTAAATTATCGTATTTTTCTAAATCCTTTTGGGAAATTTTTTATGACTCACTGAAGCTTGTTCTTGATTTTTTTTGTAATTTTATTGATTTTTTTTTTTGTTAAATTTTTTATTAGGTAGATTTGTCATTTTGAAAAATCATGTACGACATGCCTAAGATGACCTAAACTTATCATTTTTTGATTTTTTTCCAAAGAATTGTCCAAGTTTGTTCTCATGCAACCGTTTTCAAAATGTTATGTTGATCAAAGTTATTAAAATAGTAAAAAACCTGATATTTAAAGTTTAATTTTATTAGAAATTAATTGAAAAATAGAAAAAAATAATTCAATTGCAAAACAAATTACATATTTAGAATCTGCATTGTTTCATCTAAAATGGGTTTTAATTTCGCCAAAAAAATTCTGCAAAAAAGGTCGTCAGCCATATGTTCAAAGTAGTATTTTTCTTTGACATTGTTAGGACCTTCAACTTGCAGGTCAAACCAAGGTTGAAGGCCTAGGTTCAGACTTCCAATGCTTTTCCCGAACCAAAAACCTAGGCAAAAACCCGACTACAATGCAAAACAAAATTCAAATTTTAAAAAACAGGATCCTGATTATAAAACGAGATCCCGTTTATTAATAAACGGGATCCCGTATTATAATTGGGATCCCGTTCCTCACTCGGCAGTATTTGGACCATTGTGAATGGAATGGGATCCTGTTTCATAAACGTGATCCTGTTGCCTTTACAATGGCTTCGACATTCAATTCCGATGAACAGGATCCCGATTATAGAACGGGATCTCGTTTATAATAAACGGGATCCCGATTATAGAACGGGATCTCGTTTATAATAAACAGGATCCCATTTAATAATCGGGATCCCATATTATAGTAAGTGGGATCCCGTTTTATAAATGGGATCCCATTTATTTTATTTAAATACACTGTGGAGAATTACTGTGAAGTCTGCAACTTCACATGTACAGCCGAGAGCACTAAAAGTGAATTATTTTTCATAAGTTATTGTATTTACAAGTGGTGAACTTGATTTTTGGTTGATTTTATCAAACAGAGCATCATCTACACCATTTTTGAAGTGAAATTGTGTTATTTTTGTGCTTGTTTGGAGGAACAAAAGGTTTCAATTTGCAATATGGATTGAATTTTTCAAAGGAAGCTTGAAGAAAACAATTTTTAAAGTGGAATTGTGGTAGTTTTCTACTTGTTTTTCAAGGAACACAAGAGGAAGAATTTTGTCCTAATAGGTATTCAACTTCCAATTTGGATTGAATATTTTGAAGTATTTCACTATTAACATTCATTTGTGCTTGAGAATTTTATAATTATGGGAGATAAAGATCGTAATAAGAAAAGAAAGACATTGACTCCTCAAGAAGTTGAAGCAAATAGAGAAAAAGAGAGAAAAAGACAAAGAGAAAGAAGAATGAGAATGAAATCAATGAATGATGGTGGAGCAACCAATTCAACAACTATTGAAGATGAAAACATTGAGGATACCATGGTTGTAGATGAAGGTAATTTGCAAGGAGTCAATTTGAAGAAGAATATGATTATACAAACAAGTCCTACTATGTCTTCAAATCCCTCTTTGAATGCTATGGAGAATATTTCAATATGCACAAATCTAGGTACGTCTTCAAATCCACATGTTAGTGAAATGGTAAATTTGTATGTAGAAGTTTTACAAGATGTTGGACTTAATGATGTTGACATTGACTATATTCAAAGAGATGAAACTTTTATAGAATTTGTTGAAAATAATAAAGAAAAATCTTTTGTTGCAAATGAAAATCAAAATGATCATTTTCTTGAAAATGAAAACAAAACCTTTTGATGAAAATGAAAATGAAAACCATTTTGTTCATGAAAAATGAGAATGAAAATGAAATGAAAACCGCTTTGTTCAAGAAAATGAAGATGAAAATGAAAAATGAAAACTATTTGATTGATGAAACAAAAATGAAAATGAAAATGAAAATGAGAACCATTTTGTTGATGAAAATGAAGATGAAAATGAAAAATGAAAACCATTTTGTTGATGAAAAATGAAAATGAAAACTGCTTTGTTGATGAAAATGAAGATGAAAAATGTAAATGAAAAAAGATGAAGATGAAGATGAAAATCTAGAATGTGATGTTGAATTTAATGAAAATATATTTTTTAAAATTGGAAGTGCTGCTTTTGATAATCTTTCTGGTCAAATTTCTTGGAGGCAAATAAGATCACATGCGAATAGAATATACACCAAATTCTTTTATCGTAAAAATTTGCATTTCAATGTCAACTAATGATGCAATTGATGAGAATGCAAAAAATGAGGAAAGTAATGAAAAGGTTAGGCTTTTATGTTAAACCAAAAAGAAAAGATCAATAATTAAAACATGTTATGTCCATTGTTGCTAGTGTCATTCAATCTATTGGGAAAAATAGTCGATCTAAACATAAAAACGCAGCAAGAAGAGCTATAACTATTGCTATAGTTAATAAAACAACTTTGAATAAAAGAATGGTAAGCAATATCAGTGAAGTTTTAAAAATGCATCCTAAAACATTACTAAGAGTGGCAAAAAGAAGAGAAAGTATAGAAAATGATCCTATCAATCAATGTTGGAGTTTCAATGGACGACTACCGAGGTCTGATATAAAATTGAATGTTGAAATTAAATCTTTGATCAAAAAATATTGGCATGATAATACTAGGGTTTCATCTAATGCTAGAGATGTTTTAAAATTAAGGGTGGGATCCAAAGTTCGTGATCCTCACCCAAAACACCTATTAGATACAACACAAACTGAATTTTATAGAAAATTTTGTAGCGATTTAGTGTTAGCTGGTAATATTAAAATAAGTCAAAGGTCTTTTAAAAAATGTAAACCCTGGTATGTAAAAATTAATAAGCAACGAATATCTTGTTGTTGTAAAATACATGTTCAATTTCATTATTTTTATGATGTTTTTTGATATATACATTGTACCTTGCATACTAACATGATTATACATGAATGTGGTATTGATATGCCACCTGAAGCAATAAGAGAGTTTATTTTAGGTTTGTTTTGGGAAAAATCTAATGATAAATTATTTTATTTAAGTTCTTGTATTTTTGGACAATGCATTAACTACGGAAATCTTTCATTTTTAAGAATTTGTTTGCATGATAGTGTTGATCATGACTTTGGACAACAATTAGTAGATGTCAAAAGATTTAGGAATGTTCACTATTCTTTAAAAGATGGAAAAATAGGAAAGCGTTGTGATTTAGTTACAGAAAAAGTTAGTGTGCATGCATTTATGAGTGAATTTAATAATAAAATTGTACCAAAATATGTTATGCACTCTAAACATGCCTCGATGGCTTGATGGCCAATTTCGCACGTAGAAACACATTTCCAATTGGTAATATACTTTCGGTTGATTTTGCGGAGAATTATACTTCGCCAAGAGGAAATTCAATCAATATTATAATTTAGTGCAAGTAGCTATGTTTGTCCATATTGTTTATAGACATGCGATGGTAGCAACGAGATGGTACCCTTGAGGGAGTATCATTTTTATTTCTGAGTGATAATTGTCATACCATCGAGTTTGTCTAATATTGTTTTAGTATATTTATAGAAATTTAAGAGAAAGAGGAATCCATATGAAAAGAACACCTCATGGTCAAATAATTGTACCAAAGCTCAAAATGCTAGAATACCTATTTGGTTAAGTAGGGTTCACAAGGAACTTAATGTTCAACATATATGGAGTTCTTTTTAAGCTAGGCATGGTAAAGGAGAACATGATGGAGCTGGTGCGTGTGTCAAAAGAATTCGTGCTAGAGAACAATTAAAATTTGAGGATTCAAAGAAAATTAAAATGCACAATGAGATTGTGGATTGGTGTAATGGAAGATTATCTGCACCTAGTTCAAGTGATTACTCTACAATTCATCATTTCTTTTGGTTGGTGGAAGAAGAGAACATTGTACCTAGAGTTGATTGTGAGACAATCAGTGGATCTACTAAATGGCATTCATTTAGGAGTGTGACAACAAGTACATGGACTATTTGAAAAAGGAGTTTAAGTATATTTTGTATCTCGTAGAGAGATTGGGGAAGACGCAAAAATACGTGAATGGGCTGAACAAGGATCAAAGATTATGACACCTACGTAAGGCATAATCAATATGAAAAGAACTATTGAAGAAAAAAAATGATCAAGCTTGCATCTCAAGATTATGACTGCTTTAATTTTGTACAAGAAGGCTGTACTTAATTCAATTTATTTCATTTTATTTCACTTATTAAGTTATTACTAAATTATTTATATGGATATGCAAAAGCATAATTGAATTTTGTTGGCAGGACATGTGTATGCAGTTATTGCACCTGAGGGGAATGAAGAGCAAACAGAATATTGGTTGGCTCGTTGTGTGGAAACTAAACATAAGTTGTTAACACCTCGAGAAGATGATGATGGCTTTTATTATCCAATAGGTACGGTGATCCCCTTAAGACACCTCCTTAAGCAAACTTTGATAACAAGTTTTAGATCCCCTTAAGCAATTTTTTAGAACAAGTCTTTGATCCCCTTAAGAAATTTTTGAGAAGTTATTTGATGATGGTTTTTCAACATGTTTTCCAATAGGATCAGTGGTGGTTGCTGGCACTTGGCTATGAAAATACTTGAGAAGAAAGAATGGACGTTCTACATTCAAGACCAAGAAACACATAAAAAGATTATGCATTATTCACATTTGGTGGTGGAAACAAATATAAAAACTAGAGCGCTTATCGGTGGAAGACCTTCAAAAAAATTGCTATGGTCAATTTCATGGAAGAAGATGAGGCAATCATAGATGCATTGCAAAAAAGAGAGGATGCAAATGAAGCAATGGAATAAGTAAATACAGTAAATATAGTTTTATTTTATTTTTCCTTTTAAATACATTAAATACATGTTTCCAACATTGGTCAAGTGTGTTATTATTGAAATTGCTGATTTAAATTGTTCTTTATATATCCAAGGCATAATCACAAAAAGGATCTAGTCCATGCAGATTCAACCTAGACAACATGGAATACTTGGTAAAAACAAGTAATTATTAGTTAAATTATATTTAAATACATGTTTTGATTACATATTGATATTGCTTGGACATTAATTTTTAAAATTGATTTATTGTCATTTTTTGTATCCTAAAGGCATCATTGCATTGATCTCATACTTTGAAACAAAAAGGATAGGATGCCTGGATTCAACCTAGAAACATGTATATAAACAAAATGAAACATGTATACAAACATGCATACTTACAAAATTAAACATACTCTATGTACT
>VDFB02270651.1:465583855-465596359 GCA_007258455.2 Sequoia sempervirens | reverse complement strand
TTTTTTTCCATTTTTGTATCTCAGGAGATTGGGAAGCATGCAAAAATACAGAATGGGTTGAACAGTGGGATCAAAGATTGTTGACACCTACAGAAGCACATAATCAATATGAAAGAACTATTGAAGAAAATGATCAAGTTTTTGCATCTGAAGATTATGACTGTGTTTCAGACCTTGTACAAGAAGGTAATTTTAATTCAATTTATTTCATTTTATTTCACTTTATTAAGTTATTTTTTAATACTAAATTATTTATATGGATATGCAAAAGTTATTAAGTGAATTTTGTTCGCCGAGGACATGTGTATGTTGTTATTATTACTTTGTGAAATGAAGAGCAAACAAAATATTGGTTGGCTCGTGTGTGGGAAACTAAACATAAGTTGATAACCGTCCCGAGAAGATGATGATGGCTTTCATTATCCAATAGATACGGTGATCCCTTAAGACACCTCCTTAAGCAAATTTTGATAACAAGTTTTAGATCCCTTAAGCAATTTTTTTAGAACAAGTCTTTGATCCTTAAAATTTTTGAGAAGTTATTTGATGATGGTTTTCAACATGTTTTCCAATAGGATCGGTGGTGGTTGTTGGCACTTGGCTACGAAAATACTTGAGAAGAAAGAATGGTCTACCTACATTAGAAGACTATGAAACACATAAAAAGATTATGCATTATTCACATTTGGTGGTGGCAACAAATATAAAACTAGAGCGCTATCGTGGAAGACCTTCAAAAAAATTACTATGGTCAATTTCTATGGAAGAGCATGAGGCAATCATAGATGCATTGCAAAAAGAGAGGATGCAAATGGTACAATGGAATAAGTAAATACGAGGGTAAATATAGTTTTATTTTATTTTTTCCTTTTAAATACATTTAAATACATGTTTCAACATTGGTCAAGTGTGTTATTAGTTGAAATTGATTTAAATTGTCATTTTATACGTCCTTACGGCATAATCACAAAAAGGATCTAGTCCATGCAGATTCAACCTAGACAACATGGAATACTTGGTAAAAACAAGTAATTATTAGTTAAATTATATTTAAATACATGTTTTGATTACATATTGATATTGCTTGGACATTAATTTTTAAAATTGATTTATTGTCATTTTTTGTATCCTAAAGGCATCATTGCATTGATCTCATACTTTGAAACAAAAAGGATAGGATGCCTGGATTCAACCTAGAAACATGTATATAAACAAAATGAAACATGTATACAAACATGCATACTTACAAAATTAAACATACTCTATGTACTTTTATGTATCAAATCAATATTCTATATATTTTTTTTCTTAAATGTGCATGTTTTCCTACTTTGAAACTTTATGTTTATGTGTATAATCACTAAATATCATGCATACATTATTGTTAAATCAATTATATACTTAAGACATATTATGACCCCTTAATACATCCCCTTAAGACACCCCCTTAAGACCCCTTAAGACATCCCATTTAGGCGTATTATGACCCCTTAAGACATCCCCTTAAGATGTTCTATTATGACCCTTTTAGACATCCCCTTAAGACATCCCGTTAATTAACATGTTCTATTATGACCCCTTTAGACATCCCCTTAAGACCCCTTAAGACATCCCCTTAGTTAACACGTTCTATTATGGCCCCTTTAGACATCCCCTTAATTAACACGTTCTATTATGACCCCTTTAGACATCCCCTTAAGACCCCTTAAGACATCCCCTTAATTAACACGTTCTATTATGACCCCTTTAGACATCCCCTTAATTAAGACCCCTTACATCCCCTTTGACCCCTTATACCCTAATTAACATGTTCTATTATGACCCCTTTAGACATCCCCTTAAGACCCATAAGACATCCCTTAATTAACACATTCTATTATGACCCTTTAGACATCCCCTTAAGGCGTATTATAACCCCTTAAGACATCCCTTAAGACATTCTATTATGACTCCTTTAGACACCCCCTTAAGACATCATTATTTGTTTTGACAACTTATAAATTAGTGTTAGATGAACTATTATTTATAGTATTTATTAATGCTTTTATTCTCTAATCTTCTATGGTATTGTTTATTTCTTAAAATTTTATCCTTTCTAGGTATATAAATATATTGCTTTTGTTTGTAAATTATGATTTATTGACTGATTATTGATTGGCATGAATTGAATAAGTTCATTGAGTAATTATGCTATTTATTGAATGTACATATCATGTATATCATGTATATAAATCACTAAATTTGCAAAGTATAAATATTAAAATGTCCTATATTAATCCATGTAGAAGATCCACTAAATTTCACATTAATGTCCTATATTAATGTCTTGACTATGAACATAAAATGCATAAATGTACATGTGTAAATTAAAATTTCAAACAATAATAAAGTCCATAATTTATGTAACATATTAAGTGCATGAAACCAATATATTAAGCGCATGAAATAAAGTCCAACAAAGTACATGATAAAAAAGAAATATAGTCCATGAAATAAACAAATATAACACATAAAATCACATGTTTCTAGGTCATGTACTATCTCTATAATCAAGAGACCTCTTCAGACCATGCGGACTATGTGGATGACCTGAAACACTTTGTATAAGAGAAAGATGAAATTAGATGTAAGACAATAAAAAATGATTTAGTGACAATTTAATTTATAATCCATCGTAAAATTAAATTACCATCATATCTACGTCTGGATACTCTGGTGCGCCTGAAGCAACCTCTAAATTCTCTAAATCAATCTACATAAACAAGAAAAAGAAATTTGAAATTAGATGTACAACTCTACAATTAAATTTTTTTAATTCAATTAAAGTTATAATTTATCATATTTTAATTGTACCGTATTATGAGGTTGTGCACTAGGCTCTTCTCCAGGACTTGTCTATACATGCTCAACTACAAGATGTGTCTCATGCTATAAAAGAAAAAGAATATGTAAAAATCTTATATTATGTATATATTCAATTTAAATTTTATAATTGACTTTAAATATATAAAAAAAATTAAATTACCATTTGATCTGAAGCCTGCTCTACATGTCCTCCTAGTGTTGTAACTATGTCTGGGTCAGGGCTGAAAGTTGCACTAACAAAGTCCTACAAGATCAAAATTAAAGCATGTGCAATTGAACTAGGTTAATATATATATATATATTCAAGTTTGCACATTTTGTGTAGAAAGTTTTGTAAACAACCTAGAAATCAGTGGCCTCACGAGTAACTGTAGCATCAAATGTTTTCCCAATGTGTCATGCCCTGCCGTGCGAACCCCAAAGGAACTAAAACAACGGAACATTTTTTCTTTTTTTTTAAAAGAATATAATAACATACTTAAGTATTACAACATAACATTATATTAAGAGGCACAACTTGTTCCAATGGGGTACACGAAGTGACATGACTATTCTAACCCATAACATCGATAAAAAGATAAACAATAATTAAACAATTATATAAATCTATTAATTCCCATTCATCATTAAAATATCCATTAAACAATACCGTTATCAATACCATATGCACATGTGACAATACATGTAATTATATAGATATAAAATGTTACATATTTCAATAGATACAACATAACGTAACCAACTATTACAAGTGATAATTCATGAATACATACAAGGCCTGAATATACATTACATCCCAAGTGATAATAAAATACAATTAACTGAAGATACATCTCAATAACTACATATCCAAATTACATCGAGGTCACCCCATCACACATGGGAGACGATACATCAATAAATACATTAAATACATTACAACTGAAGTATATACAACTATCTGGTACACAAGAATAACTGGATCATCAACATCTTCCAAAAGTCCTGCAATAAAGATACACCTGTAATAGAAGGGGAAACCCAACGGGGTGCGAAGCACGTTCCACCCAACCACCCCCGTGCTGGGAGTAGGCAAGGAAGGGTCCCCGACCAAGCACGTCTAACAAAACACAAAAACTAACTCCAAGAAAACAACTTAACATCCAAGACCACTAAATACTCAACAACACCAAATCTAAAGGCACAACACAAACCACTGATGAACATAACAACCAACCACACTCACAACATAACTAGAACTCAAGACATAACATCAAATAATACTTCCAACAATGACCAAGAACAAATCAATAAATCACTTCCAGAGGACTTCAGAAAATCAACACAAATAGAATGTTAGACGAGAGTGTCATCGCATGGTTTCACATGGATTCTCCAGACAACCTATTACAAGGTGCCGCCTCCATCTCTACATGGATTCTCCAGACATCCAAGTTAAGGTGCCGCTTCCATCTATGGTTCTCCAGACGGCCTATCCCAAGGCGCCGCCCCATAGGGTCACTCATGCGGAGTCACTGACCTTTCGTGAGGACAAGGTAATGACCTTGCCAACCACGGCCTTCTCAGTCCCCTTTAGTCTGTGATAGCACTAACATGCGGACGAGGCTTCACTATTATCTTATTAGTGTTTGATCCCCACCCGTGGTTTATTACTTAAGTTATCACTGATTAATCTAACTCTATGTGGGTTACCCTGATAGCCCCTTTGTGCACCGGTCCCCACTAGAGCCACTCTCTCTAAACACTCAATCCCAAAATAACCAACACCAAAACAAAGACTGCATCAACAAGACGTAATTGGACCAACACATGGATCCTCCGTGAGGCATAACCATCTCGCCATCACATAAGAACATTACCAGAAACAGTACAATCCAAGAGCAACTAAATCATAACCAGGGTCGAATCCAAGACCAACCATCAAGTACGCGATCACAATTCACATTAGCAAACTCCGCCTCTGGAAGTTCTAATCACAACTTAGAATCCCATAATTGAATAAGTTAACTCAAGGTTTTCTACATGACCAAAACTCAAGTTTAAGAAAAATCAATTAAATCAAAAATGCATGATCTCGAGAGTAACCAAAGAATAAACAACGCCACAATACAGTTAACCGCAATCAACAAATTCCATCAAATAAATAAATCCACAACTCGAAAATAAGTAACTAAATCAAACACATCGTTTACTCCTAATTTCCTCAATCAGACTATATCGTTACAAGTCAATAAATATTATATCATTAATTCAGAATATCAAAATATCGTATTCTTAAAATATATTTATACATTAAAATATATATTAAATTTCATAAACGAATTACACAAATATATACATCTTTTAAAAAATAAATAAAAATATTAAAAATAAAATACTTTCGTAAAATCCATTTTGCCAAAGGTATGTTACAAATTCAATAAATCTTCTATTTTAAAAATATATATTTTTAATAAAATATTTAACAATTAATAAATAATAATAATATATATATATATATATTAAATAATATATAATATGTATAAATTAATATATATATTAAATAATATTAATATATATATTAATTAATATATAATATATATTAAAATAATATATAATATATAAAGTTAAAAAACACACAAATAAAAATAAACAAAATAAACAAAAAAAATTAAACATTACTGTCCCTGTGGTACTGCGTACCACAGTCGCCTGTGGTACGCACGGTACCACAGGGGACAGCCCTGCTGGCCGCGGCCCACCATAGGCTACGACCAACAGCCTGGGCTGTGTGCGCAGCCCATGGCGGCTACCAATGGCCGCCCACAGGGGCCGTGGGGTACGGCTCCAGCCGGCCCCCCCATTCCCCAATTCATTTTTTTTTTTTAATAAAATTTATTTATAAAATTTCAACATTTTATATTATTTTCCAAAAACTCACTTTTATAATCAGTCGCCCTTTCGGGCACAAAAATCAAACATACAGAACACATTTAAATTTATATATCTACGTTTTTTTTCTTTTTTAATTATATTATTTTATTTTAATAATCCAGAACAATAACTCAACACAAAGTATAATATATTCGCATGAATAGAAAACAGAGTATATATATTTATAAACATATATATATATATATATTTATATTTATATAAGAAGATTCAGAACGAAATCGGAGAGATGGTTTTCCTTCAGAACATATTTCAAAATACAAAATATAATCACAAAATAGATCAGACAAATAAATTCGATCTTCAATCAAGGATGGTTTTCGTTTTATTTTCAACAATAAATTTTCACTATTCATCTATATTGAAAAGTTTCGAACAGGTTCAATGAAAGTTTTCTACAGAAGATTTAATATAGTTTTCAAATCGTAATCGATAGATTTTTCCCTACTAATACAGATCTACATGCAAACTCAATCTTCATTCTAACATGATTTTTATTTCAACAATAATTTTCCCTACTAAGTTAAAGAATTTCAGAACAGATTAGCTAATGTTTTCAACAGAAAGTCAAGGGTTTTATTCGAATATAATTTCAAACCACCGAATTTCTTTCTATAAATTTTTCAACACATGCATCAACAGATATTATTCAAAGCATAATAAAATAATAAATAGCAAAGGAAGAACCTGGAGTCCTTCGTCTGAAGAAGAATCCCCTTCTGGAATCTCTTTTCAAATTCCTCTTGCAGCTCCTCCTCGAATCTATCTATCTTCAGAACAATTATTTTCTCCCCAAGTTTTCCACAAACAAAATTCTTTTCTTTTATTTTTATCTTTCTTTTCCCAGATCCAAAAACAACAGAGTAGCAGTTCTGTGTGTGAATAATCTTCTCATGAAAAAAAAAAAAAACTCAATAAAGCTTCCCTGCTTTCTTTTCTCAAAAAGTCCCCTTGCTATTGGTCCTTTTCAGCTTTTAAAAGCACAAATTTATCTACAGTTTGTAATTAAAATAATTTATTTAAACAAGCTATTATCTATGCAAGATTTTGCTAATTTAATATTAATTAAAAGATATTATTTAATTATCTTTAACAATATTTATTTAATTTAATTATTGTCAACATTATTAATTAAAAATAATTATTTACTCTTTTAAATAAATTGAATCACTTTTTAATTTATAATATATTTAAATTTAATATTCGACTAACACACAATTAAATCAACAACTAAACAACTTTAATCTAATATCATATAAAATAAGGTTAATTAAATAAACATGAACTATAAATCAACTGAATACCTCAACAAAACAAACTACACAAACAACGAGAATGAAAACCACAGTCATAACATGACTCACAACAGACGACGGACTTGGGACGGGGACGCTTCCAAACCTACTCCCTTTTTCAACATTTTTACCCGTTGGGCTAGTTTATTGCTCGCCCTGTCCTGCCGAAGTAGGTGGAATCGAGACCTATTCCTGCAATCCTGCATCTAAGCAAACGTCAAGTAGCACATGTATATATATCTAATCAACATCCTAACATGAGAAGGAATTGCAGTGTAGCAGGGCACTCGTGAACGAGTGATGCTACACTGTCCTCTCACCTCATCTATTCTAACAATTACAATATTCATAACAACTAACATTTCTAACCAAGTGATCATAAGATAATATTCTAATTAACTACTGCATCATAACTAATTACTAAACCATTGCATTATAAAGTAACATAGAATTCAAATCACATGATCACCATAAGATTATCACATCAACATTTAAAACATTAGAGAAAAAGCATTACCTAATAACATAATCCAAACCTTACATATAGAGTATCATAAATCATAATAAGAATATCAATTGTAGCAATCAATTAAACTACTCAACCACACACACCAAAACGAAGAATCAATCACCATCACAATTCAGTATCACACTAACATATAAAGAAAACAATAGTAGTAAATAGTATCAGAAACATGGGGGTATTACACAATGCCAATTCTTATTGTGGTATCAACCTAGACATACATGTACATAGACATTTAACACTTATAATATTTACAAGTGTGCATGCATGCGTTTCATATATCTAGTGAATTCAAAACTCATAAAATTGTAACTATACTAATGTAAACTTTAAACAAATTTACAATATGAATGTACCTGCCCCTGATCTATGACACTCGATAGTGGAGGAGTGCTTGACAATCCCTCAAGAGGAATCGACGTGGATGCCGATTGACTCACCTAAACCAACATAAATATTTGAAACATATATTTGATTCAATTATAAATTTAAAACTCAAGTTAAATAATTTATGATTTCATATATTATTTTAAAAATTGAAATCAAAATACCCCATAAGGGTTGCCGAGTATGACTGTTGTCGAACAGATGATTGCCCTTGCATCATTAGTGTCATATGTACACCAAACAATTTGATTGTTAAAATGTATTGCAAACTTTTCTTTGATATATACAACCATCAAAATTCTTATAAAATGAAGGTACATCTAGATGCATATTTATACCTGTGTCGTAGTGTCCTCAGGGTGATGTTCTGCTATGAGGAACTCTACAAATGAACTGATGTGACCTAATGAACCACCAGAATCTCCCCATCCACTTGAACTAGGTGTGGCCTGATCAGGTCTATAGCATACTTGATGACAACTAATACATATGTGGGGGATGGGCCTTGACACTCTTGGAGTGGTACTCAGACCAGCTCCATAAAAAACTCCTCCATCAACATCATCGTCTCTATGCTCCCCACTCGCTATCGCAGAAGTGTGTTGATCAAGGTCTCCTGCGAGTGTACTAAGGGAACCTAATGTTGAGACCAGAGCTTGATGATGTACAGGTGTAGGAATGGGAGGACCAGGAGCAACAACAAGTGGTTGCGCATGCACGAGGAATCGGGGATCAACCCTTGCCCCTTATCTCTATTGTGGCATGCCGCCACCAACACCCTGAAATGATCTAAAATCAAAATAATTGGGATTTTGCACCAAAACAAACTCTACATACAGTTTTCTCAAAAAATACAATGGGCACTCCCAATTAGCATGTGGGGGACTATCAAAAACCATATACCGTCGATCCCAAAAATGTACACTCATCTGTGGATGTATGCACCACCTCATGGATATTCTAGATTTGTTGGGTGGAATGGGTTGTCGAGTAACGGGGTCAAGAAAGTAGGGGACTAGATGGGCTTTTGTTATTTTAAGGTCTAATATTTGTTTGTAAGAGAGACCATCAGAATAAAATTGTCTTATTTGTTCTCTATCTCGTCGATGCCTATCAAGATCAGAATTGATCATCCTGATGGAATCAACAATGTTTTGCATTGCAGATGCAAAAAGTCTCACATGTGGAGGAATCAATGCTTGACTCTGCATAGCATTGATTTGATTTTTTAAGGATGCAACTTGATTATTTATTTGTGCTCTCAAGCAAGCCTCGTCAGATGCCATAGGTGCTGGATGTGGCATATTAGGTGGAGGTGGAGGTGGAGGGGGGAAGGGAGGCGGATCTGGCTATGGCTGAGGTGGTGGATTGAGGATATCATCAATGTTAAAATCATCCATGATATGCTCGATATAAATGTGCACCTGCATTAAATCATATAAAATAGTCCATGTGCATACATATATTAAGATCATATATTTAATTGAAATAGGATGAGAACATATATATTAGGATCATATATTTAATTGAAATGCACATATATATACATTGATTGTTCAACTCAAGAGCATGCCCATACAAAATTCAAAATTAAATGTATGAACATATACATTTAAAATAAAAAATATGATGCATAATTTGCATGCGTACAAATCATTAAACTAAACTATGTACATACATACAAATTTCAAAATTTAAGAACTATATATGTAAATTTTTAATACATGCACATACATACTAAACAATAGGCAGAACATTCTAAAATCTCATTTTATGTCTAACACACACACACACACACACACACACACACACACGCACACACACACACACACACACATATTTATTACAATTCTTTAGTAGGAGAAATCATGATCTAGTAGATAGTCATAAAATATATACTGTTATATATTATTCATTATAAGTTCATAAATTCCACCAAATTCATAAATCCATGTCACTAAAAATATCCATCTAGAACCAAAATCATAAATTCATGTCACTAAAATATCCATTTGGAACCAAATTTATAAATTCATCACACAAAATATCCATCGTTCACCCAATTTATAAATTCATAACTATTTAAGATCATTGTTTTAATTTATAAACTATTATGGCTCTCTACTGCATAGATCTTCATTTCTTTGTGTTTTCCTTTTCAAAATCAGGAGTTCTCCTCTCCTCTAGCCATTGTCGTGCTCATCTAAGTCCCATCCATAGCCCTAACACATCATCAACAGGGGTTTGCATCTAGATGCAAACATCCTCTAAGAAGGTGTGACACATTCTTCATTTTGAATAATAATGTTGATTTGATCTTGGATGGACTTGAGAAGCATTGATTTGTGTGAAAAACTGTAATTCATTGATTTCAGGTGGTGGAGGTGGGGAATTCTGAGATGGAGTGGGGAGGTGGAGGTGGAGGTGTTAGAGATGGATGGTGTGGAGGTGGATTGTGAATATTATTGAATGGATCCATTTGATCTTTAAGATATGAGTGAACCTACATTAGATTTGTAATTTCAAGATGTAAGATACATGTTTAGGAAATTCCTTTAAACCATTCAATATAAATGGCCTTAAATAATTGAATAAAAATGATAAAATTATATGTAAGCCTCATTTATATGTCTAAGGCACATGTTACTTGAATGAAAATACAATTAACTATTGATATTGTATAATCTTGCGGGATCTTATTATTGTTAAATTTGGTTGGGCCTTGGGAAACTTTGATCACCAAATTTTAAGAACTTCTTTGATCCCCTTAAGAAATGTCATTTTGGAACCCCTTAAGAAAATTGAATTACAATTTAGGGTGACAGGATGGCTTAAGGGGATTCGTCTAGTGAGGTCCTAGGAGAAAATGGCATGGCTCAGAGTGAATAAAATTTGGTGAAGTTTCCCAAGGCAGCAAATTTCATTAAGAGCCTTTAAAGAAAAGAAATGATGGCTTTGGGGTTTTGGGGTAATAGGATGGCTCTTAAAGAGGGATCTACGTAGTAGATCCTGGAAAAAATTACATGGCATAAGGGAATGAAATTTGGTGGAGTTGCCTAAGGCAACAAATTTTATTAAGAGCCTAAGAAAAAATGATGGCTTTAGGGTTTACGGTTTAGACTTTAGAGTTTAGGGTTTAGGGTAATAGAATAACTTAAGGGGATATATGTAGTAAGATCCTAGGAAAAAATTACATGGCATAAGGCAATGAAATTTGGTGGAGTTGCCTAAGGCAACCAAATTTCATTAAGAGCCTAAGAAAAAATGATGGCTTTAGGGTTTAGGGTTTATACTTTAGAGTTTAGGGTTTAGGGTAATAGGATAACTTAAGGGGATATATGTAGTAAGATCATAGGACAACATTACATGGCATAAGGGAATGAAATTTGGTGGATTTTCCTAAGACAACCAAATTTCCCTTTATGATCTTGGGTAGCACAAAATGAATGGTTTAGTGTTTAGGGTTTAGGGTTTACAATTTGGAATATTTAATGAACTTGCAAGTTAGTGAAGAACATTTTCTTGTGGAATAGTTGATTGAGATCTACTCTTGTTTCAATTGACCAACCTAGATCATGATGGCAACTTTGATCACCAAATTTTAAGAACTTCTTTGATCCCTTAAGAAAAGTAGATACGATTTAGGGTGATAGGATGGCTTAAGGGGATTTACGTCTAGTGAGGTCCTAGGAGAAAATGACATGGCTCAAGTGAATAAAATTTGGTGAAGTTTCCCAATGCAACCAAATTTCATTAAGAGCCTTTAAAGAAAAAATGATGGCTTTAGGGTTTAGGGTTTAGACTTTAGAGTTCAGGGTTTAGGGTAATAGGATAACTTAAGGGGATGTACATGTAGTAAGATCCTATTAAAAAATTACATGGCATAAGGGAATAAAATATGGTGGATTTTCCTAAGACAACCAAATTTCACTTTATGGTGCTAGGTAGGACAAAATGAATGGTTTAGTGTTTAGGGTTTAGATTTTAGAGTTCAGGGTTTAGGGTTTACAAAACTTAGGGTAAAGTTTTGGTGCCCCTTGGAATATTTAATGAACTTGCAAGTTAGTGAAGAACATTTTCTTGTGGAATAGTTGATTGAGATCTACTCTTGTTTCAACTGACCAACCTAGATCATGAAATCTCATTCATATTATAATCTTGCATGATCTTATTATTGTTAAATTTGGTTGCCTTGGGCAACTTCACCAAATTTTTAGAACTTCTTTGATCCCCTTAAGAAATTTGTCATATTGGGACCACTTAAGAAATCAATTTACAATTTAAGGTGATAGGATGGCTTAAGGGGATCTATATGTCTAGTGAGGTCCAAATTTAGTCATACTATAGCCTCATTGGTTCCATCTAGCTCTGGGTGAAAAGTGTTTACCCCTCTAATAAAAAAAAGTATCATGTTAAAAATGAATCAATCTATACATATCACAAAAATAACAATAATCTTAAATGTAACCCATACTCTAACAATAATAGAATGCTAAATGA
>VDFB02270651.1:465530484-465583755 GCA_007258455.2 Sequoia sempervirens | reverse complement strand
TATAATTATACTTTTATGGCATTCTAGATATTCAAAACAGTTTTCATAAATCTACCAAATAGACCCATTCTTGACATTGAACCTACATAATTTTAGATATGTCCAATGAAAGATTGGGGTCTAGGGTTCATAAATTTCAAATGCTTTAGTGTTGAGGGTTTAGATTTTACAGTTTAGGGTCTAGGGTTTAGCAAACTTAGGGTGAAGTTTGGGTGGCCCTTGGCATAATTTAGACTTGCAAGTTAGTGTCAATTGGAATAGATTGTATGCGCTTAGATTTACGAATTTGCTAACTAAATTTGCAAACAAACATCAAGATAAACTTTATGAATTTTAACTATTATTTAACATATTGATTTCTAATCTAATTATAATTTAACATTGAAACTCAATTTTAATATATATCATTTTTTCCATACAAAGCAAATAAAATTTAAAACATTTAAGCAATGCAAATGAATTTTTTTGAACTCGAAATTACCTAGTTTTCAAAATTAAAATGATTTGTTCAATTCCAATTTAGGGTTTTAACAATTTCTTTGTTCCAATTCAATTTAGGGTTTCAATTTTAAACAATTAGGGTTTTAATGCAATTTTTTCGTTTCAATTCAAACTAGGGTTTCAAATTCAATTTTTTTCGTTTGATTTGAATTCAGGGTTTCAAAAAGCTTGATTTGGATTTGTAAATGCAATGTTTTTATTTCATTTTGATTTCTAGGGTTTTGAAATGTAATTTTTTGTTTTGTTTCAATTAGGGTTTTTAGAGATTCAATTTTTTTTTTTGGGTTTTATCCAGACAATTTAGGTTTCAAAAGAGTTAAATTTTGTTTCTAAAACACAATTCAAAGGTTCATTTTTTCATTTTTTATTAAAAACCCTTCGAGGGTTTCATTACATTTTGTCTATTTTACAATTATTCATTTCTACTATAACAGTTAAAAAAATGCTTAAAATGTTAAATAAATTTTTAAAAAAATGCTAAATTCATTTATTTTCTTCAAAATTTCAATTCAAAATAGAAAAATGCAAAAAAATGGCATGTAGGCGGGTACTTGTAGCTGATTGTGGGGGTCGCTGTCACCAGTACTCAGGGTCTCATCTGCTGTGTAGTGGAATCTATTTTTTTGAAAAAATAAATAGCAATATAAAATGGGATCCCGATTTCTACAAAACGGGATCCCGATTTATAGAAATCGAGATCCTATTTTTTAGTAATCGGGATCTCGTTTCGTGAAATGGGATCACCGTGCCTTTTCCATGATTTAGGATCAGATAGGAAAGCAGGGATCCCGATTTTAAAAAGCGGGATCCCGTTCCGTCTCAGGCTCGGGATCCCGAACCATAACGGGATCCTGATTTTTAAAAATTGGGATCCCGTTTCTTCAATGCCAATTTCTATTTTTTGGTTAAGGCAAAAAATTCCACACTTTGTGGACTCAACTTTGTGCACTTACCCTAACAATCTAGGGAACAAAAATCAACATAGACTGTTTCATTGTGTTGCAACCATAACGACAAAACAAAAACCATAAATCAAATGATACTGGTTTCAAAATTAAAAATCCATGCAAAAATATAGTCTTTTCTCAACACCACCTTATCAAAACTTGAAACAATATAGCCTTTTCAACAACACACTATAGAAAATGAAACAATGTAGGCTAAGGAAGACAACAACAATCAACAATGCCTTATCGAAATCAACATAAACTGTATAAGGTTAACTATTTTCTTGCATTACAAACACATACATATATATACATATAAATACATATATATACATCTATACATATACATATACATATACATATACATATACATATACGTATATATATATATATCTATATATATACATACATAAATATACATATATACATACATATATACATATACACATATATATGCATATATATATAAGTTAGATGCACATATATATGCATTGCTCATTGCACAAAGCATAAAAAAATGCACAGTAACAAACTGATGCAAAAATATAGTCTTTTCTTAATAACACCTTATAAAAAATGGAACAATATAGCCTTTTGGCCAGAAACTTATCGAAAATGAAACAATATAGCACAAGCTAGAGAACAACAATCAACAATACACAAAACCCATGCAAAACCATAGCCACAAAACGGCGTATGCCAGCCACAAAACACCAACCATAAACAAAACAATATTGCTTCCAACAAATAATATAGCCTTTTCTCAATAGATCCTTATCGAAACTTGAGACAATATAGCCTTTTCAACAACACGTTATAGAAAATGAGACAATATAACCCAAGCTAGACAACAACAATCAAGAAAAACTGCATCACGTTAACAATTTTATTCCATTGTAAACATAGCTAGAAAATAGAAGCCATAAAAAGGAACCCAAAAAAAATCACAGTAACAAACCTATGCAAAAAATATACTCTTTTTCTAAACAAAACCCTATCAAAAATTGAAAGGATCTATCCTTTTCAACAACACCTTATTGAAAATTGAAACAATATAGCATTTTCAACAACACCTTATAAAAAATGAAACAATATAGCCTAAGCTAGAGAACAATAATCAACAATGCATAATGGAATCTGTGAAGACCAAGATCTACATTAATCAAAGAATTGATAGATATGAGTTAAATCAGTCAATATTGAACAAATGAGATAATAGCCCTCCCTATGAATTTGTTGAGCTAATGTAAAGGAAACAATAACATCATCAAACTAACATGAAATTACAAGCAAGATAAGCATGAAATCTATTCCTAAACTACTCAAACATCATCTCATAGGGGGATTGGTGCTACTTTGATGTGGAAAGTAGCCCTTTCCCAACCCCTTTGGATAAGCTAAATGATGAAATTGATTTTAAGATGATATGGATTCAAATGACAATGATGCATTTGTGTATGAGATTGTGGAGAGTAATACAATATTGAAACTCTCTATTTATAGCTAAGAAGGATAAAAGAATGCCAAACATGGAGGATGTGGGACTAAAGATCCACCAATGAAAAGATGCCACTTGTCAACATGTGAGAGGTTGAAGAATGAGCACATTTTGGTCAATGTGCCAAAGAGGGGAAGATTTGAAATTTGAATTTGATGAAAAGATGATTTAAATGCTAAACTGTTTGACCTTTGCAAGAGACATGTAAGAGCTCTTAAATGCTTTGTTGGATGGACAAGTCAACTTGATTTGAATTCAAACTTGAGGGACTATTGTCCAAAGATTCCTTGTTGAGGGAAAATGAGGATTTAATAAATGAATTAAAATCCTTTATTTGTGCAAGTGGGAAAATCTAGAGAATGTGACATGCATTAGATTAGATTGAATCCTGATTTAGTTAATTTTAAAGAGGATTAGGTGATTTGACTCATTTGACTTAGTTTTAAGGATTAAACTAAATCAAAAGGAGATGAAAGATGATTTTAGATTTAATTAAATAAAGATTTGATTTATTTAATCAAAGAGGGTGATGTTAGGATCAAATTAAATAAAGTTGATTTATTTAATTTAAATGGATGACTATAGAGATTGAATTTAATGAACTTGATTTATTTGATGAGTGGATGAATATGAATTTAATTAAATGCATGATGCTAATTTTTCATGTCTACATTTTTCCCCCTCTTTGAAGCAATGTACTTGCTGCGTTGGTTCAAAGAATAAACTTGCTGCGATCAAAATTCAAATTTTTTGTTATTTTTTCATATGCCCAAGTAGAAATAAGTACATTGGTACATTGCCCCCTCGAGAGATTGAGTGAAAAGATTTGATTTGATGGTCAATCTAGTGATAAAGAGGCTCAAAATGGATGGTTATGATGATGATGCAAATGATATGGTTTTAAGATGATTAGAATAACCAATCTCTATTATCCTACACAACTTAAATGATGATATGATGTGATGATGCCTATATGATTATGCAATGGATGTTTTATATAGATGCTTAGACTAAGAGATCTATATTATGATGATGAAAATGAAATGTAAGATGATGTGCAAAATGTTGATGGTTTGTGGATGCAAGATGGATGCGCTGGCGATGATGATTAATTGATCATGACGTGATGTTAGTGCGGAAAAGAAGAAAGAAGAAATGAGATGATGACAAGAGGATCCAACAAGTCCATGATCTGACGAGACTTTATTAGAGATGATGACGATGATGATAGATGATGACTTTCTTATCAATAATTGGGACTTTAAAAGGGCTACTTACCTTATGTTTGATAACACACATAGATACGATGCATCAAGGTATAAAGAACTAGGATGGAGTTATACCTAGTGTGATAGACTTTGACTCGACAAATAGATAGGAGTGTTCTTGTTCATATTTGGCATATGGAAACCTTGCTAGGATGTACCTAACAAAGCAAGTATTCACCAAGTTATATTACAAGAACATCCAAAAAGCACAACAGACAAAAGGATAATGATCGACACCCCATTCCTTTCTCTCTAAATTGCTTTGATTAGACATCATTGAGAGGTCATTGGAATAAGCACAATAAGAAAATAAATAAGAAAAGATCAAGCACACAAACAAGTTAATGTTCTTCATACCTCTAGCCAAAGGGATTTGTTTTTATAGGATAAGAATCCAAAGTGATATCCAAAATGATGCCCATTGTCAGAACAATATATCCTAGGACATGCATTATATAAGATGATGATAGGTTGATAAGTTAATTGATAGGCTTTTGATATAAAGTCGATTGACATGTTTGCAAATGATCAAGAGTTTGATTTTGTGTTTAAAGGTTTGTTGTTTCAATTTTTCTTTTTTACATTTGAAGTTTGCTTTTGCTGACTATTGAGGTTGTTTTTGTTTGTGTTTCCAAAGGGTGAAGGTGACAATCAGTTTATTATGGATGATTGATTATTTTGAGTGAAAGGGAGATTAGATAGATGGATTTTTTCAAATATTTGGATGTTTTTTGATGGTTTTGGAATTTTTTGAGACTGTTTTTGGTATTTTCAAGATTTTACAAATGTTTTGATTTTTGATTTTTTTGAATGTTTTGGGGTTTTCTAAGATTTTATGAATGTTTTTGGATTTTTTGTTTTTTGAATGTATTTGGATTTTTATGTCTTGGGGGCTGATCAAAGATTAGCCTTGCCTACGTTTAAGCTCAGAGACGATGTAGTTCGGATGCCATGTTTTTGATATTTTTCTAATTTTTTTGAGTGTTTTTGGATTTTTCTATTTTTTTAATGTTTTTTTATTTTTTGCATGATTTTGACGATTTGGATATGGATATATGTGTGATGATATCAGTGCTCTATTTAGGATTTTGTTGAAAACCAAGCTAGGGTTGATTGATCAGATCGATGGATTGATGATGATGATAACATTATTGAGGATACACAACAATGCAAGGATTTGATTGATCAGGATTGATGACTATAACATTGTTGAGGATGCACAATAATGCAAGGATTGATTGATCAGTATTGATGATGATAAAATTGTCGATGATGCACAACAATGCAAGGATAGTGTTAAGCAACAAAAGGATTGGGAAAGATATCCCAAGATGATGATGGGTTGATTGGATTTGATTGATCAAAATTTTGAAGCTTGATTTGGAACAAAATTGTTTGAATGATTTGATGTGACATTTGAAATGCAACTTAGATGCAATTGATAATGATTACTTGGATTGATATTCGATGAAGGATGAAGCTTGATAAGGAACATTTTCTTGTCAAAATGTGCCACGAGCTATTGATTTGGAATCTTTCTCACAAATGTTTTGACCAATTTGATTTCACATTTGCCAATGTTCAAATCACCACATAAGTTGGAGGATATAGATCAAGATTTATTCCTAAAGTGAGATCTAAATATATGCCCCCAGTGTCTAGCAATGTATGGAATGTTATGGATAGATTCTTGGATAGGTGTATGGATGGATGGATATGGTAAGCACACAAATGATGCTAAGGATTATCTTGTGATAAGATAAGGTGTTCAGATAAAGAATGCTCATTGGATAATGCTTCATGGCTCAGATAACATTGGATAGGATAAGATCAATGAAAATGACCCATGTCAAGATGTCTACCATAAGCAAGTGTAAAATGTACACCAAAATTTTGTCAAGATCAAAATAACGTGGGAGATGGATGTAGATGGATGAAAATGGATTGGATCAATGGTTTATGGATGGATGGATTTATTATGGCTGAGATGGATGGAATGTTGGATTTATTATGGATGGGATGAGATGCTTCCACCTGAACTACTTCACGTAGATGCTCAATTCTACTCATGATGCCTGTTTTCTAGGTTTTCATCATGGCCTTGCCCAAAGTGCCACCGTAGTGGTTTTCACTAGAGGACGATTTTTTATCTTTATTGTTTTCATGATTTTTTGATTTTTTTCGATTTTTCTGAAAGATTTTAAGCTCATGCTAAACCATCTGGTGGTGTTGATGTATATTCTTTTGTCATGATGTTCCATCGATATCCTTCCTGAAGAAGTTGTTTTTCCAAGATACATGCACTTGAATGCAACTTTTGAGATTCCTGATCTACTTTGTTGATATTGGAGTTGACTATGTCTTTGTGCATACATTGTGATAGAGTTCCTTCTGAATCCTTATGATAAAGGGTTTTTGCCAATACATAGTCAATGTGAAAATTGGATATCATGCATGGAGGCATGGATGGAGTGTGTTTAGGGATTTAAAAGATGGATTGGTTGATAGTTTGGAACCTTTGACTCTCCAAACTTGGGAAGATGAGCAATGATGGGTGGATACGAAAGTGTGTGTGAAATTAGGACCAACTGCTTGATATACCTTGTACGTTGCTTGAGAAGCTTGCTTTTTCTTTTATGGACATCTTTTGATTTTTCCCCATAGTTTCCTTGACTGATGGAGTTTGATAGGGATAAATTTTCTTTGGTATCCACTTATATTTGATTTGTCTATT
The DNA here is from genome assembly GCA_007258455.2 of Sequoia sempervirens. NCBI lineage: Eukaryota > Viridiplantae > Streptophyta > Pinopsida > Cupressales > Cupressaceae > Sequoia > Sequoia sempervirens. Next base: position 465,576,807 of record VDFB02270651.1, on the reverse strand, counting down.
GTACTTCTTTGATTCTTTTTCTTTGATGATATTCTTCTTTCTCTGATTGAAATATTTCTTTCAATGTTGGTCCCAATTCATGGATGGGGTGATGGGTGGATGAAGATTCATGATACGACTAGTTGTAGTATTAACATCGATTTCATCATAAGGATTCTTCGTGCTCCCTATGTTGACATTTACTTGAGACATAGTTTCCCCAGTATGATGGTAGTCTAGCACCTTCGTCCCTTGATTCTTCTTATTTTGAGATGTATTGTTTAGTAAGCATGCTCTGATAAATGACCATTACAGATGACATTATTTCAATTTTCCGCTCTGCTAACTTTAGAATATCTTGTTCTATCTGACCTATTTCCTTGAGTGAATAATGTTGGATATCTTCATACATGATGTTGTCAGTCTGAATTTGGGATATATCTGATCTTGATGTTGACAACTTTGTTTTACTATAGGAATCAATAACTTGCTCTTTTTGTGTAATAATATCAGGAGTAAAGAAATCTTGTTATGAATGAAGATCATTTATGTGTGCATCCAAAGAAATCATCTCATGGATAGATGGAGGAGTATGTGTTATGTGGATATGATCATCATTTGTGACATCTTGTATAGATAGGATATTGTCCATTAGATCATTGTAGTGTCTTGGAGATACAAATTCTTGATCTTGGATGATTTTGGAATTACTTTTGACATGCTTTGGATCAAGTTATTGACATCCATGGGTTAGTTTCAAAGGATGGATTGCTTATAAAGGATTCTTGGATGTCATCATTAGGAATGGGAAGTGGCTCAATATCCTCTTGATCTTTGAGTGGACTTGGGTCAAATGTTGAGTTGAGGATCCCTTTAGTATCTGTAACCATGAGGTCAAATGGTGTCAACATGTCCGGGGAAGGACCATTTCTAGACTTTGGTGAAAGATGTTGATCATGCTTTGGAATAAATCCTTGAGATATGTTCTTTAACTCATAAGGCAATGTAGAGAAATTTTCAATATGATCATTGGTTGATGGATCGTAGATTATGTTAATGGGATTAAATAATTCCAACACTCCTTGAAATAGATCACTAAAAAGTGGCTCTTGATGTATGGTGAGTTGATCATCAAATGGGGTAGAAACATCGTCAATGTGTTCATTAATGGAGAGATCTTGAAAATCATTTTCAAAAATTGTGGTAGAGAGATTATCAATGTCTTCATCCATAGGGTCAAATGATGTTGACATTTTTTGAATTAGATCAATCTTGGGTATTGTTGGTGGGTTTTGATCATGATTGAAAAGTGACCCTTGTTGTATGTTGATTTGATCATTGGATGACGTGGAAATATCTTCAAGGTGCTTATTGATGGATAGATCTTGAACATTGTCCCTAATAGTGATTATCTTTCAATCAATAAGGTCTTGGATGATATTTTTGAGTCAAATACAATCTGATGTTGTGTGTCCCTTTGTTTTGTGAAAATCACAATGGTGCTCCTCATTATACCCTGGTGGTTTAACTAGGGGTTCTTGATAATTCCCATAGACGGGGAGCTTGATGAGATTTTCTTGTACCAATTGTTGCAGGACTAATTCAATTATTTTCCTAAGTGGTGTGTATTTTTGTTTGTTCCCTTATAGTGATTGATCTTGGAGATGTGGCTTTTGATCTTCAAGATGTGGGGGTCGTATTTGTTGTTGATGTTTTTGATCTTGATATCCGACTTCTTGACATTGGAGATATTGTTCTTGATGTGGTTGTGGACATAACTCAATGCTTTGATGACATGGTTCAACTGATGGAAGAGTGTATTGATTTTGGAGTGAAGATATCTCTTGGCTCAATAAGTCAATTAGTTTGGAAAGTGAAGCAAGTTGATCTAGCGAAGTTTGAACCTGATTTTGATTTTGACTCATTCGATATAGTTGATTTGGCTTTTGTTTAAACAGATTTGGAATTTGTACTTGTGGTATTTGTATGGGATCATGGAAAAGTTGATTTTGGACAATGTTATGATTTGGGATGATGTTTAAATTTGGCATGATAGGTTGGAATTGAACATTGTTATGGTTGGGAATCATATTGCCTTGATTTAGGTAACTTTGATTTTGCATGGTGTTACCTTGACTTGGATCAATACATGGAGTCATTATCATCGTGTTTGTACTTTGAACAACATTTGTGTGATTCACAAACATATCTATCCCAAAATTTACCAAGCATGGATTTGAAATGTTCATGTTTGGAAAAATTGTACTTGACGTGTTCACATTTGACATGTATGTATTTGGTGGGATAATGTTGTTCATTTGAAGACTCATGCCTTGATTGTTCAGTTGATAGATTTGTATTTTTTGACTTGGATTTAAATCTACCATCGGGAAAGGTGTTCCACACTTTTGATTAGGCATACTCACATTTGTTGTACCATTGAGGTTTGTAGGAGATAATGATCCCATGTACGGATTGTATAAATGTAAGTTTTGATAATCAATTGGCATTATGAGGCTTTGAGAGTTTGGTTGGTTTAGACCATTCATGATGTATGGATCAAGTTTATATTCAATGTTCTTCATGTGTTGAGGTCTAGTTTGGACCGTAAAATATTTATCAATTTTCAAGAATATGGGAGGTGAACCTCTAATTCTTTGGATTGATCCAAACTCTAGGTACAAAAATAAAAGTCTAAGTTTTTAAGGATCAAAAGGATGGTGATGAGATATGAAATATGGATGATTCGTGAATGATTGAAATTCTTAGGAAACCTTGAAGAGGATACTAAACTTTAGGACTTGGATTGATGTTTTGATTTGATTTGGATAGTGAACTCATAAAATCTAAGAGGTTGGATGTTGTCCTAGAGTAAATTTTTCTACAAGATGCTAATTTGACTAAATTTTTCAAGAAGGATTCATCTAGACACACCTAACCAAAAAAGGATGTTTTTGATTTGATTTGATTTTGGATTTTGGATAGTGAACTCATAAACCACAAGATGTTGGATGTTATCAAGGGATAGATTTGTTCACAAGGACCAATAATTTGACTAAATATGTGGAGAAGGATTCATCTACACATTCTAATCAAACAAAATTATTTTGATTTGGTTCAAATGATTTGGCCAAAGTTTAGCATGAGGGACTTTTTCAAGATTTCTAAGAATTGTTTGTGAGGTGATTTTGTTTTTGATGTTTGGGGGATGGATGAAAGTTTTGATTTTGATCCTAAGAGACTTAGAGAGAATTTGTTTACTTGAACAAGATATTGAAGAACATAATTTTCTCTAAGAGAAGTTCAAACCAAAAGATCAATGTTTTCCCGAAAGATGACAAAAAGATAGACAAGCACATGTGTGGGGTTTAATTTGAGTTAACTTTGCTTAATGAGTTCTTTTTATCACAAACACACTCTTGATTAAGTTTTCAAATTGGATGTCCAATGTCCTAACTTCTTATCATCCCACAAAGTGTGTTATGTGGAAATCAAGGAAATTAAGAAAAAAGTTACTTAATGTTGACCTTAGTATGAGTACATTGAGATGAAATCCAAATGCTTAGAAGCCTCTAAGTATGAGAATCCCAAGGGCAAGCAATAACATGTGAATTTGTTCAAAGATATTTGCTTCTCCTAAAGGTTTGAGATTTTGATGCCAATGTTTTTGATCAAGAAATGTATTTTGTAACCAAGAACAAGTACAAACCTATGGCTATGAAAGACTTTATTTGTTGATTCCCCACTTGGACAAGTCTGGCTACACTTATTTTTAGCGAATGGTTAGATGCTTGACCCCATTGGCTCCCCTCGACGACACTCACTTCTCGAGGCAGCCAAGCATCAGTACCCATGAAACTCCCATGGCATACTTTCCATTTCTACTAAAAATTGTAAAAGTGTGGGGCGGCTTCAAAATGACCATTCCTGCACCAACAAATAGATATGGATTTTGGTATTTCTACAAAAAGAGTTTTAATTCAAAATTTTCATTCATAGGAGTTGACCCATCGAGGCGAGAGACCATTGTTTCCCTTCTTGTCAGAGCCAACCATGTGATACTGGCCTTTGTTCCAATACCTACTTTTATATCCTGGATGGAAATACTCTTGGCTTTAGAGTGTTACCAGTTGAGTTGTTCCCTTGGGTGAGTACTTTTTCCACAAGCTAGGCCCTCTAAGATAAACAATAGCAAGCAAACATATTCATAATTTGATCAACCTTTGTTTAGAAACAAAGGGAGAACACATGTAATAGGTTCCACTCACACTTGCAAAGTTTGTTGTTCAATTTTAAGCCCAAATTGAAATGTGGAGGCAATATTTTTTGCAGCTTAATGTCATCAAAAGACTTTTGATTCTCAAGATCGCTGTGAAGCATGAGAGAAGTGCATACACCCTTTTATATGAGATTATTTTGCAAAAAAAATTTACAAAACACAAAAGACACATATTCATTTTAAGACCCACAAAGTAGTAATGACTTCGTTTTAAGCACCAAAGGAAATACGTGATAATTTTCCTTGTTCAATTGTTTAAATCCAAAACCAACTTTAGTAAGTTTGTGTCCTAATGTTCATTTTAAGCCTTTTTGAAACAAGAAATTGAAGTGTTCTTTTTAGGGCTCCAAAAGATGTGAGTTAGCCTAAAACAGAAAATGAAAGCATAAAATAGAGGCTCTAAGCATTAAAAAACTGCTTTGTCAACTCCAAGTTTGATGCTTAATTTCCTTCAACTCCAATCTTGCTTGCTTTTGCTTGATTCCAATGCCTGATTCCAAATGTAAACGCCTACAAAAAATTACAAAGTTATCACAAACTAAAAGTATGAATTATTGCAAAATTATAAAAGTAGGCACAAGGCATGTCAATTATTTAAATAAACTTCACAAGGCTCATGAGTTCCTTTTGATGAATTCAACCCAATAATAAATGCCAAAACATTTTCTATTTGCATCCCTGCCAAGATTATCAAGACACCCATACCTTTCAAAAATAAAAATAAAAAAATTACACAAATCAATGCTAACTTTTCCCAACCATATTAGATAAGTTTACATAAATCACTTCATCATTTGTGCAGAAATATAGGATCCTGAAGTTACTCAAATGATCAAAATTATTATACAATTCATACGCTTAACATTCTCAGCCTATTAATGATCATCTATTTGACTTGCAATGAACCCTTTGATGGCACATACAATCTGCATTATTGTTTGGAATTATTATTTTGGTACCACAAGATTATGACAAATAAGATTTAGCTCAATGTGAAAGAGGTCACATAAAAAAAATAAAATAAGAAACAAAAAAAATAAGACCGAATTTATGACAATAATGACATGCAAGTATTTAAAGAGAATATCCTCCGTTGCTTACTACCCAAGTCATGAAAGAAAATAGCAAAAAGAGTATATCAATACATATAATTAAATGCACTAGCTAGCTATCTAATATACCTTCGCATTTAATCTTATTGTCTTATGATATATTTAATTTCTCTTTGACTTGGGCACCTTCACCTTTAATGGCTCACTTGCATTTTTGAAATGGTCAAAACTTCTTCAAGCCTTTACCCACGCAGCCCATTTGTTAATGATAAAAACAAAAATATTAATGACATAAACAACCATCACAAGCTGCATTGTAGGTATTTGTTAAAAGCAGAACCTTGAAAATAGTGAATGACTGGAGATGCGCTGAGCAATACAAATAGTTTGAAAGAATGAAAAACTGACCTTCAGGATGATTCATGCCACCAAAGATTATGCAGATTTGAAGTTTTATGAGCATAAATAATAATAATAAAAAAATGTCTCTACTTTACAATCAAGAATGATGTTAACTTAAAGACATATTGAGCAACCCATGTTGAGATAGTCAAAAATAAATGCCCCATAATGCATGTCGAATCTACTAGTGTGCTACCATCATCTCTTCATAGGCGTGATGGTTAATGTGACTGAAGGTCGATGGAGGTATGTTAGCAAGAGTTGCCCCTGATTTGAGGCATAAGGTGGCCGTGCCTACTCCTCACCATCGATGCCAGGAATAGCAAGACATAAACTTGCAATCATAGCTGCAACAACCCTGTCAAATGGATGTGAAATATAAGAAAAGCATAGACAAGGAACATGAACTATTTTGGCTGAATTCTTGAAAGAAATGTCTTATGCAGTTGTAGCAAATGCGCAGAATGAATTTGTTGAAAAGACTCAAGAAAATTTTATTGGCAAGTGTAGAACCAAGTTTCTACAACTATTTCTAGCGTCCTCTCTGTGCTTCCTCTAGCGGTAAAAGGAATGGATGACTAAAAGTCATTACCTTAATATGAAAGGGTTTGCATTGCAATTAGCAGTGCCTGCTAAAGCAACTTAAACATGTAGTTCTTATTCCTTGAAGACTCGCTTCTTCTTAGATGAAAGAAATAACAAAACACCACTGCTTACTTTTGATGTTTCCTTGCTCTCCTTCTATTATAACCGCCATTGTAGATTTCATTCAAAGGAAGGTCACACGCATAGGAGAGGAGTCTGTATGCTAAGTATAGTGTTATCCAACGTTTCTCCTTAGCAAATGACGACTCCTTCTATACTTTCAAACTCTTTTATAGATACTTGCAGTCTCACAATCACCCAAGGATAACAAATGCATACTTATTCATAATCAACTAGCTTGGATTAGCAAACAAAGAAAGTTGAAATCGATGAAGTGAGAGTAAGTTAAATAAACAAAACATAGTGAGAATAAGTAATCGACATTAAATCTACTTCAATAAAGATCGCCACTATTCCCATCTCTCTATTTCTTTGGATTACCATAATAAGCAGATTCTGTTTTCAAAATCCCCATTAGATATCAAACCTTTATGTTCCCTGTAGAGGTACCTTAAATGCAAAAAATGTTATTGAAATCCAAAGAAAAGTACCCACTACCATTGATTTTAGCTTTCGAAATTCAAAAATGAATAAACTTTTCTAATCAAATGAATGTATAGTGGATGATTTATATTGTAATTTACTCAGATTTGTTTTTTTTTTAATTTTTTTTAGATTTGAGGAAATTAGAAAAGACACCACACGAAACAGACAACACACAAAATATACAATAGTGCTATAGAGACAACAAGAAAGTCTCCCAAATAGAAATCATGAATAGCAGTTGTAGAAGGAAAGGTAATTTCAATAAAAATTCTAGCATAAGCAAAAAAGAAAAATTGATTGAAACAAATGAAGATAAACAAAAATAAATTATATTTCTGCCCCACGGTGGGCACCAAAATGTGAAGACCAAGATCTACATTGATCAAAGAATTGACAGATATGAGTTAAATCAGTCAATATTGAACAAATGAGATAATAGCCCTCCCTATGAAATTGTTGAGCTAATGTAAAGGAAACAATAACATCATCAAACTAACATGAAATTACAAGCAAGATAAGCATGAAATATATTCCTAAACTACTCAAACATCATCTCATAGGGGGATTGGTGCTTCTTTCATGTGGAAAGTAGCCCTTTCCCAACCCCTTTGGATAAGCTAAATGATGAAATTGATTTTAAGATGATATGTATTCAAATGACAATGATGCATTTGTGTATGAGATTGTGGAGAGTAATACAATAGATAAACTCTCTATTTATAGCCAAGAAGGATAAAAGAATGCCAAACATGGAGGATGTGGGACTAAAGATCCACCAATGAAAAGATGCCACTTGTCAACATGTGAGAGGTTGAGGAATGAGCACATTTTGGTCAATGTGCCAAAGAGGGGGAGATTTGAAATTTGAATTTGATCAAAAGATGAGTTAAATGCTAAACTGTTTGACCTTTGCAAGAGACATGTAAGAGCTCTTAAATGCTTTGTTGGATGGACAAGTCAACTTGATTTGAATTCAAACTTGAGGGAATATTGTCCAAAGATTCCTTGTTGAGGGAAAATGAGGATTTAATAAATGAATTAAAATCCTTTATGTGTGCAATGGGAAAATCTAGAGAATGTGACATGCATTAGATTAGATTGAATCCTGATTTAGTTAATTTAAATGAGGATTAGGTGATTTGACTCATTTGACTTAGATTTAAGGATTAAACTAAATCAAAAGGAGATGAAAGATGATTTTAGATTTAATTAAATAAATATTTGATTTATTTAATCAAAGAGAGTGATTTTAGGATCAAATTAAATAAAGTTGATTTATTTAATTTAAATTGATGACTTGAGAGATTGAAATTTAATGAACTTGATTTATTTGATGAGTGGATGAATATGAATTTAATTAAATGCATGATGCTAATTTTGCACGTCTACAAAATCAATCATAAACTGTATAACATTAACTATTTTATTCTGATGCAACCATAACCACCAAACAAAAGCCATAAATCAAATAATATTGGTTTCAATAGTGACCCATATATACATATATACATATATATACATATATATATACATATATATGCACATATATATATACATATATATGCACATATATATATATATACATATATATATGTATGTATATGTATATCGGTGCTACCATAATAGTGGTTTACACTTTCTTAGAGATCTTGATTTTTTTTCTGAAATCACATCTTTTTTAAAAATATATTGATTCAAGCCTTGAAAAGTTCCATTTAAAGGATTCCAATTGAAGAGGGTTTGATCAAACCACCTTAGACCAAGCCCCTTTGGATAGAACCCCGGTAGTTTTAAACCATACCTATAATGAAGTCTATTTTACACCTATCACAATGTTGATAAAAAACCACTTTTGATTTAACTTTTGGGGGATCAAATGAATTCATTTAAAATTTATTTTTTGTAAGTATGTATTCCTTATTATAAGCTTCCAAAAAGTATAATTTTAGTTAAATTTAATTTGATTATTTTATTTATTTTTTTATTTCTTGTGAATGTAGGTTTTTCATCAAAAATCAAACTCTTTGTTCTACACATGTGCAAAAATAGAAGATTGTCAAATATTTTTTGAAAAATATGAGTGCACCAGATATTGAAGTCCTTGATCCAACAAAAAAAATAAAATTGAATTTCGATACATATAAAAAAAATTGTGTTATACGGTTGCACTATGTATGAATTGTAATTGGTTTGACTTCAAAACATGATTTAAAAAATATTGAATAAAAAAATATCTAACCAAGTGGAAGCACTAGATATCAGAGTTATAAATCTAAATTTTAAAAGAATTAGAATTTTATCCTTCATGGAAAAAAAAGTTATGCATTATACGGTGAGTGTCACTTTTAAAAATGTTGTTTTCTGAAGAAAAAAAGTTTTGAGGGCTTATGGAAAAGAAGTGCAATCTAATTCCAAAATTTTTTGAAAAAATATATTTAGAATCTATAGAAAAAATTTCACAAAACTCTAGTTTGCATCATCTTCAAATTCCTCACAGTTTAGCTGCTATAGGTGCCCGAAAGTGAAGATTTAGTAAGAAAAAATTAGTTCAATGTCCAGTTTGGCCAAAACATTTAAACCACTATTGTGGGATCATCCATATATATACATATATATATATATATATGTATATGTATATATACATATAGATATATACATATATATATTGTATATATACATATATATACATATATACATATATATATACATATATACATATATATACATACATACACACACACACACACAAAAACAAACACACACACATATATATATAAATTTAGATGCACATATATACGCATTGTTGATTGCACCAATCACAAAAAAATGCATAGTAACAAACCAATACAAAAATATAGTCTTTTCTCAACAACACCTTATAAAAAAATGCAACAATATAGCCTTTTGACCAGAACCTTATTAGAAATGAAAAAATATAGCACAAGCTAGAGAACAACAATAAAAAAATACACAAAACCCATGCAAAACCATAGCCACAAAATGCATCCAAAATGATAGCCACAAAACACCAACCATAAACGGAATAATATTGCTTCCAACAAACAATATAGTCTATTCTCAGTAGTGCCTTATCAAAACTTGAGACAATATAGCCTTTTCAATAGCGCGTTATAAAAAATGAGACAATATAACCCAAGATAGCCAACAACAATTGACAAAAATTGCATCACGTTAACAATTTTATTCCATTGCAAACATAGCCAAAAAACATAAGCCATAAAAAAAACCCACAAAAAATCACAGTAACAAACCCATGAAAAAAATATACTCTCTTCTAAACAAAACCTTATCAAAAATTGAAAGAATCTAGCCTTTTCAATAGCACCTTATCGAAAATTGAAACAATATAGCCTTTAAAGATAAAGAAAAATATCCCCTTCAGAGTTGAAAAAATGTGGCTATCCCGTCCTCTTTTTAAAGAAGAAATTAGGAAATGGTGGAATATTAATATCTCTGGAACAACTATGTTTAGAGTGGCCAAAAAACTAAGGGAAGTAAAATTCAATTTCAAAAAATGGAAAAGAGAGTCTTTTGGTAATATTTTTAGGATAAAATCTGATCTTCAGATGGAGCTGGGGGAGATCCAAAACAAAATCTAGAAGGATGGATATTTGAATGATATTAAGGAAAAAGAGAATGGGCTCCTTATTAAGATGCACGACATCATTTCTAAAGAAGAGGAATTCTAGAGACAAAGATCTAGAGCTTTATGGTTATCTGCAGGTAATAAGAATACTAGGTACTTTCACTTGTCAGCCTCAAAACATAGGGTGGTCAACAAAATATCTCTTATTGAAGCTGATGGTAATAGGTATGAGGAGGAGGAGGATATTAGAAGGCATGCTATAAAGTTCTTCAAAAATATTCTTTCAGAGAATAAGGAAAATAACCAAAATGATCAAGATCATTTGATAGAGGCTATACCTAATGTGATCAATCAGGAAGATAATTCTAAGATTATTGCTATTCCCTCTAGTGAGGAAGTTAGGAAGGCTATTTTTTCCTTCGAAGGGAGTAAAGCTCTGGGTCCTGATGGGTTCCCTATGTTTTTCTTTCAATGGTTTTGGGAGATAGTTGGAGAGGATGTGGTGAATGCTGTAAAAGATTTTTTTGGGTCCAGAAGTCTCCTAAAAGAGTTGAATGCTACTTTTCTAGTTCTTATTCCTAAAAATCCTAGAGTGGTGGACTTTGATGCTTTCAGACCTATCAGCCTTTGTAATTCTATCTACAAAATCATCTCTAAGGTTTTGACTTCCAGACTTTTAATTATTTTGCCTTCTTTGATTTCACCTCAACAAAATGGTTTTGTCCCTGGCAGACAGATCCTTGATTCTATAGTCATAGTGCATGAGAATATTCATTCCCTGGTTGAATCTAAGACTGAAGGTTTCCTCTTAAAGCTTGATATATGGGTATGTGCAGGATCATGATGGGCCAAAAAGTGGCAATATTATGGGTATTTGTAGGGTATGTGGCTGATGGTTTTTTTTACCCAAAATTGATGAAACGAAAAGGGTTTTTCGAGGAGATTCTCAGATTTCCACCAATATAAATTATGCTTTAATTTGAATTTAATAAATAATTATTATTAATTTTCTATTAGAATTAAGACTAAAGTCCTGATCGATAGGCTGATTGAAAGACATCTGTAACTTTCAAACGGTATCACATTTTTTGAATCCAAAACATGCGTCACATTCTATGCTTCACATACTATAGGATTAAAAAAAGAAAAATGAAATTTCATGAAGTTTTGACCAAGTTAAGGTGGTTAGACCTATGAGTTTTTATATTTTTTAAAAGTTGTAATAAAAAATTCATAATTAATTATTTACTTGGAAAAAAATTACAAAAAAATATGCATCACATTCGAACATGAGTCATCTACTAATATATAAAATATTATAAAAAAATATTATCATTTTATTATGGTTAGGGTGGTCAGACAGACACCTACTTCTTATTTTTTCTAAATTTAAGTACTATTGCATTGAAATTTCAAATTTTCATTAAATAGATTTTATTTATTTTTAAATAAACCTAGTAGTTTAGAAACTACATTCAATTTTCTATAGATTCTATTCTTACATATTTTTGAAATAATATAGATAACTTATTCAAATTTTTATGTCAAGTTTCCTAACACTAATTTTTCTAAATTTTTTGCCACTTAAGGGCCTATTTTTTCCATGATGATCCTGCAAATACCTATATCGAAAGCCTATGATAGAGTCGATTGGAAATTCTTGTTTAAAATTTTAAAGGCGTTTGGGTTTAGCAACAGGGTTTTTTAGTTGGTGGAGCAGCTTGTGTCTACTGCTTCGATTTTGGTTATGGTTAATGGTTCTCCCTCAATTTTCTTTCAAAGCTCCAGAGGTCTAAGACAGGGAGACCCAATTTCTCCTATTTTATTTACTATCATGGTTGAAAGTCTTGGAAGAAATTTGAAAAGGATGATAGATCAAAGATCCCTTGTTGTTATTAAACCGTCCTCAAGCAATTTGATCTATTCTCATCAACAGTTTGTTGATGATACCATGCTTTTGGGAAAATCAACTATTTTGGAGGGAAAGAATTTGAAATCTCTATTGGATGCGTATGGTAGGGCATCTAGCCAGTTGATTAATAAACAAAAAATCTCTCTTCTTCTTTAATACTCCTAAACCTAGACAAAATAAAATTGCCAGAATCCTAGGTTGCAAGGTGGAATCTCTTCCTGTCACCTATCTTGGTTTACCTTTAAGCCTTAAACCCTCAGAGTCCTTTTGTATTTTTCTAGTTGAGAGGTTTAGTAAGAAGCTTGCTAGATGGAAAGGAGCTTTGCTAAGCCAAGCTAGTAAATTACAACTACTCAAAGCTACTCTTCATAATCTATCAATTTATGCTTTAAGCCTTTTTAAAATCCCTGCCAAGTTTGTGGATGTCATTGAAGAGATTCAAAAAATATTTCTTTGGTCAGGTGTTGAAGAGAAAAAAAGGTTTCCTTTAATAGGGTGGGACTTGGTGTGTAGACCTAAAAAGGATGGTGGTTTAGGTCTTAGAAAAATCAGGATGGTTAACAAGATTCTTCTTGCTAAACAAATTTGGAGGCTATTTTTGTCCTCAAGGTAATGGATTGATATCCTGATAAGAAAATATTTGGAGAATAACAAATCTCTTATAATCATGAAGGAATCCCATCATCTACCTAGAGGCTCAACCTATTGGAATAACTTGATTACTAGTAAAAAAATTGTTGACATAGGAGTGGGTCGGCAAGTCAGGAGTGGAAACCAAACAATATTTTGGGAGGGCAGATGGTTGTTTAATGAGACCCTGACTAAAATTGAACCTTTTTGTGGGTGGGATGAGATTTGTAAAGCTCAATTTGGTTTGCATGTTAAAGATTATTGGATAAATAGAAAATGGGTGGATCTATGCCTTATAAGTCAGGCTCTTGCTCCTAATCATTCATCCCTATTGGCTGTTAGACTTAGCCATGATCAAACAAAAGACCGTATTGTTTGGAAAGATGAACCTTCGGGTAACTATTATGTTTTGTCAGCTTTTGCCAGGTTGTTTGCTTCCCAGGCCCCTCCTCCCCTTTGGTCAAAAGCTTGGATCAAACACATGGTTCCTAGAGTCAACATCTTCTTCTAGATCCTACTTCAAAACAAAGTTCTCATGGTTGATAATCTTTGCAAGCAAGGATTTCAAATACCCAATAGATGTTATCTCTGCAAGATGGAAGTAGAGTCAGTTTTTCATTTGTTTCTTCATTGTCCTTTTGCTGCCACGATTTGGGGAAAACTCCTCTATTATTAGAATTTATCTTGGGTGTTCCCCTCATCAATTGAAGACTTCTTCATCCAATGGAAAGCCCCTACTCACAACCCAGCTCTTCGGAAACTGTGGGATTTTTCCTTCCCTCATGTGGCTTGGGGTATATGGAAAGAATGAAATAATAGAATTTACAGAGATAAAGAAACTTTTAAGGTCATTGTGTTTGATAAAATAATAGATTAATGAAGGAAAATTTCAATGCTATCCCCTGGAAGGCTTGTAACACAGAGAAAGTGGCTTGTTCTTCCTATGATTTTATGATTGCTAAGGAATGGAATATCAGTTCTGATATCTCTTGTGCACATAAACAGGCTAAGAAGGACAGGGAGGGTGTAAGCTAGACTTTTCCGCCTAACAGTTGGATCAAAGCCAACTTTGATGGGGTGGCAAAATGTAATCCTGGGGCGGCGGGATGCGGCGGAGTCATAAGGGATTCTTTTGGAAATTTTCTTGGTGTGATTGCCACAACCCTTGGCTCACAAACCAATCACTTAGCTGAGGCTACTAGAGCCTTTTATATTATAAATTTAGCTCATAGTCTGAATTTTAAAAACCTTTGGCTTGAAGGAGACTCAAGAAATATTATAGAATGTCTTTTAGGTAGGTCCCCCCATTCATGGACCATAAAGTCTTGGATTGATGATGTTATTTTGACCTTAGCTAAATTTGATAATATAAAGATATCATGTGCCTATAAAGAAGCCAACGTTGTGGCAGACTTTTTTGCGAATGAAGGGGTTAAAAGCAAAGGATAGTGCACTTCGTTGAACATTAGTGATTTAAGTGTTAATGTCCGCACCTTATTGAACTATGATGCGTCACATGGGCAAGATGTGTGTCACCTCATTAATGATGAAATAATGGGGTAAGTACATCACTATCATTAGATTGCATGGGGCGAAGCTAATTAGCTTATCCTATAAGCTTGCTCGGCATGCTTTGTGGACTCACAGGTTTGGCAGGACCAATTCGAGTCAAAATCTTATCTCTGTCTGCATTACTATGTTTGCTAAAATGGGAGGAGACAGAAAAAGGGTTGAACCAAACAACTTCGAGAGGCACAAAAAAATACTAAAGTGTGGAACAAAATTAAAAGTGGGGGTTTACTCCATTTTCTGGAAAAACTCCATGGGTCTAATCAGGAAGCTACAGAGCTCTTCGAGAAGAATTGGGAGAATGGGAAAATAACCTTTTTTGGCAGGAAAGTCATGCTCGATGAAAATCTTATTGCTGAAGTGACTGGTATGTCCATTGAAGGACACAAATTTTACCGAGACATAATTTTCTTTGATGAAGCTGTGGTCAGACTTTTGAAGAAAGAAAAGGAAAAATTCAAATTGGTGAAATTTTCCAACAATTACTTTGAGTTCGACACCATTAAAGCTCTCTGGAGAAAAGTTCTTCATGTCATTATGGAGTATATCACCCTGGATGGTCATTTCACTAGGGCCTACGGCTATCACTTTGCCTTGCTCAATCATTTCTGCCATAAGGTCAGGATTTCTCTCCCCTATTATCTTCTATGTTCCTTAAGAAAGAGTCTAGAAGACCATAAGAAAAACCCTAAAAGATACCCTATTCTACATACTGGTGTGATTAGGTTAATTTTTGAATATTTCCAAAATATGTCGGCCCTTGCTAACCAGGATGCCTCTTCGACGTCTGAGGAGGATGACATTTAACCTAGTCGTTCAGAGTATAGACCTAATTTGAGTCTGGTTAGGATGGTCCTAAGTCCGCCCTCTATCCAGACTAGTAAGAAAACCCAAATTCAAGATCCCCAGTTCTAACCTTGTTTTGTACTCTGAAGATTCTCTCGATTCTGAGGATTCTGGTGCTAATAGTAATTCTTCCTCTACTGCCCCATCAACTAACAGAGAGGTTAGAACTGGGTCCCCTGGAGCCTTTGGCTTTGCTAAAAGTTGCCTCAATCTTGATAGGGAGCCTTCTGTTGATTTTCTTGGCATAGCTAAGAATAATGCTGTGGACCAATTCAAATTGTCAAAATGGGTTTTTCATGAAATTAATGAGCTTAAAATAAAAAATTGGGCCCTTCAGAGAAAATTAGAAGAAATGGGAGTTAAGGTTTCTGAGTTATGCAAGAAGGAGGTCGAAAGTAATGATAACATTGCTGGTAAAGAGATCCAGGACAATGCAGGTAAGGACAGAGGGATAGAAATTGAATTGGAAAAAATGAAAAATACTGTGAAATTTTTTTACTGAATAGAATAATAGGATGGAAAGACATAATGCCATCATTATCAATGCTATGACTGAAAAATTAGATAAAGCCAACAGGGGTCTCTGGTTGTTGACTTGGAAGATGTGAAAGATAAAAACTAGGAAGAGGATATTGGGATTTCAAAGAGAACTAGGGCCAATCTAAAAAGGAAGGCACCCCCCACATCAAAAAATGATTCAAACTTTCAAGAAGGGTGTCCAGGACATGCAAGACCTGGAGGCCGAGACTGAGTCCATTTTGAAGATTCTTGGTTATTGGCTGCTGGTTTTTTGGCCTGTGTTTCGACTAGTTCTTGGTTTGACCTTCCTGGCCTTTTTTGGCTGGCTGTTGTTTCTTTTGGTTTTTTCTTTATTTGCAGCCTATTTTATCCACTTGAATTTTTTGAATTTTTCTTTCTTTTGTTGTAAACTTGGTAGTTTTTGGTACCTATAAAACCCATTTTTTCCTTTATCAAAAACAACACCTTATCGAAAATAAAACAATATAGCCTAAGCTAGAGAACAATAATCAACAATGCATAATGGAATCAAACATAAATTGTATAATATTAACTACTTTATTCTGATGCAACCATAACCACCAAATGGAAGCAATAAATCAAAAAATATTGGTTTCAACAATGACCGAGATAGAGAAACCCACAAAACCATAGCCACAGAACCCATGCAAAGCACCTTAACAAAAATTGAAACAATATAGCCTTCTCAACAACACCTTATCCAGAATAAGACAATATAGCCCAAGATAGACAATGACAATCAACAAAAACTATTTACCAAGAGGTTGATAGAAATTCTGACCAGATCTAAAAAAAAATTCTGCCATCCTTTTCATGACCACTAGAAAGCTCAAAAACTGGGAAGGCTAATGGGAATTCTAACCAAAGTACACACAAACAGCCTATTGGCTAACAATCTAGGGAATAACAATCAACATACATTATATATCATTGACTATTTCGTTGCGTTGTAACCATAATGACAAAACATAAACCTTAAATCAAATGATATTGGTTTCAAAATTAAAAAGCCATGCAAAAATATAGTCTTTTCTCAACACCACCTTATCACAACTTGAAACAATATATCCTTTTCAACAACACCCTATTGAAAATGAAACAATGTAGGCTAAGGCAGAAAAAAACAATCAACAATGCCTTATCAAAATCAACATAAACTTCATAATGTTAACTATATTAAAGCTAGACAACAACAATTAACAAGACCTTATGGAAATTAACATAAAATGTATAAAGTTAACTATTTTCTTGCGTTACAACCACATACATTGGTGAAGCCACAATAGTGGTTTACAATTTGATGGAGGAAGGAAAACTGAGAAAAAATGACCCCATGGCAAAAATATTGGTTTTAGGGGTTTGAATGAACCTATAAGTTCGACCGAACCAAAGAGGGGTTCAACCAAACTAGGGTGCACATTTCTCGCCTAAAAAATAAAATGAAAATTCATATTGAGGGGGGTTCGAATGAACCCCCCTGGTTCTAGCGAACCCCCCTTTTCCCTTATTTTTGACCTTGTTCACAAAAAAAACCTATTTTTTTACGCTTCAAAGCTCGGGTTGAGCATGAAAATGGAGGAATCTTTACAAACCCAACTGGAATCAAGTAGTCCTCAGAATGAGCTATCCAATGAATATAAATTTAATATGTTTTGGTTTTATTATATACTTTTTTTTAGTTTTATTAAACATAAGTTTTTCATTGAAAATGAAGGTCTTTGTTTTGCACATATGGAAAAATAGCATATTATCAAAAAATAAATTTAAAAAATATGAGTGCACTAGATATTGAAGTCCTTGATCCAATAGAAAAAATAAAATTGAATTTTGATATATACAAAAAAAGTTACGTATTATACGGTCGCGCTATGTCTTAATTGTAATTGGTTTGACTTCGAAACTTTATTAAAGAAAAAATATTCAATAAAAATTTATCTAACCAAGTGGAAGCACTAGATATCAGAATTTCAAATCTAAATTCGAAAGAATTAGAATTTTTTCCTTCATGGAAAAAAATTTATGCATTATACGATGTGCATCACTTTTTAAAAATGTTGTTTTTTGAAAAAACCAGTTTTCGTGGGAGATCTAGAAAAAGAAGTACAATATGATTCCAAAAATTTTGAAAAAAATATTTTTAGAATCTACAGACAAAATGTGACGAGACTCTAGTTTGCATCATCTTCAAATTCCTCACGGTTTAGCTGCTATAGGTGCCTGAATGTGAATATTTAGTTAAAAATAATAATTTTAGTGTCCAATTTGGCCAAAAATTGTAAACCACTATTGTGGGATCACCTTGTATATATATACATATAAACATATATATACATATATACATATATACATATTTATACATATATATACATATATATACATATGTACATATGTACACATATGTACATATATATACATATATACATATGCATATACATATATATACGTACATATATATACATATATACATATACATATATATATACATATACATATACATATAAGTTAGATGCACATATATACGCATTACTCATTGGACAAAGCACAAAAAAATGCACAGTAAAAAACTAATGCAAAAATATAGTCTTTTTTCAATAACACCTTATAAAAAATGAAACAATATAGCCTTTTGGCTAGAACCTTATCAAAAATGAAATAATATAGTGCAAGCTAGAGAACAACAATCAACAATACACAAATCCCATGCAAAACCATAGCCACAAAACGTATGCAAAATGATAGCCACAAAACGCCAACCATAAACGAAACAATATTGCTTCCAACAAACAATATAGACTTTTCTCAACAGCTACTTATCAAAACTTAAGACAATATAGCCTTTTCAACAACACGTGATCAAAAATGAGACAATATAACCCAAGCTAGCCAATAATAATTGACAAAAACTGCATCACATTAACAATTTTATTCCATTGCAAACATAGCCAGAAAATGGAAGCCATAAAAAGAAACCCACAAAAAATCACAGTAACAAACCCATTCAAAAAATATACTCTTTTCTAAATAAAACCCTATCAAAAATTGAAAGAATCTAGCCTTTTCAACAACACCTTATTGAAAATTGAAACAATATAGCCTTTTCAACAACACCTTATCAAAAATAAAACAATATAGCCTTAGTTAGAGAACAATAATCAACAATGCATAATGGAATCAAACATAAACTGTATAACAATAACTATTTTATTCTAATGCAACCATAACCACCAAACGAAAGCCATAAATCAAACAATATTGGTTTCAATAGTGACCCATATATACATATATACATATATATATACATATATATACATACATATATATATACATGTATATATATATACATGTATATATATATACATACATATATATACATATATATATTTACATATATGTATATATATAGATATATATGTATATATATCTGAATTTAGATGCACATATATACGCATTGTTGATTTCACAAAGCACAAAAAAATGCACAATAACAAACTAATGCAAATATATAGTCTTTTCTCAACAACACCTTATCAAAAAATGGAACAATATAGCCTTTTGACCAGAACCTTATTAGAAATGAAACAATATAGCACAAGCTAGAGAACAACAATCAACAATACACAAAACCCATGCAAAACCATAGCCACAAAACACATGCAAAATGATAGCCACAAAATGCCAACCATAAATGAAATAATATTGCTTCCAACAAACAATATAGTCTTTTCTCAACAGTGCCTTATCAAAATTTGAGACAACATAGCCTTTTCAATAATACGTTATAGAAAATGAGACAATATAACCCAAGCTAGCCAACAACAATCGACAAAAACTGCATCATTTTAACAATTTTATTCCATTGCAAACATAGCCAAAAAATGGAAGCCATAAAAAGAAACCCACAAAAAAACACAGTAACAAACCCATGCAAAAAATATACTCTCTTCTGAATAGAACCTTATCAAAAATTGAAAGAATCTAGCCTTGTCAATAGCACCTTATCAAAAATTGAAACAATATAGCCTTTTCAACAATACCCTATCAAAAATAAAACAATATAGCCTAAGCTAGAGAACAATAATCAACAATGCATAATGGAATCAAACATAAACTGTATAACATCAACTATTTTATTCCAATGCAACCATAACCACCAAATGGAAGCCATAAATCAAACAATATTGGTTTCAACAGTGACTGAGATAGAGAAACCCACAAAACCATAGCCAAAAAACCCATGCAAAGCACCTTAACGAAAATTGAAACAATATAGCCTTCTCAACAACACCTTATCAAGAATAAGACAATATAGCCCAAGATAGACAACAACAATCAACAAAAACTACATAACATTAACAATTTTATTTCGTTCCAAACATAGCCACAAAATATAAGCCATAAAGAGAAACCCACAAAAATTCACAGTAACAAACCCATGCAAAAATATACTCTTTTCTCAACAAAACCTTATAAAAAATTGAAACAATATAGCCTTTTCAACAACACCTTTTTGAAAATTCATAGTGACAAACTCATCAAAAAATATACTTCTTTTTTAATAGAACCTTATAAAAAATTGAAACAATATAGCCTTTTCAAAAACACCTTATCAAAAATAAAACAATATAGCCTAAGCTAGAGAGCAATAATCAACAATACCTAATGTACTCAAACATAAAGTATACAACATTAACTATTTTATTCCGTTGCAACCATATGTAATACCCCTCATACTGTTTAGACTTATTAATTTCTATGATGATACTATTAGGGTTGATTTGGTTGGTTGTAGTTGGATGATGTTGTTATTCCTTTAGTGGACCTAATCATTTGATATGACATTATTAGGATGATTGTTGATACTTTGTGTGTTGTTTGGATTATTTGTTTATTTAAATGAATTGTCATTAATGTTTATATGTCAATGTGATGATTTTATGGTGATGTTATTTAATTCAGTATTATTATATGATGCAATTGTTTAATAATTAGTTAAAATGCAGTAGTTTAATATCATGTTATCTTATGTCAATTTGGTTAGAAATGTTAGCTCATTATTGATATTATAATTGTTAGAATAGATTAGGTGAGAGGACAGTGTAGCATCACTCATTCACGAGTGCCCTGCTACACTACAATTCCTTCTCATGATAGGATGTTGATTTTATGTATATATATATATGTGCTACTTGACGTTTATTTGGATGCAGGATTGCAGGAATAAGTCTCGATTCCACCTGCTTCGGCAGGATAGGGCGAGCAATAAATTAACCCAATGGGTAAAAGTTGAAAAAGGGAGTAGGCTTGGAAATGTCCCCGTCCCAAGTCCGTCGTCTGTTGTGAGTCGTTGTGTTATGATTGAAGTTTTGTCTTGTCTTGTATGTAGTTTCACTGTTGAGTAATTGTTTAATTCTTGGTTAGTGTTTAATTAATTAATCGTATTTTATAAAATAATTAATTAATGCTGCATTGTTATTTGTTTTAAGTGCGAGTTAGAAAAATATGAAATTTAAATATATTATAAATTAAAAAGTATTTAATTAATTAAAATTTAAGAAATTAAATTAAATTAATATTGTTGAGAGTAATTAAATATTATTTTTTATTAATATTAAATTAGGAAATTATGTGAAGATAATATTTAAATTTAAATAAATTATTTCAATTAAAATTTTAGATAAATGTGAGCTTTTAAAAGCTGAAAAAGGACCAATAAGGAAAGAGGCTTTTTGGAAAAGAAAGCGGAAAAAGATTTATTGATTTTAATTAGTGATTTATTATTTTATGAGGGAATATTATTCACACACAAGTTTTTCTCTGTGTTTTTAGATCTGGAAAAGAAAAATAAGAAAGATAGTTTTGCAGTTTTGAGGTTTTATTCTGGGTAAAAATTATTGTGAGTTTGAAAAGGAAAGATTATTCAATAGAACATGGAAGGAGAAGATCGAGAAAAGGGAGCGGCAAGAGGAGATCTGAGAGGAGGCTAGAAGGGATTCTTCAGCAAGATGAAGGATTCCAGGTTTTCCTCTTTTATGTTAGTTTTATTTTACTATTCTATAAACAGAATATGGTATGTTGTGTCTGAAAATCTATTTCTTTATTTCTTTTGGAAATGGTTTTTGGTTGAAGACTTATTTGTGTTTAAAATTCATGAATCTTCTGTAGAAAATTTTAGTAGAAACCCTTTTGAAATTCTTCAACATAGTTAGTAGGGAAAATTAGTGTGGTTGAAATATAAAAAAAATCATTTCTGATTAAAAATCGAATTTTCATGTTAGATCTATATTAATTTATAAAAAAATCTGTGGTTATATTGTGATTCTAAATCTCTGATTAAATATATAATTTTATGTATATCTATACAAAATTATATATACAGACATTATTATTTGATTGAATCATTGGAATGGATATCTTTATAAATTTTATTTATTGGAATATTTTAGTTTATAAGAATATTAAATAAAATATATTTAATTAATTACTGGTGATGTTCATATTCATCTGTATTTTCATGTGAAGTAAGTTTTAATATAAAATATGCTTTAATATATATATATTTTTATATTGGTGTGTTCTTGTTTTCTGTGTTTGAAAATGAATGAAAATAAAGATTTAAACAAAAATATTGCCAATGCTTCGAAATTCGTGTTATGTTTTATTTGTATTAAAAATAAAATTATATATATATATATATATATGTATGTACTGGTTATGTTCTGGTAATACCCAAGTTGAAGAATGAAATTTCGTATATAAAAAATCATAGTAAAAATAGTAGACATTTATAAAATATTTGTATTCGTTTCTAGGAATTTGAAATCTTTTTTTTTTTAAGTTTTTTTTTTATTTACGAAATAAAATAAATAAAACTAAAAATAAATCATAAAAAAAAAAATGGGGGTGGAGTGGACAGCCATAGCCCACCCACCCAGGATTGTGCACACAGTCTGACGCAGTACATGGACTGCGGCCTCCCTTTGGAGGTACGCAGTACCTCCCTTGGGAGGTGCGCAGAGACTGGACTGCGGTGGTTGTTTTTTAAAAACAAATTTAAAGTTTTAAAATTTGTTTATTGTTTTTATTTATATATATTTCGAATTTTGTTTTATTCGTATTTAGTTTTAATGTAATTTATGTTTATAAATATGTATTTATAATTAAATTCATTTTTTATTGCAATTTTAAATAATCAAATTTAGTTTATAATTAATATATATATATATATATATAATTAATATATATATATATTTATTTTGTATGTTTTAGAAAGTTATTTTATAAATTTTAATAATATATATTTTAATAAATTTTAAATGTATGTCTGTATATTTATTCTGTATTTTTGTATATATGTATATACATTAGTTAGTTATTTATAATGTTATGGTTAGAAAATAAGTAGGATTTTTATATATATGTGTGTGCGGATTATGATTTGATATGATAATTTTATGTTACAATATTAGAGTTTAATTGAGGAAATTGAATATAAGCTTGTGATTATAATTTAATCGATTAGTTAAAATTAAAAGATGCAATGTTAAGTGAAATTGTGTGAATTTGAAATAGACGATATGTTTTGTATTTGAATCAAATATTTTTAAGTTGTTGATTTAATTGTTTGATAAATTTATTGAGTTTTGGGAAATATTTCCTTATGGAGTATTTTTTTAAGAAATTGTTTTCTTGAGGTTATTCGTTAAGTCTGTTGTGGTGTTGGCTTTATTATTTTATTGTGTCGTATGGGGAAACCCTAGATTTACCTTACCTTTCTTAAGAGTTTATGTTATTGTTAAGGACTTCCAGAGATTGAATGCTTTTCTGTCATGTTCTTTTTTCTCCATGTCGGGCAATTAGGGTTAAGGGTATTGTAAGTCTTACAGAGAAGTTTTCTTGAGTGGGATGTTGTGTGTAGGGGTTCATTTTGGTGAATCACCTTGATGTGATGTACTATGATTTTGTACCAGGTTTCCACGAACGGGAATTTGTGCCTCCTAGGAAATAGGAGTGGGTAATGAGATTTGTACCTCCTTTGGAAGGAGTGTGTATTTGGATTGTTTTCCTCCAGTGGTTGGAGTGAGTTCCTTGTTTTGTTTTCTCCTTGAATTGGAGAGTTTATGTTGTTTAGTTACCTATTGTGGTATTGTAATTTGTGGTGTTGTCGATAGGAGAGTGGCTCTTTGTGGGGGTCTGGCATACAAAGGGGCGCCAGGGTAACCTACCTAGAGTTTAATTAAGTGATAATCTAAATGAATTAATGGGGGGGCTTTCACACTAATAAAGATAAAGGATGTCTCTCTCGTGAAGCAAGTGAATGATAAGGCTCGAGATGAGATGGGACGCATAGTTTTGCGTGAGGGTCCGGTGGCCGGTAGAGGCAAGCCAGGGTAACCTAGGATGGGGGTCCAGTAGCCTAGGAAGGTTGAGCCAGGGTAACTCATGGAAATTTATGCATGACACTCTTCCTATGTCAACAGTTAGCCGGTTATTATGCAATGTTCATGATCTTTGTTCTCTAGAAGCATTGTAACCTCGTGTTAAGTGACTTTGTGATTGTAGTTGTGAAGTAATATTGTGATTGTAGTGGTTAAGTGACTTGTTGTTTTCTCTTGGTCATTGTTGGATGAGGTCTTTGTTATTATGCCTTGAGTTCATTGAAGTTGTGCATGTGACTAGTTGTTATTTGGGAAGGTGTTTTATTGCTATGTTCAGAAGTGATTTGTTGTTGTGCCTCTTGGAATGGTTGTCATGAGTTTTCTAGGCGGTCTTTGATGTTATGTGTCTGTTGGGAGTTAGTCTTTGTTATTGTTAGGCGTACTTGGTCGGGGACCCTTCCTTGTCTACTCTCAGCACGGGGGTGGTTGGGTGGAACGTGCTTCGCACCCCATTGGGTTCCCTCTTCTGTTGCAGATGTATCTTTTACTTGCAGGTTTTGGCGGATGTTGATGATCCAGTGTTCTTATGTACCAGATAGATGTATATCCTTTATATGAAATGTATTCATTGATGTATTGTCTCCCACGTGTGTTGGGATGACCTTGTTGTAAATAGTATATGTGATTATTGAGGTTGTATTTTTAGTCAATTGTATTCTTCTATCATTGGGATGTAATAATTATTCAAGCCATGTATTTATTCAGGATCTTGGGTTATAGTTGGTTATGTTGAGTTGTATCTATCGAAATATGTAACACTTTATATCTTTATAATTCCATGTATTGTCATATGTGCATATGTTATTAATGTGGATATAGTTGATAGATATTTTAAATGATGAAATGGGAATGAATAGATTTACGTAATAGATTAATTATTGTTATCTTATTTTTGTTGTTATGAGTTAGTGTAGTCATGTCACTTCGTGTACCCCATTGGAACTAGTTGTGCCTCATAATACATTGTTATGTTATAATACTTAAGTATGTTTATTAAATGTTCTTTTAAAAAAAAAATTGTTCCATTGTTATTAGTTCCATTGGGGTTCGCACAACGGGGCGTGACACCATAACTACAAAACATAAGCCATAAATGAAACAATATTGGTTTCAATAGCGACCCAAATGAAGAAACCCACAAAACCATAGCCACAAAACCCATGCAAAATGATAGCCACATAACGCCAACCATAAATGAAACAATATTACTTTTAACAAACAATATAGTCTTTTCTGAACAACGCCTTATTGAAAATTGAAACAATAAAGCCTTTTCAACATAGCCTTATAGAAAATGAGACAATATAGCCCGAGCTAGACAACAACAATCAACAAAAATTGCATAACGTCAACAATTTTATTTCGTTGTAAACATAGCCACAAAACGGAAGCCATAAAGAGAAACCTGCGCATAGAAAATTGACAGTAACAAACCCAATGGAACAATATAGCCTAATCTAGAGAACAATAATCAACAATGCCCAATGGAATCAAACATAAACTATATAACATTAACTATTTTATTCCGTTGCAACCATAACCACAAAACGAAAGCCATAAATCAAACAATATTGGTTTTAACACCGACCTAGATGGAGAAACCCACAAAACACAAAAATTCACAGTTACAAACCCATGCAAAACCATAGGCACAAAATGCGAACCTTAAACCAAACAATATTCATTTTCACAAACAATATAGTCTTTTCTCAACAACACCTTATCAAAATTTGAAACAATCAACAATACCTTATTGAAAATAAAATAATATAGCCTGCCACAAACTAAAAACCACAAATGAAACAATATCAAAAAGGGTTTTTTCAATATGCACCTCTTCCTACTTTCTTCAAATAAGCCTCTTTCTACTAGCTTTTTGTAGGTTGCCTTGTTTCTTGAAGCCTGCAAAAAACTGCATAACCTAAACAATTTTATTTTGTTGCATACATAGCCAGAAAACGGAAGCCATAAAGAGAAACCCACAAAAATTCACAATAACAAACCCATGCAAAAACATAGACACAAAACACGAACCATAAATGAAGCAATATTCATTTTTACAAACTATATAGTGTTTTCTCAACAACATCTTATCAAAATTTGAAACAATCAATAGTACCTTATCGAAAATCAAAGAATATAGCCTGCCACAAACCATGAACCACAAATGAAACAATATCGCAAAGGGTTGTTTTGATATGCACCTCTTCCCACTTGCTTCAAACACACCTCTTCCCGCTAGCTTTCCTGCACAAAATGGGAAAAAATTATCACATGCGACACTTTCTTTTGCAACCATCACCCCATGCAAAAACACAAAATAACCTCCAACCACCTTCGCAAAAGTTGCACGAGGCTTGATTGAACTTGCACCCTCACAAAAGCTTACCCTCCTAGTTCACGGCTCTGATAGTAGGTATAACAACAAAATGACACCCAACAATGCCTTTGCAAAAAATTTGTAGACATTCACTATGTTCCTTAAGGTTTTAAATGGTAGGTGTTATTACAACCATTGCCAGTGCACGAAAAGCATACAACAATTAATGTTGATGCAAACTAGCATTTAATTTTGATGGCCTTCTCTATCCACGTGGCAGGAAATCTACCACCCTATTCCCAAGGCACGCGAACAACCGCCTCCACCACCTTTTTCACAGTCACTAGAAGGCTAAAAAAATGGGAAGGCTAATGGATAACTAGGAGGCTGACAAAAATTATGACCAAAGTTAAATAAAAAAAACATCCACCACCTTTTTCACAACCACCAGAAGGCTGAAAAATTGGGGAGGCTGACAAAAATTCTAACCAAAGTTGACACAAATATCCTATCGACTAAATATTAAATTGGTAAAATTTGAGTATTATATTTAGTAAACTACATTTGGTTAACTCTAGTATAAAGTGTGAGGTTGACTTTCAAGGGAGATTCCCCTTTGTAGGACTTAACTTTTTCACCCTTTATAGACACCATAATCATCACCATCACTATACTTATACTCAACTCTCATTTAACCGAGACTCCAAGTCTATCACACATATCAACCATATTATCAAACCAAAAGACTACCTATGTTCCTATCTCCATCAAATTCTAAACTCTAAAAGTTCCTTTAATCCTATATCAATAGGCACCAAATTTAATAGCCAACTAGACCATCATATTTATATCATAAGAACATGTACTCCAACAAGTGTTTTCCTTCCAATTCTCTAACTTTCACATAATCACACCTTGAATCCTAGGCTCCTACAAATACTCAAACAAGTACAATCCTTTCTCTAGTCATCTAAGTGAAAAACTACATAATCTATTAAAATAGTACATTGCAAGTATCTTCATCACCTATTAAAAATAAAAAATATGATTCTATATGTGAAAGATATGACCTATTAATCAGTTTGGAGCAAAGATAACTTTATAGCACCATATTTTAACAAAAAAAATAAAAATATGATTTAACTAAACCTATACCTCTATGTAGTTCTTGGAGAGAGATTTTTGATGAATATAAGAAGTAAAAAAAACCTAGAAGAAAATAGCTCCTTTAAGGAATTAAAAAATAGGTTGATGGTTGATAGGTTAAGCATGGGTGGAGTCACTAGTGGTGTTAATTGAATGGTGATAGGTAGGCAATAGTAGTGCACTACTAAATTGGACTTGATGAGCTAGCTATGTTGGTGGACTAGATTCTAAATGGGTGTTAAATTAGGTGTAAAAACTTTTAACTCCACATAAGCCTATGGGGGTTAGTTACTATTCCTACCAATAAGACCCTATCACCCTAATATCAGCTAACAAGCACTGTCAACACATACTAGGGTGTATAAGGGTCTAGATACCTTTGTACAACCCCCAATTTTTTTTTCTAATTTTAACTACAAGATTTTTTTTTTAATCTACACATAATGACCATACAATCATATGACCAAACAAGGGAGAAGGGGAATTTTTCTTGAGTCCTTGGTGGCTAGAATAGGTCAATTCTTACATCAATCTTTGTCTCTTGGGCCTTATGGATCTAATGGTGAATATCATTTTGTCTAGGGGTCATATACACAACTTCCTCTATGAAACCCTCTTGGTGATCACCTAGAAACACTTTTTTTAACTCTTTTTAAGAAAAATCCTAAATCTACAAAAATAATTACAAATTTACAAACCCCAAAACTCCAAATCTACAACTCACAATCTACATAACATATCTCATACCTTGAAATATCTAAAATTTATCCAACATTGTCATGTCTTCAAGTTTGTACTAGATTTGTTTAAATAATAGTTAAATCAAAATTGGGGACCTCTCACCTCATTCAACCACAACCATAACTTTGATACCATGTGTTAATAAAATTGTCAAGTTGATCAAGTATTCTCCTACATAACCTCACGAGAGAAAAGTATGCACACAAGATTATAAAATAATAATAACGGAAAGATAAAAGGCATACCAAAAGATTACACAAGATTACACAAGATATACCCTAGGAAATCCCTCAAGAGGGAAAAATATAACAGCAAAAAGCATCCACATTCAATATATTTTTGAGTAATGAAACATTATAATACACTTATAGAGTTTCTATAAATACTAAAGTTTGAAACATCAAACTCCTCTAATGAATCCTCCATGTGTTCAAGCATGTAACCACACATCTCATGGCATGCTTTACATATGCACTCAACAAGAGGTCAATACACATGACAACCATGTCAAATAGCCAAATAGCAAACTTTTACCACTAAACATGTGTTTTATTTTATATATTTAAGCTCACACAAAATAACTAATTGATAAAGGTAAAACCATGTGCCTCAAAACCATGAGTGCACAAAACCATTGACCCCAACATTTACTTCTTAATACTATGTTTTCTCAATATTAAACTTTTTCCCCTTGTGCAACCCTCATAAAATATCTAACCAATATCAAATACAACTTTACAGGTGAACTCAAATAAATATTTAATATGGCTAATACATTTATAAAGCTGCACCACAAATAAATATTTATTTCACATAATTAAAATAATTATTTTCTTATGTAAGATACACAATATCATTTTCCTAATATTATGGATCATTATTTCTTTCTTTAATATTATTTATGTTGTCTTAACTCTAATACCATTTGATGGAAAGTCCTCTTTACAACAAGAGAACTTCTTCCTTAGATTATAGAATACAAATCAAAACTAAAAATTTATTCTACAATATCATTATAATTAACTTATTACACATACATTTATTTAAAATACAACATACATCAACACTTCCTATTTCTTACATTCTCTTTTAAAATATCAAAATATATAACAATTAATAAAAACTCAAATTCTTTAAAAAATAACATTTCTTTATTATGTCTCATAAATATAAAAAATTTCATATAGAAATACGAATAAATAAATAAATAAAATAATAAATATTATTACTACATATAAAATATGTATTAGAAATGTTAATAAAAAATCATAAAAAATAAGTTGACGATGACTCTCGCCACTTAATCTTTCAACAAACTTTAGTGAAGCCTTTTCACCTTTTATTAAAGAATATCTTACAATATCATTATAAGATGAATTAATAATTTAATCTTAATACGTTCTCTATTAACTACTTAACTTTACTAATAAAGTAAAATCATTTACCAATATTTTTTTTCAAATAAAAAATGAGTGTCATGGGAGACTTTTTTAAAGAAAATGTTAAAGACACAAGGATAACGATGAATGCTTTGTCTTTGGAACAAATGTTTATTAATATTATAATATTATAATTTGAAGATCTGAAAAAAATGTTCCATTAGACTGTGAAGTGTTTTTCCTTTTCTTTTATAAAGAAAATGTGGATAGGAACGAATGTTTATTCATATTATAATATTATACAATTTGAAGATATTGACCATAAAAAATTCATTGTATATTTAAGAAAATAATATATTTTCAAATAGTATAGTCTAAATGTAATCTTCATAAGTAAACCCAATTTTTTTCACAAAGAAAGTGAGAAAGAAATGATTAAGATTCCAAAATGTTTTAGTTAAAGACAATCTTCATAATTAA
Organism: Sequoia sempervirens; assembly: GCA_007258455.2. NCBI lineage: Eukaryota > Viridiplantae > Streptophyta > Pinopsida > Cupressales > Cupressaceae > Sequoia > Sequoia sempervirens. Next base: position 465,546,299 of record VDFB02270651.1, on the reverse strand, counting down.
AAACAAGTCATTTTCACAAAGAAAGATGTAAAAGAAATTAGTTAGGATTCCCAATAATGTAATTTAAACATAACTTTCATCAATAAATACAAATATTTTTGAAAAAATAAATTGTAAAAGAAAAAAGTGTGATTCCCATTTAACCTCATAATTAAACACATATATTATAAAAAGATTATCAAAAGAAATAATGATTTACAAATAATCTCATAATTAAACACATTTTTTTTGAAAGGATAAACAAAATTATCACAATTAAACATAAACCGTTTTCAAAATTTTAAAGTGAAAAAATAATAATGGTTAAATAATATAATCCTCGTAAGTAAACGCTAAACACATACCTCTTTTAAAAAACTAGGAAAGGATAGAGAATGATTCTCAAATAACTTAATCCAAAGACAAAGACAAAAGACAATACTATTCTCGATTTGTTTGAGAAGTGACGTAAAGAAAGAGTTTAATTATCATCATCTTACTTTCTATAACATGTTTATTCTTGTCCCACTTCCCAAGCCCAAATATACAAGAATTTATGAAGGAAATGATGGCTTCCCATCTCACTCCTTAAGTTGTCTTCATTTAGATATTTATTGTTTTAAGTGACAGGATATGCTTTTTTATTTATGGTTTTCTTATATATTGTATTATTTAATTTCACAAGTTTCGATTAATAAATTTTTAATATAATTTTATCTTTTAAATTTGATTAATATATAAGTAATTATGATAATATTTATATATAATAATGGTAATAAGATAATTTATAGAAGAGAAATTATATAACATAATAAATATTGGTGGGTCAAGATGTCTTAATATTCAATATATGATGAAATAGAATAAATGCTTGAGGTTAGCTAAGGTAACACTTTACAGTATTTCTTATGGAATAAGCTACTGCTTGGCACTATATCTCCAAGAGATCCTAAATACATAACATACTCCTCAAATCCCTTACAATGATGTGGAAATATATATATAACCAACATCTAACTTCAATTTCAACTTCATCCAATAAGCCTACACATATAACATTTTCTCTACATCCAACACACATCATGGCTCTTGGGCATAGATGTTCAATAAAATTAGATCACGTACATCTGATGTTGCACATTGAATATTTATAATAATCATCTCACAATAGTAGAGACGTGATGCACTTGCAAGAGTAGAAAATCACCCTAGAATCAACAAATAGATATATTAAACGAGGGAAAGGATCTTCTACCAAATTCTCAAGTCAATCAAATTTAGATATTAGACTTGCAAGTACAAATAATTTATATATTGAATTCCATCAATAAACTCACATGGTTCTTGTAGCAAGTTACAATAGGCAATCCATAAATGGAAATAGATTCCAAGAGAATAACAAAAGACAATTAGCATATTCCAAATTAATGTGAAATACCCCTCAAGGAGAATGCAATAGTTGTTATGTCACTTATCATTTGTAATAGCTGAAAACATCTTCCTTAGTACATAGATGTGATACACAATGATTCCAAGAAATAATGGAAATGAATGAGAGCCCACCAACATACATAATATCAACATAGGGATCCAAAATAGGGAAAACATAGTAAAAATGCATGCAACAAAGAAATGAATGCATACAAACCCCATATACAACACATTGAATGCATCTAGACAAGAAATTAGGCCCTTACAAGTGTATATGTAGCCTTGGATTCCCTTTGATTAATTATTGGCATTTATAATACATACATGTCCTCCAAAAGCCACAAGCAATAGTTACATGCAAATATTACCACCTCTAGAGTAGAACCATGCCCATGAATTAGGAAACCAAACCATAAACATCACCATGGCATTAAATAATATGTGATAGATTTAGCTATTGTTGCATAAGAAGGTAGAGAAAAACCCTAAAACTATTGTATAAGGGAACATCTTTCTATTTTTCATAGGTTTTAAAATTGTCTCACACATCACCAATGGTTAAGATATGTCAACATGTCACATACAAGTGTACATGCTTAGTAGTAGTCAATATGCACCCATGTTCAACCCATTACATTATTGGTATAGGTCAAAAAATAGTTGACATGGTTTTTGTAGTTATGAAACTATATAAGGATGAAAAACAACCATAACTTGTTTGAATTATACACAATCTTTATGGTCTTGGATATTTTGGAGCATAATGGTTGTGATAAATAGTTTGTATTTCTCCATGAGGCTATAAAATCATGTTAAGATGTTCCTTGGGTGGGTGATTTAATAAGTATATAACACTTGATGTGGATAACACCAAAAGGGAAACCTAGAGACCGGTCATCACAATCCATAGAATAAAATGAGAACCACAAGGTGAATAAAAGTCACCCTATTACTAGGCCATGAGTTATGCTTGGGTCAATAAGAATACATCACAACCCAATGGAAAGTGGCCACAAGGAAGTTGAAGCCCCATTGAGGTGGTCAAATGGAACAGTAGTGCATAATGGGAAATTGTGATGGGTGAATTCAAGTAGTTATCCACTACACAGTTTTAATTATTGGATACTCAAAGAATTCCATGTCACCCACAACACATAAATCACAACTCTTACATTCAAAATTTTCTTAGGCACACCAAAAGGATGTTTCATGTCATGCATTGGGACACCATTGAAATTGAATGCAACCACCTCAATAAGGTATGTCCTAAAATCACCACCAAGGAAACACATGGTGGGTAATGATTTTATAAATGGTCTTAAGTATACTACCTATGAATTTATGCACCCATGATGATTTGAGTGTCAAGGCCCACCGATGATGTCCCTAAAGAAATATGGCATGATGCAATTATTCTAAGTGAATCACCTTATATGAGTTATCCACAATATACATGGTGGACAATAAAAAAAATCCACATAAACCATAAATCCACATGTGAACATATGAGTTAAGTTATCCATATACAATGTAAGGTAGAGCTCAATAAAATTAAGGAATTGTTGATGTGTTTTTTATGCACCTCTCAACACAGGCAGTGTGTAGGTGCACTACCTCTCTTGAAAGACAATATTCCACAATCAAATTGCAGAACACTATCCCAAGGTCTCTAATGTTAGGTCTTGATAGTGCTTGGAATATCTCAGTTGTTTGATGTGATTTGCTAGAATCACAAGGCGGACTTACAGATGAGTTACAAAGTGGGGAAGTTGGATTTGAAAATGCAGTTTCAAAGTGCTGGAAGTGAATGAACAGTGGCTGTCCACTCAAAATAGCAAGATGAAACTCATCAAATTTATCTAATTTAGCTTCATGGTGATGCTTTGGATCCTACTCTAACCAAGGATTAAAAGAAACATCAAAACGAGAAGGGTTAATAAAGCTATTCTAATCCTAAGCTACGAATGAACAGTAACAATGGTGGCTGCTAAAGTAGATAGGCTTCCTAAACTGAGTTTTGCTTGACTAAGAGAAACCTACAGCTACACAAAACCAGTGCAATCTTCTAAGGTCAGCTGATTTTTAGATTGCACATGCACATCATGAACATGCAATTGAACTAAGTTGCAGCATTGGAGTAAAGGAGGCTCATACTAGCTTTGCAAAGTGATTCATCATCAATGAACAACAAAAAGCATGAGCTGAAAGTTCATCAAATACTGAAACAGCAAACACCATCACCACTCCCATTCAAGAAACTAACACTAAAACTAACATGGAAGGTGAACCATGCATACATAAAGAGCAAACTCAAAAGGAACACTCATAAATCATGCAATGTTGCTTTCTATTGCTGCAGAATGTCTTTACATCAATTCTCCAACCCTTACAAATGAGGGGAAAACCCCTATTTATAATTTTCCAAAGCCCAAATGAATGGCTAGGATTCAATTACATCGAATGGACCAGATTCAATTATATTAGGGTTTCACCTACCCCACAATATTCAACAATTAAAAATACATTCCTTATATTTTCCATATTTTGTCATCTAGTGCCAGTTATTGTAGCAATTTTGTCATTTAGCTGATTTCCCTTTTCACTGTAGCTAAAACTGCCTGAAAGTTGTCTTTTGCTTGATGTGCTTGCAGTGTTCTTCCTTTGATCAAACGAGTCCGTCGACGATTGGCATCAATGGATTGGTGGCCCCTGATTCGGGCAGAAAAAGCTCCTTAGAAATCATCATCATTTGGAAAAAGGTAGGACAACTCCTTCAATAGGCCTCTCTGATAGACCTACGGAAGGCTTCTTGACTCCTGCAAACACGAAGTGTCGTAAGTGCATTTATACATGAGTTAAGGAAAATTTTAGTCAAATCTACAAATTCCCTACTAGATCTATCCATGCATCATCAAAATATCTTGATATTCATATTTGGAGCTCTTTGGACGCAAACATTAATGTGTATTCAAGGGTACAAGCGCGGCGGAAGAGCGGCGAGCAGGCGGGCGGTGACCAAAACAAGCGCAGGAAGAAGGTGGAGGCTCGGATGTTCAAAATAGCGAGAAGGAGGTGGGCTCTCGGATGTTCAAAACAGTAAGAAGAGGTGAGCTCCCGGATATTCAAAAGCGATCGGGGAAGGAGGAGGCTCTTGGATGTTCAAAGCGGTTAGGAAGGAATAGGCTCCCGGATGTTCAAAATAATAAGGAAGAAGAATAGGCTCGAAAATGTACAGACTGGGTTCGGAGGTGGGAAGAGATAAGTGAGCCGGATGTCCAAATGGCAAGAAAGGGACGAGAACTTCGAGAAGCGGCCGGAGGGACCCGAGTTCAGGCTTGGAGGGAGGTGGCGGAAGTTCCAAAAAGGCCACCATGGAGGCGGGCCCGAAGTAGCCATGGGAGACTAGCTCCGGGCGGAAGGAGGTGGCCGTCGGAGTTCAAAATAGCCTGAGGCGGCCCGAAATATGCGAGGGCTGGGCTCCAGGCCCGGAAGGAGGTGGCTGAGTTCAAAACAACCAGGCGGGGCCCAGAAGTGGCCATGGAGGTCGGGGCTCCCGAGGCCGGGAAGGAGGTAGCTATAGGAGGTTCCAAAAGCAGCCAAAGGAGACGAGAAGCTGCGAAACCATGAAACTTAGCAAACTTTGACAAAACCTTGGCAGTTCATTTAAGCACATCAAATACATCCCGGATCAAAAGGTAGCCCCAAAGTCAAAAATGAGAAGCGGGAGGCGGCAGGGGTCTGAGATGTTTCGAGCAACGGAGAGAATTCCGGAGGGAAAGTTCTGAAACCACCGAAACTTAACGGAACGCTGACGAAACCTTGGCAGTTCATTTACGCACTTCAAACACATCCTAGATCCAAAAAAGGGTTGTCCCCAAAGCCAAAAATGTGGAAACTGGACCAACAGGGGTCCACGGATGTTTCTGAAATAGCCAAAGCAAGACAAAAGGCAGAAATGGGATGGGGGACTTTATTTGTCCGCAGATTTGAATACCCCAAGTAGGTGAATTTGGGTAGGGGAATTTGATTGTTTGATGGTACATGACCAATTTGGGCTTGGAAATGGGGCACGCAAAACAAGACAAGAGTAAAGCAATCTGTCGGGAGTGAAAAAATGGGGTCCCTGCCTATGGCGGGGCATGTGTGCAAAACATGCACAACACAGTGTACGGTTTTGTGTGTTGTGATCAGTATTTAAAGAAATTATGGGTCAGCAATTTTTGTGTGGGCATAGGTGTCATTATTAAAGAGTATTAGGGACAATAGAATTCACTTGTCAATCTGTAGATTTTTCCTTTCATGGATTGGCTATAATGAGTCGAAAGCGTATGAACATCTTTGACTTTCAATGGCTGTCCTAAGCTTCTTAACTAAAACAAAACAAGTTAAAGGAAGATGTCAACTTCATCGATGTCAAATCAATAAAGAAATAAAATTAGCCTAATCTTTTGTAAGACTAAAGAAACAAAAAAAAATCATAGGATGACCTCTTTATAAGAACTCCACATCTTTGTTTTTTTTAATCTAATGATGAGTAATTACCCACAAATTTTTTTGAATCATTATGTTTGTTGTTATGTGCTTAATTCTTTGAATCATTCTATTTGCTACATATCATCTTGAATAGCACCATCTAAGGCAATAACATGCTTTGTGGCCTCTTTGTAGTCACATATACATAAAAGGTAAAAGGGGTGCAACAACTCATTATGAAATTACAGACCACAACACATCTTTTTCTGAAATGCTATAGAGGACATGTCTGTTACAAAATAATTCATTTCAGAACAACACAAGTAGTGTAAATTATTTCCCTTATTTGCATATTGACATTCTCAATGGATTTTGCACAAAGATCTTGAACTCACATCATTTTTTTTTATATAGGGCCACTATATAGAATTTGAATTTGTCACTTAACATATGTTTTCTTTGAATGCAGAATTTGTTAAATTTTAACATCTATTTTCTTTGAGTGCAAAATTAGAAAACTATTGAATTAGCAAACTATCAATTTTTAACATCTATTTTCTAGGAATAATCTATTTTCTTGAATGTTTCTTGAATATGTTGATTAATGATTTGCAGATTTGAATATGTTGATAACTAATTTGCAGATTTTTTTGAAGATGATGGTGTAACAAGGTGGACAAATCCAAAAGAATAAAAAGTAGATTTCAATTGGAAATGGGGCACTTGAACTTGGAAAAAGCATTTTTAAATGCTTATTGTAATAGTCTAGAAATGTCCAATTGTTGTTGGTGTTTTTTGTTTTAGTCCAACTAGATCAATTTGGAGTTTAAAATTAATCATTGATTGACTTTTCTCAAAGCTGATTAAAATTGAACTTAGACACTTACTAGCTTTTTGATTTGTTCTAAAAAAAATTTGAACAAAACAACTTCAAACATTTCATCTTGGTGCTATAAAATGAATCAATCACTGCTTTGGGGTCTAAAATGAACATGTGTTTTTCATGTTTCGTAATATTTTATGTAAAGTAATATCATTTATAAGGGAATATGTACTTCTCTCATGCTTCACGGTGACCTTGAGAATCAAAATTCATTTTTTGTGACATTAAATTGTATAAAATATTGCCTCCATACTTCACTTTGGAACTAAAATTGAACAAAACTTCTTGTGAGTGTGAGTAAACCTATTGTGTGTATTCTCTCTTTGTTTCTCAACAAAGATAGATTGAGTTATGGATATTTTTGCTCACTTTTTTTTTATCTTAGAGGCCCTGCCTTGGGGAAAAATTACTCACCCAAGGGAACGAATCAACCGGTAACACTCTAAAGCCAAGAGTATTTCAAACCTGGATATAAATTTGGGTATTGGAATAAACGCTAGTATCATGCAGTTGGCTCCAACGAAAAGGGAAGCAATGGTCTCTCGCCACGTTGGGTCAACTCCTACGAATGGAAAGTCCGAATTAAAACCCTTGTTGTAGAAAGGCCAAAATCCCTATCTATTTGTTGGTGCAGGAATGGTTGTTCTAAATTTGCCCCACACTTTTACGATTTTTAGTAGAAATGGAAAGTATTCCTTGGTAGTTTCATGGGTACTGATGCTTGGCTGCCCCAAGAAGTGAGTGTTATGGAAGGGATCCAATGGGGTCAACCATCTAACCATTCACTAAAAGTAAGTGTAGCTAGACTTGTCCAAGTGGGGACTCAACAAATATAGTCTTTCATATCCATAAGTTTGTGCTTATTCTCGGTTATCAAAACACATTGCTTGATCGTAAACATTGGACAAAAAAAACATTCAACATGAGCATAAAATCTCAAACCCTTTAGGAGAAGCAAATACCCTTGAACAAATTCACATGCTATTGCTTGCCCTTGGGATTCGTATCCTTAGAGGCTTCTATGCATTTGAACTTCATCTCAATTTTCTCCTACTAAAGTCAACATTTGGAAGCCTTTGCCTTGATTTCCTCAATTTCCACATAATGCACTTTGTGGGATGAAAGAAAATGAGAACATTGGACATCTAGTTTCAAAAGCTAATCAAGAATTCTTTATGCTAAAAATAATCCATTAAGCAAATATTAAATCAATTGAACCCCACACATGTGTTTGGCATCTTTTGGTCATATGGTTTTCATGCAAACATTGGTCTTTTGGTTTTGAACTACTCTTAGAGAAAAGCATGTTCTTCAATATCTTCATCTAGTAAACAAGTCCTTCTTAGGTTCATTTAGGATCAAATCAAACACTTCATTCATCCAAACATTTATCATCTCCATCTCACAAACAACTTTAGAGCTTTGGAAACATCATTATCTAGACTTAGGTACATCCTTAAACCAAATCAAAATCATTTGTTTAGTTAGGTTTGTTTGGATGAATCCTTCCACACACACTTAGCTAAATTATCACCCTTTTGAACAAATTCATCCTAAGATCGCATCTAACATCTTAGGGTTTAAAAGTTCATTATCCAAATCAAACCCTAATTCTAGCATTGATCCAAAGTTCCTACACATTCAACACCCATATCATTCACCCCTTTTCATCCTTCATCTCATTATTGGTCCTAAACACCTTAGAGTCACTTTTGCAACAAGGTCAAAACACAAGAAGAACATGGAATATAAACTTGCTCCATACATCATGAGTAATCCAAACCAACCAAACTATCAAATCCTTACAATTCCAATTGATTGTCAACACTCACATTTATACAATCTGTACATGGGATCATTATCTCCTGCAAACCTCAATGGTACAACAAATGTGAGTATGCCTAGTCAAAAGTTTGGAACACCTTTCTCAATGGTAGATTTAAATCCAAGTCCAAAACTACAAATCTATCAACCAAACACCCAATGTATGAGTCTTCCTCAAAACAACATCAGCCCACCAAATCCATACATGCCAAGTACAAGTTTTCCAAACATGAAAATTTCAAATCCACCCTTGGTAAGCTTTGGGATAGATATGTTTTCAAATCATACAAATGTGGTTCAAAGTCCAAACAAGATGTTAACGACTCCATGTATTGATCCAAGTCAAGGTAACACCATGCAATATGAAAGTTATCTAAATCAAGGCAATATGATTCCCAACCACAACAATGTTCAAATTCAACCCATAATGCCAAATTTGAACATCATCCCAAATCAAAACATTGTCCAAAGTCAATTTTTCCATGATCCTGTACAAATACCACAAGTGTACATTCCAAATCTGCTTGAACAATAGCCAAATCAACTATATCAAGGGAGTCAAAATCAAAATTTGCTAGATCAACTTGCTTGACTTGCCAAACTAATTGACTTATTCAGCCAAGAGACATCTTCACTCCAAAATCAATACACTCTTCCTTTAGTTGAACCATGTCATCAAAGTGTTGAGTTGTGTCCACAACCACATCAAGAACAATATCTCCAATATCAAGAAGTTAGATATCAAGATCAACCACATCAACAAATCCAACCCCCAAATCTCAAAGATCAACCACCACATCTCCAAAATCAATCACCACAAGGTCAATTTAAAGGAAAAGTCTCAAAAGGTAACAAAATAAAATGTACACCACTAGGGAGACCAATCAAATTGGTCCTGCAATAATTGGTACAAGAAAATCTCATCAAGCTCCCCATCTATGGGAACTATCAAGAACCTCTAGTTAAAATACCAGGGTATAACAAGGGGCACCATTGTGATTTTCACAAAACAAAGGGACACACAACATCAAGTTGTATTCCACTCAAAAATCTCATCCAAGACCTTATTGATCAAAAGATAATCACTATTAGGGAAAATGATAGCATTGACAATTTCTCCACCACAATTTTTGAAAACAATGATCAAGACCTATCTATCAATGAGCACATTGAAGATGTTTCCACCTCATCCGATGACCAACCCACCATACATCAAGGGCCACTTTTTAGTGATCTATTTCAAGGAGTGTTAGAGTTGTTTGATCCTATTGACATAATCCATGACCCATCAACCAATGATCATATTGAAAATGTCTACATCGCCTTATGAGTTAGAGGATATATCTCAAGAATTTATTCCAAGGCATGATCAACATCTATCACCAAAGTCTAGCAATGGTCCTTTCCAAGTCGTATTGACACCCTTTGACCTCATGGTTACAGATACTAAAGGAATCCTCACCTCAACATTTGACCTAAGTCTACCCAAAGATCAAGAGGATATTGAGCCACTTCCCATGTCTAATGACGATATCTAAGAACCCTTTGTAAGCAATCCGTCCTTTGAAACTGACCCATGTCAAGAAACTGATCTAAAACGTGTCAAAAGTAATCCCAAAATTAATCAAGATCAAGAATTCATATCTCCAAGATACTATAATAATCTAATGGACACTCTCCTATCTATACAAGATGAACATACTCCATCTACCCATGAGATGCTTTCTATGGATGGAAACGTAGATGATCTTCATTCAAAATAGGAACCCTTTATTCTTGAAATTATTACACAAAAAGAGCAGGTTATTGATTCCTACAGTCAAACAGTAGTATTAGATATATCCCAAATTAAAACCGAGGACATCATGAATAAAGATATTCAACATTATCCAATCAAGGAAGTCGATCAGACAGAATAGGATATTCCAAAGTTAGCAGAGCAACAAATTGAAATAACATCATCTGCAGTGGTCATTTATCAGAGAAGGCTTATTGAACAAGACATTTTAAAACAACCAGAATCAAGGAACAAAGGTGCTACCACCACCATACTGGGGGAAACTATATCAAGTAAACGTCAACATAGGAAGCATGAAGAGTCCTTATGGTGAAACCAATGCCAATACTACGACCAACCATGCCATGAATCTTCATCCACCCATCACCCCATCCATGAATTGGGACCAACTTTAAAAGAAATATTTGGATCAAAAAAGAAGAATGTTATCAAATTAAAAGAAGCTGAGAAGCATAATGGACAAATCAAATACAAATGGATACGAAAGAATACAAAGAAAGATTATCCCTATCAAACTCCATTAGTCAAAGAAACTATGGGGAAAAATAAAAAAGGGAAAAAGTATCCATCAAAGATGTTCCAAAGGAAAAATTAGGCTTCGCAAGCAACGTACAAAGTATATCAAGCAATTGGTCCTAATTCCATGCAAACTTTCGTATCCACCCATCATTGCTCATCTTCCCAATTTTGGAGAGTCAAAGGTTCCAAACTGTCAACCAGTCCATCTCTTATCCCTAAACACACTCCATCCATGCCTCACGCATAATATCAATTCTGCATTGACATGTGTTGTATTGACTCTTCATCATAAGGATTCGGAAGGCACTCTTCTCGCAATATGCGCACAAGAATGAAGTTAACCCTGCTATCATAAAATGGATCAAGAATCTCAAAAAGTTGCATTCAAGTGCACGTATCTTGGAAAAGTAGCTTCTGTAGGAAGCATATCGATGGAACATTATGATAGAAGCATCTACATCAAAACCACAAGGTGGTTCAGCATGAGCTTAAAATCTTTCAGAAAAAACCAAAAAAATCAAAAAATGTGAAAACCCAAAAAAATCAAAAAATCCTAAAAACAGTAAAGATAAAAATCATCCTCTAGTGAAAACCACTATGGTGGCACTTTGGATAGGTACCATGATGAAAACCTAGAAAATAGGCATCATGAGTAGAATCAAGCATTTGTGTGCACCAGTTCAGGTGGAAGCATCTCATCCCATCCATAATGAATCCAACATTCCATCCATCTCATCCATAATAAATCCATTCATCCATGAACCATTTATCCAATCCATTTTCATATATCTGCATCTGTAGACATCAAAATCTGCAAATAGTTAAATAACTAACAATTCAACAAGCATGGTTAGTGTTCAAACAAAGCAAGATTTTAACATCCATAAGAGATGAGTCAACATGCTTTAATGATGCAATCAAAACAACAAAAGGATTAGATAAACTAGATGAAAGCATACAATAAATCATGAAGTAAATAACATCTCATATTGGATTGGTGCTATTATGGAAAATAGCCCTTTTCCAAATCCTTGCTTAAGCTCCATGATATGAAAATGATATGTTGATGATCAAGATGATGAATGGGAAAGATTAGCTCTCAATTGAAGAGAGTAACCTTGTATGAGATTTGTGGATCAAGTTGTGGAGGATTTGCTTGAAGAATTATGCCTCTATTTGTAGATTCTCAAATGCTAAGAGTGTTGAAAAGGGACCAATGTGGGACTAAAAATAGGCCAATGAAAAGAGGCCACTTGTCAACTTGTGAGTGGTTGATGCATGTGCAAGATTTGGGAAATGTTCCCAAGAGGGGGAAATTTCAAATTTGAAATGAGAGTAAATGCTGAGTTTGACTTATGCAAGGGACATGTAAGAGCTTATTAATTGCTTTGTTGGATGTACATAGCCACTTGATTTTGAATTCAAATTTGAGGGAATATTCCCCAAAGATGCCATGTTGAGTGAAAACGCTGATTTTAATAAATCAATAAATTGATTTATTTGTGCAAGTGGGATTATCTAGAGGATGTGATGGGTAGTTAGGTTAGTTTAATCAGGATTATATTAGCTTAATGGTGCCTAGATGAGTTTGACCTTTTTGACTTGAATATTTGATTTATTTAAATTAGAAATGGATGGCAAATGACTTTTGAGATTTTAATTAAATAAAGTTTGATTTATTTAATTAAAGGATGATGTGAGCCTTTGATTTATTTAAATGATAAAGACCTGATTTTCCTGGTGAATGGATTTGTTGTGTTTTATTTATTTAATGAGCGGATTCATAATGTTAATTTTGCATGTCTACAACATCCATAGTCTGAGTTATCTTTATCTTGATGAACTTTAGTGCACACTTTACACTTGCTTATGGTAAACATCTTGACATGGGTCATTTTCACTGATCCTATCCTACCCAACATTATCTAAGCCATAAAGCATTATCTGATGAGCATTTCTCCATTCAAACACCTTATCTTATCACAAGATAATACTTGGCATCCTTTGCATACTTTCCATATCCATCCATCCATAAATCTATCCAAGCTCCATCCATGGCATTCCATACATTGCTAGACACTGGGGAAAAATATTTGCATCTTGCTTCAGGAATAAATCTTAACATATATCCTCCAACTTATATGGTGATCTAAACATTTGGCTGAAGGTATGAAGAACATTGGCTTGTTTGTGTATTTGATCTTTTCTTTTGATTTATCTTATTGCATCATTCCAATGACCTCTTGATGATATCTACTAAAAATGAGTTAGAGAGAAAGGAATGGGGCAATGATCATTATCTTTTGTCTGCTGTGCTTGTTGGATGTTCTTGTAATATAACCTTGGTAAATACTTGCTCTATTAGGTGTCTATGGAAGGTGTTTTGGGCAGCTTACAGTTGACTATTGCATTGATAGGTTATACCTTTTCGTGTTTTGGTTAGGATATGTTTGAAACTTATGAAGTGCATCCTAGCAAAGTTTTCGTATGTCAGGTGTGAGCAAGAATACTCCTATTTGTTTCTCAAGTCAAAGTCCATCGCACTAGGTACAACTCCATCCTAGTTCTTTATACCTTGATGCATCGTGCCTATGTGTATTATCAAACATAAGGTAAGTAGCCCTTTTTAAATCCCAATCCTTGTTAAGTGAAACATCATCTATCATCATCATCTCTAATAAAGTCTTGACCAATCATGGACTTGTTGGATCCTCTTGTATTCATCACATTTCTTCTTTCTTCTCTCCGTGCCAACATACTATCATGAATGCATCCATCCTGCATCCACAAATCATTAGCATACATAAATCTCAAGATCATACCATATCACATCATCCATCTCATCCATCTCACATGTAGTCCATCATCATTTAACTTGTTTAGGACAATATAGATTGGTTATTCTAAGCATCTTAAAACCATCTCATTTCCATCATCATCATAACCATCCATACGTCCATCTTGAACCTCTTTATCGTGAGATTGACCCTCAAATCAAATATTTTCACTCAATCTCTCGAGGGGGCAATGTACCAGTGTACTTCTTTCCGCTGAGGCATTCAATTTTTTTTAAAAAAAATGACTTTCGATTGTGGTAAGTTTATTCTTTGAACCAACACAGCAAGTGCTTTGCTTCAAAGAGGGGAAAATGTAGAAAAGGAAAAATATCCTAATCAACTAACTTCGATTCTTCTTTAATCACCTCTTTATTAACCATTTAATCAACTCATCTTAATTCCTCTGTTAATCAAATAAATGAAATTCATTTGATTAAATCATTATCATCTTTTTATTAAATAAATCATTTCATTTATTTAATCCTAAAGTCCCCTTTAATTAAATAAATCAATATTATTTAATTCAATCTCTAAAGTTCCTTCATTTAATTAAATAAATCCAAATATTTAATTAAATCTCTAATGTTATTTATCTTCTCATTTAATTTAAATAAATCCAAATATTTAAGTTGAATGTCACAATCACCTAATCACCTCTTAAATTAATCAAATCATGATTAATCTAATCCTAATCACCCATCACATCCTCTAGCTTTTCCCACTTGCACAAATAAATCAATTTATTGATTTATATTAATTCTCTATTTTCTGATCTCAACATGGCATAAAAAGAGAATATTCTACAAGTTTGAATCTTCCCCCAATTTGACATGTACATCCAACAAAGCATTTAAGAGCTCTTACATGTCTCTTACGTCAAACTTAACATTTAACTCATCTTGTCATCAAATTCAAATTCAAATCTCCCCTCTTGCTTTATTATTAAAATGTGTTTCCTCAACCTCTCACATGTTGACAAGTGGTATCTCGTCATTGGTTGATCTTTAGTCCCATATCCTCCATGTTTGACATTCTTTTATCCTTCTTGGTTATAAATAGAGGCCTCCTCTATTGTTTTAATCCTCCACAACTCCACAATATTTGTATCTTTCTCCACAACTCCACAATCTTAGGCAACTTGATACACATTCATCTTGCACTTGGTCATCATCTTGCATATTTTTATCATCCAGGAGCTTATCAAGGGTTGGGAAAGGGCTTCTTTCCACAGAAGCACCAATCCACTATGAGATAAAGTTTGATTCATGTTATTATGTGTTTTATTTAGTTTCTTTGTTTTCTTAGTTGCATACCTAACATGATTCAGTATTTCATAGAGATGCTTTGGTTTGTTTTGTTTTAACTAACCATGCTAATGTTTGTTATAGTTAAAGCATATGCAGATTTATCATCTACATAAGTAAACAAGGTTGTGACATAAAACATGAACATGAAATCCATCAACTTTTTGAACAAAAACCAATTGATGCACATACAATAGGATTAAAATATCAAGATCCTTCTCATCTTGATAGATATTCTCTTCAACCTAGGAAACTTATGGATGTTGGAATGGTCATCTTGAATTCTCCTCCTAATTTGAAAATTCTCCTTCCACGTGAACAACCATTCTCTCCTTCTAATGAAAAGGATATTGGAATCCCTATGGATTCTCTTCTTTCTTCTACTCATGAAAAAGGAAAACCTAGTAAATGCAAATGACCGTACAAAATGAAGAAGATAAAGTTTCCTACACATCCTCCACCTGAATGTGAATGAAGACTTTCTTTTAAAGAAAGGTCTTATACTTTTTCCAGCTTCAAATAGGTTGGTTATTCATCCTCACGACTCTAACATACCATATTGCAAATACCATCGTGTTCTTGGACATCAAACTGAAGAATGTCAAACTTTGAACGAAATACTAAAAAAGTATCACTTCATGAACACTGACTATTTTCCCCTCATCCCTTAAAACACCATTATCCTTTCATGTTTTAGTTGTAGAATTCCCCATTCTCACTATTGCATGATCCTTTCCCATCACTCATCTCGGCTCATTCTTTCTTTT
>VDFB02270651.1:465475648-465530384 GCA_007258455.2 Sequoia sempervirens | reverse complement strand
AACATCTTTAGAATGTTCGACCGAATGCCATTCAAATATATTTTTTTATTGTATGTTAAATGGGTTTGGTTGAACCCACATTCGATCGAACATTATTTTTTTGTTCGACCGAACCCACTTATTTTCACCCACATCCTCTCAGGCACCAAAATTGTTTAGAATTTTGCAATTCAAAGCTTGATTTGAGAATGAAAATGGAGGAGATCTCAAAAACCCAACTCTGGTATCAGGTTGCCCTCAAAACGAGCTATCAACGAATATAATTTTAATATGTTTTGATTATATTATCTATTTGTTTTTAAGTTTTATTAAATATAGGTTTTTCACTAAAAAACAAAACTCTCTGTTCTGCACATGTGGAAAAATAGAAGATTATCAAAAAAAAATATAAAAAAATATGAGTGCATACGATATTGGAGTCCTTGATCCAACAAAAAAAGAAAAAATAATTTTGATACATATAGTAAAAGTTATGAGTTATACGGTCGCGTTATGTCTGAATTGTAATTGATTTGACTTTGAAACTTGATTAAAGAAAAAATATTCAATAAAGAACTATCTAACCAAGTGGAAGCACTAGATATCAGAGTTACAAATCTAAATTCGAAAGAATTAGAATTTTATCTTTCAAGGAAAAAAAGTTATGTGTTATACGGTGTGCGTCACTTTTTAAAAATTTTATTTTTTGAAAAAAAACCAATTTTCGCGGGAGATGGAAAAAGAAGTGCAATTTGATTCCAAAAATTTTGAAAAAAATATTTTTAGAATCTACAGACAAAATGTAACAAGACTCTAGTTTGCATCATCCTCAAATTCCTCATGGTTTAATCGCTATAGGTGCTCGAATGTGAAGATTTAGTTAAAAAAATAAAATCAGTGTCCAGTTTGGCCAAAAATTGTAAACCACTATTGTGGGATCACCCTGACATGTCATTTGTTGGAAGATGTTCTTGGCCATCTGGGTCCTAGGGAGGATGAGCAGAGGGTGATTAGAGAGAGATTAGTCATTGAGGAGGAATGAGATACTGGAAGATCATGATGCAATGGCCGCTGGACATATGAGAGATCTCCTCAAGGCACGTCCTATTTATGATGGCTCTAGTGGAGGTTTGGAAGCTAAAACTTGGCTTATTGATTTGGATTGATGCTTTGCTATGCATCCCTATGGTAGTAATAATAGGGAAATGTGCGCCATCATGCACCTTAGAGGATTTGCATCCACATGGTGGCGACTGGAAGAACTAAAATTACACCTTGACATCGGTTCAGTGACATGGGAATTGTTCTTAGAATGGTTCAGGGCCCGTTTCTTATCCAATCACTGGAGGCAGCACCAGGCAGATGAATTCCATGACTTGAGACAAATGGCAATGTTCGTAGAGTAGTATGAGTGCCACTTCTTTGAGCTTAAGTAGTACACCAAAATTGCTAATGATGAGGCTATGCTAGTACATCATTTTGTCAAAGGTCTGAATGCTAGGATTAGTGGGGGTGTCTGAGTCTTCGAGCCGAAGACGATGGAGGATGCTGTCAAGAAAGATTTCCTTGTGGAGGAGAATTTGACCTTAGATTTAGGAGGTCACATTGGAGTTCAAATCAGTAGTACTCCTGCTGTAGGTGGTGGTTCACGTGGTGGGCAGTCTTAGGCTGCAGGTCCTTCCAGGGCTCATTCTGCACCCGCTAAGGGTGGACAACAATAATTTCAGTCAAAGAATAAGCCCTTGTAGTATCATAAGAGCAATAGATTTTAGTCTAGCAATAACTGTCATTGGAAGAGATTGCATCATAACCAGGTTGAGCAGCTAGCATAGTCCTCATAGCCTGCACCTAGCTATGGTAGCTATCAGCAGTCTAATGCTCTATCTGGTGTCAGACAATTTGGCCATGGTACTAGGTGTTTCAGTTGTGGGTAGCAGGGACATATTTCCAAACAGTGTCTACAGAGGAGCACTGCAAGGTTTAGTCAGAGGTTGACAGCATCTAAGCTGATCATTGGAGATGCTGGCAGGTCTCATCAAGTTTTTGCCGTGGTGGATAATCATCAGGTTGATCACCAGGGCACTGTGGTGGAGGTATCAGGTTTGTTGCAGGGCACTCTTATTTCTATACTTTTTGATTGTGGCGCATCAAATTCCTTTATTTCTCTTCAGTTGTTAAGCGTTGTAATCTGGTTATGACAAAGCAAGGCGTTAAGAGGTGTGTTGAATTAGCTTCTGGGGAAAAAGTGTCAGTGGAGTCTCTTGTTCCAGGATGTAAGTTGGAGTTTGGTTCAATTGTGACTTTGGTGGATCTTTAGATTCTTCCCATAGGTTCTTATGATGTCATATTGGGGATGGATTGGTTGAGTGCACACTAGGTGACAATTAATTGTCGTCGTAGGTCTATTCGTTATCGGGATGATTCTGGAGGTGAGGTTGAAATTGTTAGCATTGAAAAGCCTATCTCCTTGAGCATTATCTCCAAAATGCAGTTGAATAGGTGTTTCCATCAAGGGTGCTAGTTGTTCGCTATCTCAGTTAGTGACCTGGATATGGAGGAGAGTCGAGAGATAACTTTGGATGATTATCCTCTCCTAAAGGAGTTTTTTGATGTGTTTTCGAGTGAGATACCTAGGATGCCACCTAAGCATGACATCGACTTCCAAATTGATCTCGTTCGAGGAGCTGAACCTATATTTAAGGCTCCTTACAAGATGAAAAATCAGGAGCGTAAAGAACTCCGGTTGTAGTTGGAAGAATTGCTCGAAAAGGGGTTTGTTTGTCCTAGTTTTTCCCCTTGGGGAGCACCGGTCATTTTCGTGAAAAAGGATGGTTCACTCCATCTGTGTATTGATTACAGGAAATTAAACAAGGTGATAGTGAAGAATCGCTACCCCTTGCCGAGGATTGATGATCTATTTGACTAGATCAAGGGAGAAAAGGTGTTCTCTAAAATTGACCTCAAATCAGGATACCATCAATTGCAGATTGCTGAGGATATTCACAAAACTGCATTTTGTACCCGGTATGGACATTATGGATTCACTGTCATGCCATTCGGGTTAACTAATGCACCCTCAGTTTTCATGAGCTTAATGAATGGTGTTTTTTGGACCTATTTGGACCATTTTGTGCTCATGTTTCTCGATGACATACTTATCTATTCTAGATCCATGGAGGAGCGTGAGGAACACTTGAAGCTAGTGTTGCAGTGCTTGAGAGAAAACTAGTTGTTTGCAAACTTGGAAAAGTGCAAATTTTATAAGTTTAAAGTGAAATACTTGGGGGCATGTGATCTCTGAAGAAGGCATTGCCGTGGATCCCTCAAAGATCCAAGCTATTATAGATTGACCTACTCCCAAAAATGTTTCAAAAATTTGCAACTTTATGGGATTGGTGGGCTATTATCGGTGGCTTGTACAGGGTTTCTCTAGGGTTGCACATCCCATCACCTCTCTGCAAAGGAAAGGAAAGAAATATGATTGGACAAAAAAGTGTCAGTTGGATTTTCAAACTCTTAAAGAGATGCCAACTAGTGTGCCTATTCTTGTCGTTCTTGATCTGACTTAGGACTTTGTGGTTTTCATAGATGCATCCTTCGAAGGCTTAGGGGCTGTTTTGATGCAAGACAGAAAGGTGATAGCATATGAGTCATAGAAGCTCAAGGACGATGAGCTAAATTACCCTACTCATGACTTGGAGTTGACCGCAGCTATTCATGCACTGGTAAGGTGGAGGAATTTCTTATTGGGCCATAGGTTCGAGTTGCACAGTGACCATCGCAGTTTGCAATACATTTTCATGTAGCTGAATCTTAATGCTAGATGGAGAAGATGGATGGAATTCCTCTATGAGTACGATTTTGAAGTGAAATATATTTAGGGCAAGGAGAATGTAGTGGTAGATGCGCTAAGCCATCGTCATAATGAGTTATCCTCTGTGACTCTTAAGGTTGGTCTAAAAGGTCAGATTCTTGCAGCACTTCCTTCAGACAGGTGGTTCCAAGAGGTGAAGTCAGAGATGGAGTTGGGTAGAGTGCTTGAGGGAAGGTTTACTGGTTATACTCTTGAGTCTGATGGACTTTTGTGATGTTCAAGTTGCATATATGTTCCTTCCTCAGAGGGTCTTCATACCCTAATCATGTCTGAAGCTCACCAGGCTCTTTATTCAGGTCATCTAGGAGTTAAAAAGATGTATGCAGATCTTCGTCCGTTGTAATTTTGGGAAGGGATGAAGAGGGATATAGCAGATCTTGTGGCAAGATGCCTAGAGTGTCAGAGGGTGAAGGAAGAGCACCATCATCTAGCAGGTCTTCTTCAGCCCACTCTCATTCTAGAATGGAAATGGGATATTATATCTATTGACTTCATTATTGGCTTTCCAATGACTACATGTCAGCATGATGCTATCATGGTCATTGTTGACAGGTTGAACAAGGTGGCACATTTCTCCCCTATTCGATCTTCCTATACTGCATCATTTGTGGCTAAAATTTTCATGGATGACATTGTGAGGCTACATGGGATTCTGTGAAGAATCATTTCTGGCAGAGATCCAGTGTTCACTTCTGCGTTGTGGACCTCATTGCAGTGTGCCATGGGAACACAATTGAACTTCAGTTCTGCTTACCATCCAGAAACAAATGGTCAGACTGAAAGGGTCAATTAGGTTCTCGAGGACATGCTCCCCATGTATGTTATGGATCAACAATCTTGATGGGAAGACTATCTACATTTGGTTGAGTTTTCCTACAATAATGGCTACCACAATTCGATTAGGATGCCACCATTCCAGGCTTTGTATGGTCGCGCATGTCGAACACCTCTGAGTTGGGACTATTTGGAGGACAAGATTCTTCTTGGGCTAGAGATGCTACAGGAAATGGAGCTACAAGTCCCTTGCATTAGAGAGCACTTGGTAGCGGCTCAGGATTGATAGAAGAAATACACCGATGCTCATAGGGTTGATTGTCAGTTTTCAGTGGGTGATCGTGTGTGTCCACGAAAGAGCCCTATCCGTTACAGAAAAGGCTCCAAGTTGGCGCCTCATTTTGTGGGTCCATTTGAGGTTCTAGAGAGGATTGGACCTATTGCTTACCGTTTAGCCTTCCTGCCCTACCTTACATGCATTCATGATGTGTTCCATGTTTCCGTTCTTAGGCCTTACTTTCCTGATTTATCTCATGTATTGGATTGTAATTCTCTTTAGGTTGAGGATGAGAAACTCGCACTAGAGCCTATGGCGATTTTGCATACCAAGAGACTCGCGCTTAGGGGCAGAGAGATTGATTAGGTGCGGGTCCAATGGGACCTGAATGATGAGACTTCGGCGACATGGGAGGATGCATCCCGCATCTAAGCCTTTTTTCCTTATTTTTTTTTCTGGCTTCCATGAGTAAGCCTATTTCTAGGGGGGAGGATGTAGTGCCTCTCATGTTTTGATACTCTGATACTGCTTTGGTGTGTGTGTTTTGATGCATATTTGATACTCTGTTTGACAAATTTTCTGCCATGTGTTGGGCATGGCAGACAATTATGCTTATTTGCTTATGATAGTTGGACTTATGTGTGGGATACTCATGTTTTGATGATGTTACTTTGTGAGTTATTTTGATGTTGTGATGCCTATATTCTGTTTACTGTATTTGATTTGGGTGAAGGAGATGGGGTGCAATTTCTCATCCATGAGCGCCTTGCCTCACCGTAACTCTCCTTCACAATGTGTTTGACTATGAATTATTTGTATATGTATATGTTGTTCGACGTTTTGTGTTATGCAGGAATGCAGGTACCGAGTGCCGACTCCACCCGCATTGTCGGGTCTGAGCGCATCCTACAGACCCAATGGTTGATATGGTTAGGGAGTTGGTAAGAAAGTACCCCCGCCTATGTCAAGGGTTGGTCCAATGATTGTTCATTTCATGTGCGTACTTCATTCGTGTGGGTATGGTTGTTAATTAAATCATTTTATTTCATGAGTTTTATAAGTGTGTTTATGGCTTGGTCTAGTGCTTTACGATTTAAATTAAATGCTAGTCTATGGTGTAAAATATTAAATTAATGAAAGGTTCAATATTGCTTGTGATATTAATACTTTGGAAAATTATGGTGTACATTAGCACTTTTATTGTTATTTTAAAATGTGAAGCTATCCTTTAATTTAAATCATTAAATTAAATAAATAGTTAGATAAATTATTATGGTAAATAAAGTTAAGGAAATCATTATCTTATTTGTTTTAATTAGAAAAAGGTGATTTAATAAAATAAATTTTAAACTTCAATTATAATTAAGTGAAATGTTGTTTAAAATTATTATTAATTAATTGTTTAGTTTTCAAAAAAATAATTTTATTAAAATGAAATTAAATATTTAAAAGGCATATTTTTTTGGGTGTAAATTAATTATGGAAGATTCTTCTTCCAAAATTGGAAAATGGCAAATATGGTGGGTTAAGTGAAATTTGCATGGGAAAGTTGTTGGAAAATTTATGACAACTTTTGATTTGAATTTTTTGGAAAAAGTATATTTCCAAATATTGCTTTTTTGGAAAAGGCAAGAGGCAGGAAATGGAAAATGAAAAAAATGTTGAGAAATTTTATGAGGATTAGTAATTTGTGTGGTTTTTCGTCGATTTGATCTGAGAAAATTTGATTTTTGTGTTGTACTGGGTTTTATTGTCGAATCCATTGTTGCTAGGGTTTTGAATCTCTAAATTTTGGAAGATTGTAGCTGGCTGGAGTCATGCATCATTTCGTCCTTGAATCGAGCTTTGCGTAGAACTTTGGGTAATTCGAATTTCGTAATTTGATCTCTGTAGATTTAGTTTTTTAAAAAGAGAAAGGAAATTTTTTTTGAAAGAGAAAATATGTTTTCTGTGTGTTTGGGAAAATCCCATTCTTTGTAATTATTTCTTCTTGTTTGTAGATTTCTCCTTCCTCTGTAATTTTTATTCTGGAATTCCTTTTGAAATCTCGATTCCTTCTGTCTTTGGAATCTTCTCAGCTTTAAACCTCTGAAAATATCTCTTGTCTGAGAACCCTTTCGTTCCTTGTATTTTCCCTATTCGAGCACTTTGTAAATTTTTACACTTCTCTTTTGTCACTGTATTTCTTTCATGGGAAAATTGTTGGATAATATAAACATATATATGACATTTTATTATGTTCTATAGTTTTTAAATATTAATGTGGAGGTTTTAATATATGTGTAAATATATATATATATATACATATATATATGTATGTGTATATATTTTGTGCATATATTCAGTTTATTTTGTGCTTCAATTGTAGCAGCATTAAATGAATTGATATATATTTATTTCAGTATTTATATATATATATATATATATATATAGTGTATATGTAGGAAATGTGAGCAAATAATGAAAAATAAAAAGAAGTTATTCTCTTAAAAAAAATTATATATAAAGGGGAAAAATGTTATTTGTAAATTCTGTTTGAAAATGTCTTTTAATTTAAGCTGTATTTAGAATATGAGGAAAATGAAATTTGTGATTTAAAATATACTGTAGAATATGATTTCATTATTTTCTAGACAAACTGTACTGTGATATATCAGAATGGTTGTTTAAAATAAATAAATATTATAATCAGAAATCTTTGAACTTAGAAGATTAATATCTTAAATTTGCTTTTTACTTTGAACTAATTTTTTAAAATAAAGATTAGATTTCCATTATCTTAGAAAAATCAGATTTTAGAATATTCTATGTGGAAAAGATTTAAAAGATCAGAAAATAAAATATAGTTAAAAAAAATTTGAAATTAGTGAATGATTTATAATTGGTTTTTAATAAATTTAATTAGTATCTTTAATTTTTTTTAAAAAAGAAAGTTTATTTTATTATGTTTAGATAAATCATGGAATTATCATTCCTGCTCTATAATTAGCTTTTTAGCAAGTTTATAGACTTAGATATTTAATAAATGAATTATTTAAGTGTAGGAAGATATTTATTAACTTGATTATTGTGCTTGGGATAAATAGAAGTATTAGTGAATTTCCTTACTTTGATTTTTAATTGATGAAAATGGTTATTTGATTGAGAATTCCAAGATGATGTATTATTTAAATTCCTTATAGTTAATGATATGGTGTTATTTAATTGGATGTGATATTTTACTTTGTTCTTGTATGGATTAGCGTTATCTCTAGAGGTTAGGGAAAGTGTGAATGCATTTCTATCATGGTTGCATATTTTTGGTTCATGTTGATACCATGTGGGAATTTGTGGGTGGTACCTTGTTGTGAGTTATGATTCTTTTGGTTGAACATTGTGGTACCTATTTCTTGGTTTTGGTTTTAGGGCAACCATAGGGGAGAGTGGATCTTCTTGGGGCCAGTGTACAAGTGGTCACTCTTGAAAGAGTTTCCCTAATTAAGTGAAAACCTAATTAATTTACTTAGTGGGTTGGGTTAGTTATCACATAAGAAGATAAAAATATACACCTCACCCTTTTCCTTAATGCTCCCAAAGGCTAAGGACGGGTGGGAAGACCTGGTCAGTAAGGTCACTACCTTGTCTTCATGAAAGGTAGATGGCTCCGCATGAGTCACCCCATGGGGCGACACCTTGAAACAGGATGTCTGGTTAACCATAGATGGAGGTAGCTCCTAGATTATAGGTAGTCTGGTGAATTGATGAAGGCCATGCAATGACACTCTCCCATTATGCCCCTTTGTTTCCCTTGTTCTTGTGCCTCTCGAGTTGTTTTAGTTGTTTGAGTTGTTTATTTACTATTGATGTTTATGTTGTTCTTGGGCTTGAGTCTTGTGATGTGTGTCCTTTATGTTTGAGTTTGTGGCCGAGGGTTCTTTCTTGTGATGTGTGTCCTTTATGTTTGAGTTTGTGGCCGAGGTTTCTTTCTTATCGAATCCTTGCCCAGGTGGTGTTCGTTTAGGTCCACATGGTCAGGTGGAAATGTGTAATGCACCTATTGGGTCCCCAGTTGTGATCGTGGCATGGATGCAGTTACAGTGATCTCAGAGCTCTCATGGGGAAGATTGTACCTATGAAGAGTTCTCTTTCATTATTGTACTTTTGTATTATTGATTGTACCCTTCCCAATGTTATAAGGGAAGTGGCCTTGTAATGCAACGATTATTTTATATTGTGTTGTATCTATGGAAATATATTCCACATTTGTAAATTTGAACTCTGAAGATGAATATAGTATTATGTGATTTATGTTTATGAATTTATATCTTATTGTTGTTGTACTTATATCATGTTTTATTCTCGTTTCATTCTTCTGCTTTAGTTAGTATCGTTTATCGTTAATTGTTGGGTTCATTTAAGTAACGCACCATGTACGGTCCCATAGGATTAGGTTAATGCTTTATGTTATATCTATGTTGTATAAATGTTTATTTGTTGCATTGTGTAATTGTAATTTTCAAAAAAAATAAAATTATTTTTTATTTGTTGTAGTTGTCCTATGGGGTTTGCGTGGTGGGGTGTTACACCTAGGGTTGCACCCTAAAACCAAAACCAAGAAATGGGTACCACAATGTTGAACCAAAATAATCATAACTCACAATAGGGTACCACCCACAAATTCCCACATGGTATCAACATGAACCAAAAAGATGCAACCATAGAAATGCATTCGCACTTTCCCTAACCTTTGGAGATAACGCTAATCCATACAAGAACAAAGTAAAATATCACATCCAATTAAACAACACCATATCATTAACTATAAGGAATTTAAATAATAAATCATCCAATTCTCAATCAAATAACCATTTTCATTTCCTAAAAGAAATCAAAGGAAATTCACTAATACTTCTATTTATCCCAAGCACAACAACCAATTTAATAAATATCTTCCTACACTTAAATAGTTCATTTATTAAATATCTAAGTCTATAAACTTGCTAAAAAGCTAATTAAAGAGCAACAATGATAATTCCATGATTTATCTAAAGATAACAAAATAAACTATTTTTTTAAAAAAATTAAAGATACTAACTAAATTTATTAAAAACCAATTATAAATCATTCACTAATTTCAATTTTTTTAACTATATTTTATTTTCTGATTTTAAATCTTTTCCACACAGAATATTCTAAATTTTGATTTTTCTAAGATAATAGAAATCTAATCTTTATTTTAAAATCAGTTCAAAGTAAAGAGCATATTTAAGATATTAATCTTCTAAGTTCAAAATCTGATGATAATATTTATTTATTTTAAACAACTATTCTATATATCACACTACAGTTTGGCTGGAAAATAATGAAATCGAATTCTACAGTATATTTTAAATCACAAATTTCATTTTCCTCAGATTCTAAATACAACTTAAATTAAAAGACATTTTCAAACAAAATTTACAAATAACATTTTTCCCCTCTATATCTAATTTTTTTCCAGAGAATAACTTATTTTTATTTTTCATTATTTGTTCACATTTGCTGCATATACACTATATGCATATATATTATATATATGCTATATATATATATTTTAAATATATATATATATATGTATATAAATACTGAAATAAATATATATCAATTCATCTAATGCTCCTGTAATTGAAGCACAAAGTAAACTGAATATATGCACATAATGTAACACCTCTCTAAACCCAGGCTGGTAAAATAGTATTTTGATTTTTGATTGGATATTTTAAAATTTTAAATGTTGTTATAGTGAGATTATACATTGATGAGTATGGAAAGGTTATCATGATTGGTTAATATTTTGGATTACATGCTTAAATTTTTATATATTGTTATCATTGCTTATGTATGATTATGGATAGGAAATGGATGATGTCGTAACACTCATATTCGAGAGGCTTACGATATCATGACTCCCTTCCTAATGATTGATGTTGCTTTGAAATATATGTATATGCACATGTACTTTGACGTGTAATTGGAAGTGATGCAGGTATTGAGTATCGACTCCGCCTAGATCCACAGGCCTAAGCGTAATCATATTCCCCGATGGTGGTTACTGGAGGTAGTCACAAGCCAAATGTTTCCCCCTAGCCCACTGTACCCTGTTAGGGCAGTGTTTTCCTTATTGATGTCTTATCGTCCAGTTACCTAATGGTAACATCCGGAGGACCTTTCAGCCGTATGTTCCGGAGCACCCTTCAGTTGTATGTGGTTTACCAGTATGTTTTGTCGAGGTATTTTGTCTTGGTTTCTATGAATCTATTATGTTGATATATATCTTGGTTGTCGGTGTCTTGATGTGGTTTCTTTGACGTCTTTTCATGATTTCATATATGACATTTTATAGTATTTTATTGATGGGAGATTTAAATGGTTTTATACATGAGATTTTTAAATATGATATTTTAAATGATTTTTTTATTGATCATTCGAGAGAATGATATTATTTCATTTGGAAATTTTAAATGATTTATTTTGTTGTGTTGAGGAGATAATTAAAATAAAATAAGGGGCAACCTTGTTTTGAATATATATATTTTTATTCTTTTGTTTTGGGGGAGAATTATCCTTTGAGAGAAGAAAATATAAAATGGAATAAAGTTTTATTTTGGGGGGAGTGATTCTTTTGGGGAATTTTTTTTTTTTCTATCTTTGGAAGGAGAAGGGAAAACCCCCATGAGTTGGGCAGCAAAGTTTGGAAGATATGTGGAGGAGAAATTTGTGGGCATTGGAGTGTTGGTTTCAGCATGCCACACCTTCCTTGCTATCCTATTATGGAACCCAACCGCGCCTTCCTTGCAGAGTATTCTTTAATTTCAATTTTTGGGAAGCATTGAGGTATTCTTCTGTTTCTTCCTTTAATTTATGAGATTATAGATGTATGCATGAGTGCATGTTTAAATGTTTTGGAAATCTTGGCTGCTTTGGGTGTTATCATGGCATTTTCATGGTTCATGGGTTTTTTCTCTTCAGCCAGGTTATGAAAATTATTTTGGGGAAAGTTTGAATCTTTTATAAATTTGTTCAATCCTCCCACTTTAAACTCAAATCCAACTATTAGATTCACTTGAAAATGCCCAAATCTGAACTGGGTCGGAGTCTAAAATAATTTTTTGATTATTTTATGTTTTGGCCAAAATTTGTGCAACCTGTTAAAAAAACATTTTTTATTGCTGCTCACTATTCCCTTGCTGAAAAAAAAATTTAAGGGTGGATTTCATGTAGAAACGACAAGATCTCAACTGGGTCTTTGGCAGATTTTAATTTTGGCCACTTTCATTTTCGGTCAAATTTGTGCCTATTGTTAAAATGATGGTTTTTTTTGCTGCTCGTTAACCGTCCGTTAAAAAAGTAAAATAAAATTGGATTCAATGTAGATTCATCCATATTTCAAATGGGTCGTTCAATTTTTAATCCGGGCACTTTCATTTTTCATGTTTTTGCCCATCCATGCATTAAATGACATTTTTCAGTACAACACCTTATTATGGGTCTTAAAATTGAAAATTGAAGGTGAATTCCAACTTGGAATGCCAAAAAATGAATTGGGTCAGGCTTATAATTTTAATCTGGGCACTTTGAATTTTTACATAATTTCTATGCCTCCATTTCATGTTGATTTACAACTGTTAAACGTGTCTTCTTACATCAATGTTTGCTTGGCTGTGTTAGATGAATTTATGATGATTTTAGTGGCTTTTTCATGGCTTCATATTTTTTTTTGGATTCCTCATTTGGATAAACGAGAAGGCCTATCCGTCTATAGGGCATTGAGTTATCCGTTTACAAGGCGTTGATTCAGGCATGTTTGAGTTTTACTCATCCGTAGGAGAGATGTACTTGATTCCATGTGGTGCCATTCCTTCGAGCACACATGATGAAATTTCACCCAGTTCGCACTCTAGTACCTATACCTCAGTAGTCATGAGTAGTACCCGTCCTGTCATTGTATGAGCATTTACATGTTGTGATATTAGCTTTAGTGCGTTGTAATTCATATTTGCTCCATGTTTGATGTGAATGTTGGCCTTATGTTTTCCTTGCCTTGTGACTACCTCCGAGCATGGTGGGGTGGCCTCTTTTGAGTCTACATGGTAGGGAGGCGTTGCCACTGCCATTGGGGACCAACGTACAGGTTACTGGAGTACCAGTCAGAGCTGATTCCTCTGGTACTTGTATTCATGTTGATGTATTTTCTTTAAGGCTACGCCTTTGTAATCTTGTATATTCCCTTAAGAATATTGTACTCTTTGAGAGAGATGATGTAATCATATAATTTAATGAGAAGAAATGTGATGATTTAGATTTAGGTTACGAGTTTCCGATGTTGGTATCAGACTTGCTTGTTTTATGATGATCATAATGGCTTTTCCTTCAAAAGTTTTCATGCAAAAAAATTAGATCTTGGTTGTATTTTACCTTCATGTTTTATTCTGCTAAAGTTCTGGAGCAACGTCACATTTTGTTAATGCTTTGTGTTGCTGCTACAAAAGTTGCGGCACATTGCCGTTTTCTTTTTTGGTAGGAGCAGTGCAGCAAGTTCCGGAGCAGTGCTGCTAAAGTTCTGGAGCAGTGCTGCTAAAGTTCTGGAGTAGCATTGTTAAAATTCGGGAGCAGTGCAGAAAGTTTTGGAGCAGTGCTACTAAAGTTCTAGAGTAGTGAAGAAAGTTCCAGAGCAGTGCTGTTAAAGTTCCAGAGCAGTAGGAAGTTCCAGAGCAGCAGGAAGTTCTGAAGTAGGAAGTTCTAGAGCAATAAAAAGTTCCAAAGCAGAGGTTCCGGAGCAGGAAGTTCCGGAGTTGGAACTTCCCTAGCTAGAAGTTTCTTAGCTGGAAGTTCCATAGTTGGAAGTTCCGTAGCTGGAAGTTCTGGAGCAGGAAGTTCAGGAGAAAGTTTCTAGAGCTATTATGTTTGCTCCTGTTTGGAATTTCTCTGGAGGGTGGATTAGTCCTCTCCTTTGGGTTATGTTCGGCCATGCTTGGCCATGTTTGTGGTCATTATATCGTATTGGCAACTGCTTTATCTGTAAGTTATTATGTATGTTTTCAAATTTTTTTTATCTTGTCCTCTTTTGGCTCTTACCCTTCGAGGTTGCGTAGCGGGATGTTACACATAATATATACACATACACATATAGATATATATATATATTAAAACCTCCACATTAATATTTAAAAACTATATAACATAATAAAATATCATATATATATGTTTATTTTATCCAACAATTTTCCCATGAAAGAAATACAGTGACAAAAGAGAAGTGTAAAAATTTCCATAGTGCTCAAATAGGGAAAATACAGGGAACTAAAGGGTTCTCAGACGAGAGATATTTTTAGAGGTTTAAAGCTAAGAAGATTCCAAAGACAAAGGGAATCGAGATTTCAACAGGAATTCCAAAATGAAAATTACAGAGAGGAAGGAGAAATCTACAGATAAGAAGAAATAATTACAGAGAATTAGATTTTCCCAAACACACATAGAAAACATATTTTCTCTTTCAAACAAAATTTCCTTTTTCCTTTTAAAAACTAAATCTACAAAGATCAAATTATGAAATTCTAATTACCCGGAGTCCTACGCAAAGCTCAATTCGAGGACGAAATGATGCATGACTCCAGCCAGCTGCAATCTTCTGAAATCTAGAGATACAAAACCCCAACAACAGATTCAACATCAAAACCTAGTGCAAGCCAAAAATCAAATTTTCTCAAATTAAATTGATGAAAAACCACACAGATTATTAATCCTCAAAAAAATTTTCAACAATTTTTTTGAGTTGCAGACATTTTTTTCATTTTTTCATTTCCTCCCTCTTGCTTTTTCAAAAAAACAATATTTGGAAAAATACTTTTTCCAAAAAAACCAAATAAGAAGTTGTCATAAATTTTCTGACAACTTTCCCATGCAAATTCCACTTAACCCACCATTTCTTCCATTTTCCAATTTTGGAAGAAGAATCTTCCATAATTAATTTACACCAAAAAAATATGCCTTTTAAATATTTTAATTTCATTTTAATAAAATTAATTTTTTGAAAAATAAACAATTAATTAATAATAATTTTAAACAACATTTCACTTAATTATAATTGAAGTTTAAAATTTATTTTATTAAATCACCTTTTTCTAATTAAAACAAATAAGATAATGATTTCCTTAACTTTATTTCTTTTAAAAATAAACCATAATAATTTATCAAACTATTTATTTAATTTAATAATTTAAATTAAAGAATAGCTTCACATTTTAAAATAACAATAAAAGTGCTAATGTACACCATAATTTTCCAAAGTATTAATATCATAAGCAATATCGAACCTTTCATTAATTTAATATTTTGCACCATAGACTAGTATTTAATTTAAATCATAAAGCACTAGACCAAGCCATAAACACACTTATAAAAATCAGGAAATAAAATGATTTAATTAACAACCATACCCACATGAATGAAGTACGCACACAAAATGAACAATCGTTGGACCAACCCTTGACATAGGCGGGGGTACTTTCTTACCAACTCCCTAACCATATCAACCATTGGGTCTGTAGGATGCGCTTAGACCTGACAATGCAGGTGGAGGCGACACCCGGTACCTGCATTCCTGCATAAGAAAAAGCGTCAAACAACATATACATATGCAAATAATTCATAGTCAAACACATTGTGAAGGAGAGCTATGGTGAGGCAAGCCGCTCACGGATGAGCGATGCCACCTCGTCTCCTTCACCTAAATCAAATATAGTAAACAGAATCTAGGGATCACATCATCAAAATAACTCACAAAGTAACATCATCATAACATGAGTATCCCACACAGAAGTCCAACTATCATAAGAAAATAAGCATAATTGTCTGCCACGCCCAACACATGGCAGAAAAGCTATCAAACAGAGTATTAAATATGCATTAGAACATAACCAAAAATCACACTGAAGCAAAACACACACACCAAAGTAGTATCAGAGTATCAGAACATGAGAGGCACTACATCCCCCCCTAGAAATAGGCTTACTCCTGGAAGCCTGAAAGAAAATAAGGAAAAGAGGCTCAGATGCGGGATGCATCCTCTCATGTCGTTGAAGTCTCAACATTCAGGTCCCATTGTACCCACACCTGATCAATCTCTCTACCTGTAAGCGCGAGTCTTCTATGGTATAGAACGACCACGAGCTCCAGTACGAGCTGCCCATCCTCGACCTGAAGAGCATTCCAATACAATACATGAGATAAATGAGGAAAGTAAGGCCTAAGAACGGAAACATGGAACACATCATGAATGCGTGCAAGGCTGGGTGACAAGGCTAAATGGTAAGCAACGGGTCCAATCCTCTCTAGAACCTCAAACAGACCCACAAAATGAGGTGCCAACTTGGAGCCTTTTTCATAACGGATGGGGCTCTTTCGTGGACACACATAAAGAAACAAACAATCACCCATTGAAAACTGATGATCAACCCTATGAGCATCAGCGTATTTATTCTGCCAATCGTAAGCCGCTACCAAGTCCTCTTTGATGCGAGTGACTTGCTGCTCCATTTCCTGTAGCATCTCTGGCCCAAAAAGAATCTTGTCCTCTAAATGGTCCCAACTTAGAGGTGTTCGAAACGGGTGACCATATAAAGCCTGGAATGGTGACATCCTGATTGAACCGTGGTAACTGTTATTGAAGGAAAAATCAGCCAAATGCAGATAGTCTTCCCATCAAGACTGCTGATCCATAACATACATGCGGAGCATGTCCTGAAGAACATAATTGAGCCTTTTAGTATGACCATCTATTTTCGGATGGTAAGCAGAATTGAAGTTCAATTGTGTTCCCAGGGCACGCTGCAATGAGGTCCACAATGCAGAAGTGAACACTGGATCTCTGTCAAAAATGATTCTTCACAGAATCCTGTGCAGCCTCGCAATGTCATCCATTAAAATTTTAGCCATAGACGATGTAGTATAGGAAGACTGAATAGGGGAGAAATGTGCCACCTTGGTCAACTTGTCCACAATGACCATGATAACATCATGCTGATGTGTAGTCATCGACAACCCCACAATGAAGTCAATAGATATAATATCCCATTTCCATTCCGGAATGAGATTGGGTTGCAAAAGACCTACTAGATGATGGTGCTCTGCCTTCACCCTCTAACACTCCAGGAATCTTGCCACAAGATCTACTATATCCCTCTTCATCCCTGCCCAAAAGTATAATGGATGAAGATCTGCATACATATTTTTAACTCCTAGATGAGTTGAATAACGAGCCCATTGAGCTTCAAACATGATTAGGGTACGAAGACCCTTTGAGGAAGGAAAATATATGCGACCTGAACATCACAAAAGTCCATCAGACTCAAGAGTATAACCAGTAAACCTTCCCTCAAGCACTCTACCTGACTCCATCTCTGACTTCACCTCCTAGAACTAGCTATCCAAAGGAAGTGTTGCAAGAATCTGACCTTTTAGATCAACCTCAAGAGTCACAGAGGATAACTCATGATGATGATAGTTTAGAGCATCTGCCACTACATTCTCCTTGCCCTGAATATATTTTACTTAAAAATCGTACTCGTAGAGGAATTCCATCCATCTTCTCTATCTAGTATTAAGATTCGGCTGCATGAAAATGTATTGCAAACTATGATGGTCACTGTGTAGCTCGAACCTATGGCCCAACAAGAAATGCCTCCACCTTACCAGGGCATGAACAACTACGGTCAACTCCAAGTAGTGAGTAGGGTAATTTAGCTCATGGTCCTTGAGCTTATGCGACTCAAATGATATCACCCTACTGTCTTGCATCAAAACAACCCCTAACCCTTCCAAGGATGCATCTGTGCAAACCACAAAATCTTGAGTCAGATCAGGAACAACAAGAATAGGCACACTAGTCAGCTTCTCTTTAAGAGTTTGAAAAGCCAACCGACTCTTTTCTAACCAATCATATTTCTTTCCTTTCCTTTGCAAAGAGGTGGTGGGATGTGCAACCCTAGAGAAACCTTGTACAAACTGCCGATAATAGCTCACCAATCCCATAAAGCTGTGAATTTTTGGAACATTTTTGGGAGTAGGCCAATCTATTATAGCTTGGATCTTTGAGGGATCCACGACGATGCCTTCTCTGGAGACCACATGCCCCAAGTATTTCACTTCAGAATTATAAAATTCACACTTTGCCAAATTTGAAAACAATTGGTTTTCTCTCAAGCACTACAACACTAGCTTGAGGTGTTCCTCATGCTCCTCCATGGATCTAGAGTAGATAAGTATGTCATCGAGAAACACGAGCAAAAAATGGTCCAAATTGTAATACCCCTCTGTTTTGTATTTTGGCTAGTAGTGTGACCTTGTTTGCTTTGATGTGCCTTTTGGTTATTGAGATGCTATATCATGTGTGTTTGTTTTGATCGATAATTATAGAGTGATAGTTTATTGGTGTGATTTGACTATATTTTATTCTGACGTTATCATTAAGGCATGCTTTGGATTAGCTTAGCAAATATTTGAAAGTAACAATGCTTTATGCTTTTGGGTATATTATTGATGTTAGATTCGTCAGTTAGTAATACTGTATTGGTGAAGGGGACGGGATTACATCACTCGCATGCGAGTGCCTGTGATTCTGTGATTTCCCCTTCACAGTGTGTCTACCATGTTATATGCATGTTCAACACTCATTTTTTTTGCAGGACTGCAGGTATAGGACATTGACTCCACCTGGTTTCACAGGTCTAAGCGTGTCAATTGACCAACGGTAATCGATTAGGAGATAGTAGCTAGGTTTTCCGTGCCAAGTCATCACCTTGGTCATAGTGTGTTGTCAGTTGGTGTCTGGTATGTTGTTAAGTCTTGTCATCTTTGAAGTTTTGATATGTTGTTTTCGATGGGAATTTTATGTGAAAATCAATGTTTAAAAAGGTTTAAATGATTAGTTATGAATTTTAGATTAAAGTGGTTAAAAGCTTTAATTTAATTTAATTCATTTAATTTAAATTCTTGTGGTTAAATAATTTAATTTTTGGTGGTTAAATTTATTATATTATTTAAATAAACTAAATAACTAAATGTTATTTTATGAGCAAATAAATAAATAAACTAAATCTATTTTGTTGGAAATAGATTAAACAATTGAATTCATTTGGAAATTCAAGTTTTGTTTTTTTTAAAAGATTAAAGTTACTTTGAAAAGTGCCTATGTAAAATAAATTTAAAGTTATTTGAAAATTCAATTTTGTTTTAAGATACTAAAAAATTGAAATATTTCAATGAGATATTTTAGAACAGTTGACTTAATTTGGGGAAAGATAAATATTTTCTTTTTGGGTTTATTTTCAAGGGTGTGGGGAGATTTGGCTACAAAAAAAAAAGATGGAAAGAGGGTTTTTGTTTTCTTTTTTGGATTGAATATGGGATTTAGAGGTGGAGACTTGGAAGGAGATCTGGAGTGTTGCACTGGCAAGAAGCTCAGCAGTAGATTGATTCTTCAATCTTCAAGATCACAGGTTCTTTTTTGTTTATTTGTTTTGAGAATTAGATTTTCAATTTTGAAAAAAACTTGTGTGTAAACAAAATTGAAAACCTTTGTGGAGATCATGGACAAAGAAAACAACAGGAAAAAAATTCAAACAATAGAGATAGAAAGAAAACAAATGAAAATCTTGAAACCCTTATGTATAAATTTGAAATTTAGAAATTGTGTTTGAAAATTTCTTGCTGTGAATTTTGTTTTTGTAGAAAAATTGCTCAGTTTGACTAAAAAATGAGAAATTTGTATATATATATATATACTGTATATGCTTGTGCCAGAAGAACAATCTCTGTGGTAAATTCATTTTAAAACTTTTTGAGACTTCTGGAAAATTTGTCATAAGTCAAATAGGGGAATCTGTTTTGTTGTTGTTGAAGTTTTAATTTAATTATTAAATTTTAATTTATTTATGTTTGGAGGGGTGGGGATTTTACCTCCATAGTCGCCCCAGCCATGGGAGGTGCTACCTGTGGAGGCATTGCTAGTGCTGCCTCCATAGGCAGCAACCCCCATTGCTGGGAGTGGCTGCTAAGCAGCCGTAGGCCCCTGCGTGGGGTTTCAAAAAGAGTAAAAAAAATAAACTTTTGTTTTTTTTTATGTATATTGTTATTTAATATTATATATATTGCATATATAATATATATATTATATATGATATTAAATTATTATATATATAAATATATATATATTTTTAACATGTGTTTAATTTTATTATTAATTAAATAAATTTAATATATTAGTATATATATTTTAAATATTTGGAGTTGGAAATTACATGGAAGAATTTAGATGGATATATTTAAATAATAATTATATATTTAAATATATATATAAATTGCCGGTATTGGCATGGTGTGATGGTTTATAGGTGGCATTGTTGTTCTTGCCACCAAGGTTCAAACCCCCTTGGGGTGGTAATGTTGAATGGTTGTATTCCAGTTCATAGCTCCGGCCAAAAGCGTTTACCCCTTGAATATATATATATATATTGGTATATACATTAAGTATATCCTTTTATATATATATATATATTTAATATATATTTATATTTAAGTATAAATTATTTTAAGGTGATTATTTCATTATCGTAATTGAAATGAAAAATTATTTTTTGTGATAAAATGATTTATTTAAAAGATTGATTTTGATCATTATGTATAATTGAGAATATGGAATGAACTTATTAGTTTAATATTCCTTGAGTTGTGAATTAAATCTGATTGACTTCTGAGTATGCAAATAGTATTAATTATTTAACTGATTACTTGCACTATGCCATCACTTTGCTTGGATTTAGGAAATCCTAACCATAGTTATTTAGTTACCTGAAATGCTTCCTAAGTGTTGTCTAAAGTTAAAGATTTTATATTAAGTTTAATTAGTGGGAATTGGAATTCCTTAAATAATATTTATTTCTATTAGGTTTGAATAAAGAATAATATTTTAGTATTATGGAACACGTGAAAATTAATTAGTATAATTGTGTTTGAGTTGGAAGGCGTATGCAAGTTTCAATTTTAGAATTAGTACTATTGTACTTTGAGAATTAAGGTTAGTGCAATGATTAAATATTGGTTAAGGGTTAGGGATTGTAATTGAAATGAATATGGTTAATGTGTTTACAACAACTTGTTGATTTAATGGAATCTTGAAGTTCTTGTAAATGATTTGTTAAATGTGAGGATTCTGTACGTAGTTAAGTTATATGGATTCTAATTAGGAGCAAAATTGATTATATTTAATATGTGTAAAGAAAGGAGTTATTTTATTATGATGTTATTATAATGGGTAGAATGTTATTTAAAAGTTCTTATATTCTATTGCCTTAAATGGTGAATAGGGAATGATGGTTGCTTTCTATATTGCAAGGAATAGATAAGGTTCATGAAAAATTATAATGTCTAGAATGTATCTGTATGTTAAAAGATTTAGATGTGTCAAAATACTGTTTTTAAGAAAGATTGTATACAATATTGTTATGATTGTAAATTTTTAGTGTATTGTATGCTAATTGTTATGATTTAAATTTTTGAGTGTGTTGATTATGTAAGTCTTCCAGTTGGGATTTTAATTTAATTGAGGGATGTCGTAATGTGTTAGTCAACCTTCATTTTTGCCTTGGGTAGTAAGTCTTAATGTACCCGTTGTTTTACCCGGTTTTCACGAACGAGGATGTTTTGTGCCTCCTTTGGAAGGAGTGGAGTATGTATTTTGTTGCCTCCAGTGTTTGGAAAGCGTTTTGACATTTGTTTCCTCCAGTGTTTGGAGTGGGTTTTCATTATATGTTCCTCCTAGAGTTGGAGCGATCGTTTATCTTGTTTGTATTCCTTTTGGCATCCTTGGTGATTGGTTTCGTGTTGGTTTATTGTCAAGTAGAAGAGTGGCTTCTGTTAAGGGCCAGAGCCCAAAGAGGTAAACTAGGAAACCTTCAGAAGTGGTTTAATCAAGTGATAACTAAATTAATGTACTTAGAAGTTAGGTAGTATTTCACACTAATTAAGATAACCGAGCCTCACTCATGGACGCAAGGGCTTGTATAGACTTGGGATGAGTCAGGAAGGCCTGGAATGGCAAGATCATCTATCTTGTCCTTATGAGAGGTATTTACTTCCACATGAGTGAGTATGGGTGCTGGGATTCGATAGAGGCCACCAGGACAACCCATAGTGGGGGCTGGAGCCTAGGAAGATTCCCAGAGGATATCCCATCATGACCTGTGTGATGACACTCTTTCTATGACAATAGTTGGTATTTGGTTTATGTATTTGGTCTTCTTATCTTACTCGATCTATTTTTACTTCTGGAAGCAATGTGACTTATGTCAATGATGTTAGAGTTGTACTTGTGTTATCCTTATGGATGTTTGGATCATGTGTTTGGTTATGTGAGTGTGAGTTAGCATGTGTCTAGGAGTGGATGGTCTTGTATAGGAATTCCTTGTTACTATCTCCTAGCATAGGGTTTGAGCCTTCAGGTATCACATGGTTGGGTGGAACGTGCACCTTAATCCGTTGGGTCATCTTTTTGTTCATGTGGATGAGTTGTCTAGTTGGAGAGCTCGTGGGATCATGTTCTTCATGCTTTAATTCTTTCTGTAATTATTGTATTTTATTACCCCTCTTTGTATTGAGGTGGAGAATGTAATTTTGTAACCTTGTTATTGGAATTACCTCATTCGAGGAATGAGTGTTGTAATCTTTTTATAAAGTATATTTTGAATCATGTGGAATTTATTTTGCCTTTTCATAATTTGTATCATGTTTGGAATGTATGTGATTCTTAATTTATTAAGTATGTAAATGTGATGTGTCATTTCATGTTTCTTGTTTGAGTTTTAAGTAATCTCAGTCTCGTGACCTTAGAGGTTGTTGGCAATGGATAGTGATCTTGCATGTTATTTATACTTAAACAAAAAAATAAATAGTACGTTTGAGTAGTAAATTGCAACTTCCTCTAGGGTTGCGTGGTGGGGCATTACACAAATAGGCCCAGAAAACACCATTCATTAAGCTCAAAGAAGCAATGATCTTATTGCTCTACGAACATTGCCATCTATCTCAAGTCATGGAATTCATTTTCCCGGCGCTGCCTTGAGTGATTAGATAAGAAATAGGCCCTGAACCATTCTAAGAACAATTCCCATGTCACTAAACCGATGTCAAGGTGTAATTTCTATTCTTCTAGTCACCACCATGTGGATGCAAATCCTTTGAGGTGCATGATGGTGCACCTTGCCCTAGTATTACTGCCATAGGGATACATAGAAAAGCATCGATCTAGATCAATAAGCTAAGTTTCAGCTTCCAAACCTCCACCAAAGCCATCCTAAATAAGAGGATGTGCTTTGAGGAGATCTCTCATATGTCCTGTGACCATTGCATCCTTATCTTCTGGTATCTCATTCCTACACGACAAATACTCTCTCTCTCTGATCACCCGCTGCTCATCCTTCCTAGGACCCACATGATGAAGAAAATCTTCCAACAACTGATGCAACTGCTCACCACCCTAAATTTGCTGCTTTGGATTGGGGCCTCCACCCGGAGGGTTGTTCTAGGAACCCTAATTTTCCTCTTGCTCTGATTCATGGGAGCTTTGAGGTGGAGAATTATGAGGGTTAGCTCTGTGACCACCACGGCCATGACCATGGCCACATCCACATCCCTGACCCCTAGCCACGATTCTGCACAACAAGAAAGGGATTACATAAGTTCAAAGTTATGCAACAAGATTAACATAATGGGTTTACTTAAACTATAGTACCCATTGTTGTAAACCTTGGCTCTGATACCAAGTTGTAACACCCTGCCATGCAATCCCCATAGGACAACTACAACAAATACATTTTTTTTTGAAAATAACAATACAACAATGCAACAAATAAACATTTATACAACATAGATATATAACATAAAACATTAACCGAATTCTATGGGGTAAATGGTGCATTACTTAAATGAACCCAACAATTAACGATAAATGATACTAACTAAAGCGGAAGAAAGAAACAAGAATAAAACATGATATAAGTACAACAAGAATAAGATATAAATTCATAAACATAAATCACATAATACTATATTCATCTTTAGAGTTCAAA
Source organism: Sequoia sempervirens (assembly GCA_007258455.2). Lineage (NCBI taxonomy): Eukaryota > Viridiplantae > Streptophyta > Pinopsida > Cupressales > Cupressaceae > Sequoia > Sequoia sempervirens. The sequence continues at coordinate 465,506,341 of VDFB02270651.1, read as the reverse complement.
GTTAGAAATGTGGAATATATTTCCACAGATACAACACAATATAAAATCAAAGTTACATTACAAGGCCACTTCCCTTATAACATTGGGAAGGGTACAATCAATAATACAAAAGTACAATAATGAAAGAGAACTCTTAATAGGTACAATCTTATTCATGCGAGCTCTGAGATCACTACAATTGCATCCACCCCATGATCACAATTGGGGACCCAATGGGTGCATTGCATATTTCTACCAAATCATGTGGATCCGAAGGAACACCCCTCGTGCAAGGAGTTGATAAGAAAGAACCCTCGACCACAAACTCAAACATAAAGGACACATATCACAAGACTCAAGCCCACAAACAACATAAACATCAATAGTAAATAAACAACTCAAATAACTCAAACAACTCCAGAGGCACAAGAACAAGGGAAACAAAGGGGCATAATGGGAGAGTGTCATCGCAAGGCCTTCTTTGATTCACCAGACTACCTATAATCTAGGAGCCACCCCATAGGGTGACTTATGCGGAGCCATCTAGCTTTCATGAAGACAAGGTAGTGACCTTACCGACCAGGTCTTCCCACCTATCTTTAGCCTTTGGGAGCGCTAATGACAGGGGTGAGGTGTATATTTTTATCTTGTTATGTGATAACTAACCCAACTCCACTAAGTAAATTAATTAGGTTTTCACTTAATTAGGGAAACTCTTTCAAGGGTGACCACTTGTACATTAGCCCCAAGAAGAGCCACTCTCCCCTATGGTTTCCCTAAAACCAAAACCAAGAAATGGGTACCACAATGTTCAACCAAAAGAATCATAACTCACAACAAGGTACCACCCACAAATTCCCACATGGTATCAACATGAACCAAAAATATGCAACCATAGAAATTCATTCACACTTTCCCTAACCTCTGGAGATAACTCTAATCCATACAACAACAAAGTAAAATATTACATCCAATTAAATAACACCATATCATTAACTATAAGGAATTTAAATAATAAATCATCCAATTCTCAATCAAATAACCATTTTCATCAATTAAAAATCAAAGTAAGGAAATTCACTAATACGTCTATTTATCCCAAGACAATATAGTTTGATAGGAAAATAATGAAATCATATTCTACAGTATATTTTAAATCAAAAATTTTATTTTCCTAAAATTCTAAATACAACTTAAATTAAAAGACATTTTCAAACAAAATTTACAAATAATATTTTCCCCCTTTATATATAAATTTATTCAAGAGAATAACTTATTTTTATTTTTCACTATTTGCTCACATTTCCTACATATACACTATATGCATATATATATATGCATATATATATATATATATATATGTATGTATATACATATATACATATATACTTATATACATATGTCTATATAAATACTAAAATAAATATATATCAATTCATCTAATGCTGTTGCAATTGAAGCACAAAATAAATTTAATATATGCACAAAATATACACACACACACACACACACACACATATATATATATATATATATTTACACATATATACTAAAACCTCCACATTAATATTTAAAAACTACAGAACATAATAAAATATCATATATATGTTTATTTTATCCAACAATTTTCCCATGAAAGAAATACAGTGACAAAAGAGAAGTGTAAAAATTTCCAGAGTGCTCAAATAGGGAAAATACAGGGAACGAAAGGGTTCTCAGATGAGAGATTTTCAGAGGTTTAAAGCTGAGAAGATTCTAAAGACAAAGGGAATCGAGATTTCAGCAGGAATTCTAGAATGAAAATTATAGAGAGGAAGGAGAAATCTACAGACAAGAAGAAATAATTGCAGAGAATGGGATTTTCCCAAACACACAGAGAAAACATATTTTCTCTTTCAAATAGAATTTCCTTTCTCCTTTTAAAAAACTAAATCTACAGAGATCAAATTATGAAATTTGAATTACTTGGAGTTCTATGCAAAGCTCGATTTGAGGATGAAATGATGCGCGACTCTAGCTAGCTGCAATCTTCTAAAATCCAGAGATTCAAAATCCCAACAACAATGGATTCGACAACAAAACCTAGTGCAAGCCAAAAATCAAATCTTCTCAGATGAAATCAACAAAAAACCACATAGATTACTAATCCTTAGAAAATTTCTCAACAATTTTTTTTTGGGTTGCAGACATTTTTTTTCATTTTTCATTTCCTCCCTCTTGCCTTTTTCGAAAAAGCAATATTTGGAAATATACTTTTTCCTAAAAAGCCAAATTAGAAGTTGTCATAAATTTTCTGACAACTTTTCCATGCAAATTCCACTTAACCCACCATTTTTGCCATTTTCCAATTTTGGAAGAAGAATCTTCCATAATTAATTTACACCAAAGAAAATATGCCTTTTAAATATTTTAATTTCATTTTAATAAAATTAATTTTTTGAAAAATAAACAATTAATTAATAATAATTTTAAACAACATTTCACTTAATTATAATTGAAGTTTAAAATTTATTTTATTAAATCACCTTTTTCTAATTAAAACAAATAAGATAATGATTTCCTTAACTTTATTTCTTTTAAAAATAAACCATAATAATTTATCTAACTATTTATTTAATTTAATGATTTAAATTAAAGGATAGCTTCACATTTTAAAATAACAATAAAAGTGCTAATGTACACCATAATTTTCCAAAATATTAATATCAGAAGCAATATTGAACCTTTCATTAATTTAATATTTTGCACCATAGACTAGTATTTAATTTAAATCGTTAAGCACTAGACCAAGCTATAAACACACTTATACAACTCATGAAATAAAATGATTTAATTAACAACCATACCCACACGAACAAAGTACGAACACGACATGAAAAATCCTTGGACCAACCACTGACATAGGTGGGGGTACTTTCTTACCAACTCCCTAACTATATCAACCATTGGGTTTGTAGGATGTGCTCAAACCCGACAATGCGGGTGGAGTCGGCACCCGGTACCTACATTCCTGCATAACACAAAAAATTGAACAACATATACATATGCAAATAATTCATAATCAAACACATTGTGAAGGAGAGTTACGGTGAGGTAGGGCGCTCATGGATGAGAAATGCCACTCTGTCTCCTTCACCCAAATCAAATACAGTAAACAGAATCTAGGAATCACATCATCAAAATAACTCACAAAGTAACATCATCATAACATGAGCATCCCACACATAAGTCCAACTATCATAAGCAAATAAGCATAACTGTCTGCCATGCCCAACACATGGTGGGAAAGTTGTCAAACAGAGTATCAAATATGCATCAAAACATAACTAGAAATCACACTAAAGCAAAACACACACACCAAAGCAGTATTAGAGTATCAAAACATTAGATGCACTACAAAGAGAGAGAGAGAGCCGAGAGGGAGGGAACAAGAGAGATACTTGATCTAGGGAGAGATAGAGACTTGAGAGGGAGAGAGGGAGGGAGAGAGAAAGCTCTGAGAGACTTGAGAGAGATAAAGAGAGGGGTGGGAGGGACCTGAGAGTGAGAGGGACAAAGGGATAGATAGAGAGGGATAGAGAGGGAGAGAGGGGGAGAGAGGGGGAGGGAGAGACCTGAGAGAGAGGGAGAGAGAGAGAGTTAAGAGGAAGAGTGTTTTCCCGTGTTGGGATGGGCTCTAGAATAAGAAGTGATACAATCATCAAACAAAACCATTACAACTCAATTCAACATTCATGCCATTAAAACCTTCAAGTTTAATAACATGTTATTAGATCATTCATGTAAAAGACCATAAAATCATCACGAATAAGAGTCACTATCTTCCAATAATGGTACATAAACAAGAACATTATGCAACTTTCAAACAAAATCCTTAGAAGACATCAAGATACATGTTAATTAGATTTTTCATGTGAAATCTATACAATGATTATGATCAACAAATAAGTCATAAGTCAACCATGATGCATGAATAAAAACTATATATGCACACTATATACATTAACAAACACTAAATTAATAGATTATTTAATATTTATTACTAAATTTTTGTCTCATCATTATACTATTAAATATTCATAAATTCAACACTAAAAATATCCATACAACCAAATTCTTTATAAAATATCCATCCAACAAAATTATTTATAAAATATCCATCCAAGATCAATTTTTTTTATAAATATAAGATCATTGTCTTAATAAATTTTTGCGGCTCTCAGTTGCATCTATTAATTTCTTTTTATTTTCCTCTTTAGATTGGGACTGTTTCCTTTCCTCTAGCCATTGTTGATGCTCGTCTAAGTCCACTTCCATGGACCTAATTACATCAACAACAATTTTCATTTTTGATGCAAAATGCCTCAACAATGGGTGAACACTGTAATACCCCCATGTTTCTGATACTATTTACTACTATTGTTTGCTTTTATATGATAGTGTGATACGAAATTGTGATGGCGATTGATTCATCTGGTGTGTGTGGTTGCGTAGTTTAGTTGATTGCTACAATTGATATTATTATTATGATTTATGATACTCTGTATGTATGGTTTGGATTATTTTATTATGTAATGCTTTCTCTCTAATGTTTTATATGTCGATGTGATAATCCTAGGATGGTGATCATGTTATTTGAATTCAGTATTATTTTATAATGCAATGGTTAAATAATTAGTGAGGATGCTGTAGTTAAGTATCATGTTATCGTATGAGCAATTTGTTTAGAAATGTTAGTTTGTCATTGATATTGTAATTGTTAGAATAGATTAGGTGAGAGGACAGTGTAGAATCACTCGTTCACGAGTGCCCTACTACACTGCAATTCCTTCTCATGGTAGGATGTTTGATTATATATATATACATGTGCTACTTGACGTTTATTTGGATGCAGGATTATAGGATTAAGTCTCGATTCCACCTGCTTCGGCAGGACAGGGCGAGCAATAAATTAACCCAACGGGTAAAAAAGTTGAAAAAGGGAGTAGGTTTGGAAGTGTCCCCGTCCCAAGTCCGTCGTCCTGTTGTACGTTGTTGTGTCGTGACTAAAGTTTTCATTCTCGTTAATTGTGTAGTTTGATTGTTGAAGTATTCATTTTATTTATGGTTCATGTTTATTTAATTAACCTTATTTTATATGATAATTGATTAAAGTTGTCTAGTTGTTTTGATTTAATTGTGAGTTAGTAGAATGTTAAATTTAAATATATTATAAATTAAAAAGTGATTTAATTTATTAAAAGAGTAAATAATTATTTTAAATTAATATTGTTGATAATAATTAAATGAAATAAATATTGTTGAAGATAATTGAATAATATCTTTTTATTAATAATAAATTAGCAAATCTTGCATAGATAATATCATGATTAAATAAATTATTTTAATTAAAAATTGTAGATAAATTGTGCTTTTAAACGCTGGAAAAAGGACCAATAAGGGAGAGGCTTTTTGAGAAAAGAAAGCAGAGAAGCTTTATTGTTTTTATTGATTCTTTTATTATTTTCATGAGGGAGTTATTTGGCACACAGAAGTTCTGCTCTATTGTTTTGGATCTGGAAAAGAAAAAAAAAAGAAGAAATTTTGTTAAAAACTTCAGGGAAAATAAATGAGTTGAAGATAGATAGATTCGGAAGAGAGCTGCAGGAGAGGATCGAGAAGGAACTGCAGGAGGAATTCGAAAGAAGGTTACAGAAGGGATTCTTCACCAGATGAAGGACTCCAGGTTTTCTTCTGTTATTTATTATTAATTTTGTTGTACTTTGAACAATATCTGTTTGATGTGTTTTGAAAAATTTATAGAAATAAGTTCTATGATTTGGAATTCGTTCATATAAAACCCTTGAACCATTTTGTTGAAAACTTCAGTAAATCTCTTTTTAAATTCTCCAATATAGTTAGTAGGGAAATTTATTATTTGAAATAAAAATCATTGTATGATGGAATGAATTTATTTACCCGAATATTTTAGCATCTGGAATGAAAATTTGATTCTCCCTATTATTTATAAATTTTGAAGGATAAAAACAAAAAAAAATTACCTACATGTATTATTTCTATATATTCTGTCTCTTTTTAAAGATCTAAAGTTGCTGCTCCTCTGTACTAATTATATTCTACTGAATAAAATATATAGTTATTCTTATATAATATTATTAAAATTAAATATATATAATTATAATTTAAATGTTCTAAGAAAATCTACTATTTGTGAGACTCTATGAATATATAAGTCTGATTTCTAAATAGTTTTATATATTAAGTTTTGTGTCTTGGATTCTGTGTCTTCATATTTCTTTTTGAAAATGAAATTAAAAAAAATTAAAAAAATAAAAATAGATAAATAAATATTGTGCTTCGAAATTCGTAGTTGTATTCGTGCTTGTAAATGAAATAAAATAAAAATAAATTTTTTTTAAAAAAATAAAAAAATAATAATAATAAATCAAAAATTTAAAAAAGTATATTATAAAAATTTTGGGGCGGGGGTCGGCCGAGGCCGTACCCCCACGGCCCACGAAGGATGGCTGTACGCAGCCACCGTCGGCCGCGCACAACAGCCGAGGCTGCTGGGCATAGTCGACGGGGCTGCATACTATGACCCTGCCACTCTGTGGTACTGTGTACCACAGGCGGTGGGGCTTTTCTTTTAAAAGGATTCATTTATTAAATAAATTTGATTCTTTTTGTTTTCAGTTTATTTAAAATTCAATTTTGTTTTCTGGTTTTAATTCGAATATATATATATATTAATTTAATTTTCAGAATGAGATGTTATAAATTTTGATAATAGATATTTTTATGTAATGATTTTAATCCATAGGTTTTATTGTATATATATAAAATTTTGTGTTGTGTTGATAAAGTTTAAATGATAATTTTAAGAAGATTTGCAATGTGGCAATATAATTGTGTAAACGATAAATATATTATGTTGTTGAATCAAATCTTTCCGAGTAACCGATTTATTCAATTGTGAAAAAATTGTTGTTTATTTAAAGAGTTTGGTGATATTGCTGTGTAGTTGCTTTCTTTCAAGATTATTCGTTTAGTTTAATTGTGATTTTCTTTTATTTGGGTTTACATCGAGTGGAAACCCTAGAGTTAACTTTTCCAGTTATAGGAACCTAAGTAGTGTTTAGAACTTCCAGAGGCAGGGATACTGTGAGTTGTATTTGAGATTGTAATTTGTTGGTTGATTTTATGTTATGGCTTTGGTTAATGTACATTGGGATTGTATAACTTTGTGAATGTTCTGCACGTGATCGTGGTGAGATGGTTAAGCCTCGTAGATGAATTATTAGTATGGTTCAATATTTTTTGGTGGTATAATCCTGTTTAGTTGGATAGTCTTGTGTTAGAGTGTCTAGAGAGAGTGGCTCTAGTGGGGGCCGGCGCACAAAGGGGCTGTCAGGGTAACCCACATAGAGTTAGATTAATCAGTGATAACTTAAGTAATAAACCACGGGTGGGGATTATACACTAATAAGATAATTGTGAAGCCTCGTCCGCCTGTTAGTGATATCATAGACTAAAGGGGACTGAGAAGGCCGTGGTTGGCAAGGTCATTGCCTTGTCTTCCCGAAAGGCTAATGACTCTGCATGAGTAACCCTATGGAGCAGCACCTTGTGATAGGCTGTCAGGAGAACCATAGATGGAGGCGGCACCTTTACTTGGTTGTCTGGAGAATCCATGTAGAGATGGAGGCGGCACCTTGTGATAGGTTGTCTGGAGAATCCATGTGAAACCATGCGATGACACTCTTGTCTAACATTCTATTTGAGTTGATTTATTGAAGTCCTCTGGAAGTGATTTATTGTTTTGTCCTTGGTCATGGTTGTAAGTAATATTCGATATTATGTCTTGAGTTTCATTGATGTTGTGATTATGACTGGTTGTTATGTTCTTCAGTGGTTTGTTGTGCCTTTTGGATTTGTCATTGTTGAGTTTTTAAGTGGACTTTGATGTTAAGTTGTCTGTCTGGAGTAGTTTTGTGTTATTGTTAAACGTGCTTGGTCGGGGACCCTTCCTTGTCTACTCTCAGCACAGGGGTGGTTGGGTGGAACGTGCTTCGCACCCTGTTGGGTTTCCCTTTCTGTTTTAGATATATCTTTTATTGCAGGGTTTTGGAGGATGTCGATGATCTAGTGGTCCTTGTACCAGATGTATGTTATAATTCAGATGTAATATATTCATTGATGTATTGTCTCCCACGTGTGTTGGGATGACCTTGTTGTAAATTGTATATGTGGTTATTGAGTTGTATTTTCAGTCAATTGTATTCTACTATCATTTGGATGTAATGTTTATTCAGGCCATGTATTTATTCAGGATCATTTGTTATAGTTGGTTATGTTGAGTTGTATCTATCGAAATATGTAACACTTTATATCTTTATAATTCCATGTATTGTCACATGTGCATATGTTATTAATATGGATATAGTTGATGGATATTTTAAATGATAAAGTGGGAATGAATAGATTTACGTAATTGTTTAATTATGGTTATCTTATTATCGTTGTTATGGGTTAGTGTAGTCATGTCACTTCGTGTACCCCATTGGAACAAGTTGTGCCTCATAATACATTGTTATGTTATAATACTTAAGTATGTTATTATCTTCTTTTAAAAAAAAAATTGTTCTGTTGTTATTAGTTCCTTTGGGGTTCGTACGGCGGGGCATGACAAACACATTCTTCATTTTGAATAGTGTTAACTTGATCCTGAATGGTTCTAACATTCACATCGGCTTGTTCTTGAAAGTGAGCACCATCGGGTGCAGGTGGTGGAGGTGGGGGGTTTTGAGGTGGAGTGGGTGGAGGTGGAGTGGTTTGAGCTGGAGGGCGTGGATCCATGATTTAGATATAAGTGAACCTGCATTAAATTTGTAATTTAAAAATGTAAGATACATGTTTAAAATCCCCTTAAACCATTCAGTATAAATGAATTAATTGAATATAAATGAAAAAATGTGTAAAGCTCATTTATGTCTAAGGCATGCAAATGGAAAACAAATAATTGTTAAAGTGATGTGAAATCTCATTTAAAAATACATTAAATTTTTACCTCGCTACAATGTGGAAGTGTTAAACTCTAAATTGATTCCAAAGGTGGAAGTGTTACGTGCCAATTTACTAAGTGAATCTGTTAGTTAGGTTAAACAAAACTTGTCCCTGTAGCCATAGGAAAATGGGAAAAGTTAATGGGTAATAATTGATGGGTTGTGCAGAGGCTATCATTTGTATATGATTCAATATAATAGCCTCATGCATAGCACATCGATTATTACCCATTCACTTCGCCCATTTCCCTATGGTTGCAAGGAAAAGTTTTGTTTGGTCAGTACTAACAATGTATCCAGATTCACCAAGAATTGGAAATTTAGAGCACTTCCAACAAGGATCCTTTCTATTTTGAGAACTGAGCAGAGTCAAAACAATTAATTTTTTTTTTTTGTTTTGTTTAGCAAAGAAATACTAAATTAAAAATAAGAAACAAAGCAAGAATTTAAGAAACATGAAAATAAGTGATAAAGAATAATGAAAAATAGACAAGAATGTAAAAAAATAAAAAAAAATGGAGAAAGGGGGTAATGAAAGTTCTATTTTATGTTTGTTTAGTATGCTAGGTTCAATTTTATGCTTTTTTTTCTAATAATGAAGGTTCCATTTTTTTGTTTGATGTTTGATGTTTTTTTTTCTGTTTTCCACTAACTAGGGTTTCAATTTTTTTTGTAAGTTTAGATAGAAATGAAAAAATTCAAAAAATATACAAAGAATGCAAAAAAAATCTTAAATGTATCACTAATTAAAAAAAAAATTAAAAAATGCAAAAACAAAATACCTGGAGGTTGTTGCTCGACTACTATGTCGCCAAAATGAGGACTGGTTCATGAAAATGAGGAAGAATTCGCGTTATAAAGTCCTCAGAGGAACAAATATCTAATATAAATATAAACGGATATCCGTTTTGTAAAACTATATTATATTCCCATGTGGCTTAAATTAAATGGAGTAAAAAATGGATATCCATTATTAACCAATATTCGTTACTAACAAATATCCATTATTAATGGATATCTGTTTGTTATCTCATAAATTTATTATATATAAATATACAATAATATTTCACATATAAGTTTTATATTATATATTATATAATATATAATATATTATATATTATATAATAGTTTATATATTATATTATATATTATTTATTATATATTATATATTATATATTATATATCATATAATATATATTATATAATATGTAATATATAATATATATTAAATATATTATATATTATATTTAATACGTTGTCTCCATTTGAAAACGAGACAATAAAATAGATATCCGCACAAAACGGATATCCGTTTAAATCAGATATATCCATTATGCAACACCATATTGATTTTTCACGGGGCATCAATATCCATGGAGTTAATAACGGATATCCATTTTTTCTATTATAAATTTATTAAATATAAATATACTATATTATATATATATATATATATATATATATATAAGAGGTATTTTGACATTATTTATATATATTATAATATAAGATAGATATAAAAAGAGATATTTTGACATGTTATTTATATAAATTATAATATAAGATAGATATAAAATTATAGTTTTTTATGTTTTGTGGGTTAAGCACTTCCAAATATTTATCTTCATGTATTTTATATTATTATAAAATACTCCATTAATATAATATAATAATCATTAAATATATTATTACACACAAGAAAATTAGTATAATAAATATATTATTACAAACAAACAAATCAGTATCTACTAACAATAAATAAAGTAATGTTAAATAAATTATATTTAACTTATGTTAAATAATATAATAAAAAATAAACATTGGAAGAAGGATATATCTTGTTATTTATATCGATTATTTAATAGGATAGATAATCTAGTTTAAAATGGGAGATACGTCTATTCAATTTAAAATCAAATTAAATCCCATTAAACAAATTTTCAAGCAAACAATTATTCTTATAATTTAAATTAAACCCGATTAAACACATTTTCAAGCAAACAATTATTCTTATAATTTGAATTAAACTTACCCTTTCACAAGGATCCAGACATCTTGAATTAACTTAAAAATATCATATGTGATTAATAATATTTATCTTTGAATTGTATTTGTTTTATTACATCGAAGGCGTGTCCCTATTTGAGCTTGTGAAGCTCACTTTGCCCGTCAACGGTTCACAAGCCCTGAGAGGCCCTACAAGGGGGTTCAATGAATCTCATTCGTGCATCATTCTTCGTCATAACTCACCTCTAGCATACATTTCTCCTTCATCATGTGCAAGTAAAATGACCGGATCGACCTCTACTATGACCAGATTCTCGTAGTAGAATCAAATGTGGAAAGAAGCAAACACAAAAGCTTTAAATGCATGTATTCCTTTTCAAACATAAGCTCTTAGAATTTGAGAATAGAAGTGAAAGTTGTAGATTAATTCCAAAAAGTTCAGGGCATATATACATTGTCTACTATGCCTTGTGAGGTTTGTCATCATTCTCAGTGCTATGCACTGGATTGCAAGCACACGGGCCGTTTAATAATTTATTACACTTTCAACATTTTTATTTAAAAGGCTGTACAAAAATGAATAGGAATGCTTGGTTGTATGAATTATAAATTATAATTTTTATATAAATTATAAAAATATAAATTAATAAATATAATAATATAAAAATATAAATTAACTATATAAATTAATAATAATATTAAAATAAAAAAATAATAATATAAATTATAAATTATAAATAATAATTTTTATATAAATTATTAAAATATAAATTAATAAATGTAATAATATAATTTATTTAAAAAAATATATAAATTATTAATAATATTAAAATAAAAAAATTAATAATATAAATTATAAATTATAAATTATAATTTTTATATAAATTATAAAAAAATTATAATTTTTTTTTGGATGAATAGGTAGCTATCTAAATTATTAAATAAAGATAAAGTTACATATTCACAGAAAAAAGGAGGGTGGTAAAAAGGCACACCCCAAGAGTTACATGGGTAGAGCCCAAAAAACCAAAAACTAGAGTCACTTGGGCCTAGCCTGTAATGCCCCATCTTATAACCTAAGGAATGTTGCAATTGTGTATAAAACTGAAATAATTTTTTTTTTTAAAGTAATAATATTAACTTAATTAGTTGCATACATTCACTAAGTTACGCGACGTACACTACTTGAGTTTCCATAGACGACTTTAGTATTTAGTGTTGCACACATTTAAATAACATAAAAATTAAAAAGTAAACATTGCATATCATTTGAAATTCCATTCAAGATAGTTTTAAAGTACAAATATGATTCTTACATTGCATTTGAAATAATATTACAATACTCATTCATCTGATGAGGTAGATCAATAATAGTTACAATTACATTTTACAAATGTTCACCTCTTAACAATTGAGGGATGTTTCAAATACAAGATTTACAATAATGCAATAAAGAAAGTACATCCATATCCAAGTACGAGCTCTCCATCCATGAAGCTCTCGATGCCATGATCATAAACTGGGGACCCAACAGAGTAAGGTGCACGTTCCACCCAACCATGTGGTACCCGTAGGTCCACCCCCCGTGCTAGGAGATAGTAATATGGTTACCTAGACATAACCTATTCACCCTAGAGACAAGTACATAACTAACTGATGGTTACATTACTTCCAGATTTAAGATAATCGAATATACTAAGAACACAAGGTTAACTATTATTTTAGGTGGAGTGTCATCACAATATTGCAAAGGTTACCCTGGTGTTTCTTCCTAGGTTCCGGCCCCCAACTTGGGTTACCCTGGTAACCTCTTACGAAACCCGGCCCCATTGCAAACTATTGTGGAATCGAATATCTTTTGTAGTAACAAGACATCAATTTGCCATTCCAGGCCTTCTCATCTTATACTCAAGACTGAACTAGCTCAAGAGTCCATAAGTGAGGCAAAATAATCTTATTAAGTATTTTAATCTAACTACTGTGTTGTTTAGTTATCACTAACTTACTAACTCTTTGTAAGTTACCCTAACACCACTTTGTGTGTCGGCCCTTACATAGAGCCACTCCCCTAAACATAACAAAGGAATTCTAAGTTTTCCCTGACTAAGGTAGACAAGGTGTACAAACACACAATATATAATACTACACTTTTCATAACGAACATCAATATCCATGTTCACAAAATCAGGTGTCAAAACACCATGTAAAACCACGTACACAACCTTAGCCAATAGAAAAATTCAACTTAAACAATCACAATTCCCACGTTTTACAATTTGTCTGGAAGACTTGTACAACTAAGACATTCCCAATTTTCCCAATAAAATAACATGATTAAAGCAAATCAAGAAAAAAAATAAAGAGTCTACATTCGGATTTACTAAATCCAATCAATCAAAACATGATGTACAAAACTAATCATCTAGAGTTTAATTTATCTTCCATTCAATACAAGAATCAAATCTATAATTTACTCAATTCTATAATCATTTACAAGAATTAGCAAGAAATTATAGCAAATTAATTGCAATTATTTTCTCAAAAAAAAAGGAAATAACATCATTTAATTCTAATTTTAACTTTCTGGCCAAACTTATCTCTCATCTCGTCGGAAAATCTGAATCCCACATTAAGGATTCCACCCAGTTTGTTGAATTTATCAAGGATGTCAAACTAGACAGCAATGACCTCCTAGTGAGCTTTGACGTGGTCTCTCTTTTCACCAAAGTTCCCATCCTTGATTCCATTGAGATTGTCAGATGCAAATCAAATGATGAAATTGCCTCCCTTGTGGAATTTTGCCTAAGATCCACATTCTTCTCATTCCAAGGCATTTTTTATGAGCAAGTAGATGGCGTTGCTATGGGTTCCCCTCTATCCCTGGTCATCGCCAACCTTTACATGGAACATTTTGAAGATTTGGCTCTTTCATCCTTCCCTCTCAAACCCAAATGGTGGAAGCGTTACGTGGATGACACTAACGTCTATTGGCCGCACGGTTTGGATAGGTTGGAAGAATTCCATGCTCATCTCATTAGCTTGGATAGTAGCATTTCCTTCACTAAGGAGATTGAAGTCGAAGGCCAACTCCCTTTCCTTGACATCTTGCTCTTCAAAAAATCGAACGGCTCCCTTGGCCGTCGTGTCTTTTGCAAGCTACCCACACTGACCTCTACCTCCACTCTTCTTCTCATCACCACCCTTGCCAAAAAATTGGTGTCCTCAAAACTTTAGCCTTGAGAGCCTATCAGATTTGTGATGAAGACAACTTGAACCAAGAGTTGGCCCACCTTCGCAAAGTCTTCAGCTTGAATGGGTTTACAAGAAAACAAATATCCAAAGCTCTCAACCAAACCAAGACCTTTTTCCTCTCTAACAACACTTCCTCCAAGCTTGAGGTCCCTCCGAGTGCTTCCCTTCCCTTCATTGAAGGCATCTTGCACAAAATTTCCAAGATCTTGCTCAAGAAAGGTCTCAAATGTGCCTTCAAGCCCTTCTCAACTGTGCAAAGTCGTCTCCCCTCTATCAAGGACTCTAAGGACATCCTTCTTGATTCAAGAGTCTATAAGGTGGTTTTCTCCTGTGGCACACCTTATATAGGTGAAACTGGCTGAGCTTTTTGTACAAGAATCAAAGAGCATGGTGCTGATATAAAACATGAGCGGATCCTCAAATCAGCCCTTGCCAACCACTCGTGTTCTACCAAGCACCATATATAATTAGAAAACTTTAAAGTTTTGTGCAAAGAAGACAATTTTTTCAAAAGGAAAATCAAATAAGCTATTGAGATTAGTAATCATCCCACTAACCTCAATCGAGATGAGGGTTGGAGCCTCAGTCGTTCCTGGAATCCTTTGTTATCCAATCTCAGAAATAGGCATCACCCCCTCCCTTGAATTTTCCTTGCTTTTCACCTGGTCCTTCTTCTCTCCTTTCTCTTCGGTGTCCTTGTAGTGGGTCTCTGCAAGGTCTTCTTGTAGGTTGGATTTTTTGTTGATTTATTTTCCTCTTGGTTGTCTTATGGGTGGCCTTGTCCTTGTTATTTGTTTGTTTTTCTTTTCTATATATATTAATTCATGTGAAATTTTTTTCCTTATATATATATATAGTCTAGGACTTTCTTTTATTTATATATTTATTTTTACATTTATTTTTATTTTTAATTTGGTCTCTCTTTTGCATATTTGATTTTGATTGTTCTTTAATAGGGATTTATTTTATTTATTTTAATATAATTTTTCTTATATATAATACTATTTAGTTTTTCATATATATATATATAATTTATTTTCTTGTGGCTTTATTTCTTTTTATTTATTTAATTTATTTTTATTTTGGGTCTTTTGTCTTTGAACTTTTTTGTTCTAGTTTATTTCTTTTGATTGGGTGTTTTCATATATTTTGTTGTTATTTTCTTTTTTGTCCTTTTTATTCTTATATTTATGTATGTTTTAGTTTATTCTCTTTTGTTTATTGTTCCTCTTTTTTGTTTCCCCCCCTTCTTTTTAATGTATTTTTGCTTATTTTATTGTTTCGCCTCTTTTCCCCATTTATTCATTTGATCTTTGAGGTTTTTTGTGATTTCTTATAGTTTATATTTTGTTTGCTCGTCTCTTTTTGGTTTAATTGTTTCTCTCGATGTTGTTGGTTCTTAGGGCTTAGTTCTTTTCTCTCTGTTTTTCATAAGCTTCATCTTAGTTTTTTTAACTCTATTTTATTTTTCATGTTTTTCTTATTATCAATTTTCATTTTGCTTTATTATTTCTTTTCCTTTCAATTTGTGTGTAGCTTCTCTCCTTTTTAGGTGGTTTGGGTCTGCGACAATTCATTTATCTTCCTTATGCTCTCTCTCATCCTGATGATGGATCATGGAGTGTGATCTGAAACGTTGATGAAAAAAACTCAAACACAATCAAAACCAGAAGCAAAATTGATTCATAATTATGGATTGTGGAAAATTGATATCTCTTAATATCTATCAAATTTCTTTTTTTTTAAACCTTTCTGTCATAAATCTAACTGATGTCATCCCTAACATATATATTTATACTCAACAAAATTTTATTCCATTACTAAAGTAAATGTGAATTTAATAATTTATTAAATAATATAAATAATACATATATATATACATATATATATATATATTTACATATACATATACATATATATACATATATATATATTTACATATACATATACATATATATATATATATATTTATTAATAAAGGTATTATTAAATAATATGTAAAAACCCTAAATCGAATTTTATGTTCAAAATAACTTATGATCGAAATTTCCATTTTTTTAAAAACAATATACAGTCGTAATTTATACAGCCACGGTTGTATATGTAGGGGACATAGCCCAGGACTGTGTGCAACCCTCCCCGTTTGGGGAGGCGGCTGTGAGATAGCCGCGTGCTCCCTGTGAGGGCAGTGAAGGATGCCTCCACAACCATCGCCCCATATGGGGACGGCTGTGGGGTAGCCCCGCGGCCCCCTTACCATAAATCCATGTATTAAAAATTACAATTCATTTCATTAAAATAAAACGGGTTTTTAATCTGCGAATTTTGGATTTACAAATATAGAATTTCAATCCGAATTAATACATATACGCCTGTACGGAAAATTCAAACAAAAAAAATCATATAATAATAAATCAATGACTTTCACAATCCAATTAATATATGAAGATATATATATATATATATACATACATATATATATATATTAGATTTCAATCAGGGTTTTACAACAGAGAAATAAAGAAATTTCTACAGGGTTTCAATGGGGAAATTGGGGAAATTATAAAATTTCAATAGTACACATAGTTTTTTTTTTTCCAAATGAATTCTAATTTTTAATTCCAGAAGTTTTAATTTCATTTTCCCATATAT
Source organism: Sequoia sempervirens (assembly GCA_007258455.2). Classification (NCBI taxonomy): domain Eukaryota; kingdom Viridiplantae; phylum Streptophyta; class Pinopsida; order Cupressales; family Cupressaceae; genus Sequoia; species Sequoia sempervirens. The sequence continues at coordinate 465,489,389 of VDFB02270651.1, read as the reverse complement.
ATATGATTTCCCTTCACTCAAATGTAATTTCCTGAGAGAAATCTACATAAGTTTTAAGAATACAATAAATCTTTACAGAGAATAAATAGTAAATGATCTTTCTTGAGAAATACAGAGGTTTTAATAAAGTGAAAATTCTTTTACAGGCATTCTTTTCAACAAGAAACAAATTAAAATTCACAAGAGAAATACCTGTTTTCCTGAAGCTTTTAGAAATCTATCTGGTGATGAGCTTTGCCTGTAGCTTTCAAAACTTTTCCCGAACACCAAATCCCAATATCCAAAATAGAGAACTTCCACAAATATACAATAGTACCAAAAGGCATAAACATAAATTTTAACAGAGCACTAATATTTTTCCCGTGAAGAATAGAAGAATCTTCTGTATTTTCCCAGATCTCAAATAACCTCTGAGAAATTCCTCAACCAAAAGCAATAAATTTTAACTGGCACACTTGTCGAGAAGAAGAAAAATATCTTCAACAACTTCTCGACAATCTTTCAAGATTTGCATGCATTTAATTTATTTAAAATTTTCCAATTTTCAAAAATTAAAAAATTTATTTACAATTAAAAATGCCATTTCCAAATAATATTTAATTTCAAATTTAAATTTATTCACACACATTTAAAACAATTTTAATTTAATCAATTAATTTATTTAATTAAATGAATTTAATCTCTATGATCAAATTATTTAACCAAACAAACTAATTAATTAATTAAATAATATGTAAAACTTATTTCTTTAGTTCATTTAAAATAAATAAATTTAAATAACAATAAATTAAAGAATACTAACTACCATTAAAATTGACAAAATTTTCCTTTCAAGCAATTGATCAAATCAGGAACAAACAAGACAATCTATGACTCCAAACTAAAACTGACAATGTACTATGACCGGGTTAAAGGATAGACTAGGATGAACCATGCTACTACCTCCCAATCAACATATCCATTGAGTCTTGACACGCTCAGACCTAAGTAACCAGGTGGAGTCAGTGTCATGTACCTGCAATCTTGCAACCAAACAAATAACATGCATATACATATAATCCATAATATAGGCACACCGTGTAGAGAAAATCACGGACATCACAAGGCACTCACAAGCAAGTGATGCAATTCTGTTCTCCACACCAATACATGTCACATTAGACTGAAAAATTAAATAATAGTTAGTCCATCATAAACATATATATAGCAATAACATTTGAAGGAAATATGTACGCTATCACAAAGCATATTAGAAATCAAATATTGCCATACAATGTATCATCATGTCACAAAGTGAATCCACTGTCACTCAAAATCAGCGATCAAAATATCCAAACCAAGTACCATAGTCTAACAGTGTGAAAACATGTAAACAAAAAACATAAGCATAAATGAAGGGGTACTACATAGCCCAGAAGTCCATAAAAATTATAAATATAAAATAAAATGGCCATCAAGCAGCCAAAGCAGTGCCAATAGAGCCAAGAGGGTCTCTGTCATCCATGTGTTCCCCCATACTTCAACAGGTTCTAGAGAGATGTTAGGAGGAGGAGCCCATCTATCATCAACATCTTTCTCTTTATCTTTATCTTTATCTTGATGCTAGGGTGAGATTGCAAGCACCAGACACAAAAGGAATTTGCTAGAATCTAGCCAACCAGAGCTAGTAGTAGGAGTGTCATCAGAGGGCCACCCAAAACTGCTACCGCTACTCCTTGCATCTCCTCTAGAGGGCCACCCTTGGCTAGCCCAAAAAGTAGGAGAACGAGTCCACCGAGGAGGGTGGGAACCACACTGAAGAGGAGGCTGAGAGTGGGGGTGAGCAGAGCCACTTCGTTGTCAGCCCCGAGAGGGTGACCAGTCATGAGAGAAAGTGGGCAAAGTGGGCACCCGAGCAAAAATACATGAGGCATTGCCCCAATGATCCAAAATCACCTGAAGGTGAGCCACCTCAAGTGCAACCTTGTTGGATTGAACTTGAATCTGCAAGAGAACATTAGAGCAAATAAGAGCTTTAGAATACAAAGAAACATTTTTATCCATTTGTGTGTTAGCAAATATGTAGGCATTTCTATCTTTCCAAATATTGAAGAGGATTTCCACCCTGAAAGTGTGCCAAAGATGGGTATATTTAGCAGGAATTCTGGGTGAGTCTCCTAGCAGAATCATTTTCCAAGAGAATGGCTCTGATCTGAAAGGCTGAAAGAAGTCATGAATCCAATTCCAAAACTATCGAGCTTTGGTGCAAAACTAGAAGAGATGCTTAAAAGACTCAACTTTCCCACAAGAAGGGCAACGGGGGTTCTACCTTATGCACGAAGGATAGTTGTGCCACACGACGTGTGATGACAAAAAAACTATTAAGCAGTCAAACAAGTGACAAGATGAACCTTACAAAGACAAGTAAGTCTTTGAAAATAAGTAGATCATCTCTAATGAGAGCCAAAGGAAGGCGTGAAAGAGTGGAGGATCCAAATAGCAATGAGTTATGGGAATTCTTACGTAGAGTGCCATGGAAAGATAAAAGAATTTCTCAAGCCTGGAGATCTATAATAGTACATTATTGGAAGGATAACACAAGGACCTATCCCAATCAAAGAGATGTTGTAAGAAGGAGAATTGGTAGTAAAATCTATGAGCCACATCCAAAGCATTATTTGGATGCCACTCAAACCTATTTTTTTGTTGATTTTTTACAGAAGTTTCATGAAATTACAATGTCAAAGGTATTTTGAAATGCTAAAGCCTTTTTATGTTAGAATAAATCACATACACACTACTTATTATTGTAGAGTACATATTGAGTTTTCTAACCATTATGATGTTTATTGACATATATGTATATATATGCATACTAACAATGTTTTGTAGGAATGTAACATAAGATATCCACCTAAATCCTCAAGAGAATTCTTATCTTCCATTTTATGTGAAAGAGTGGATGGTCAAATTTTTTACAAGATGTCATGTTTGGATGGCACATGTGATCATTGTGGTGGCATGCAACATTTTCCAATTTTCCAACACATGTCTAGTACACACATAATTGGAGACAAAATTGTGGAATTTGGCAAATACAAGACAGTGGCCTACAATCTAAAAGATGGGAAAGAAGCAAAGAAGTGTGAATTTTTCAGTGATAAGATTCCAGTGTATTAGTTTATGGGAATTTTCCATGATTAGGTGGTCTATGATTATGCAAGGAATATACATAGAGCTCGATGGTTGGATTCACAGTTCAAGTTATGCAAGGAAATGTTTTCACTTCATAACATCATTTTAGTTGTCGACTTCGTAGAGAACTACACACTATGGCCATATAACGAAGTTCAATTACAGTACTACAATTCCAAGCGAGTTGCTATATTTGTGCATATATCATTCATTCATGCAAATGATAGTACAAAGAATAACAAGAAAGTATTGAGGGAGTATCACATTTACATCAGTGATGATCACACACATTCTACAAAGTTTGTGCAAGGTTGCTTTCAGATGTTCTATGTTGATTTGGCTAGCAGGGGAATATCATTCAGTCAACATATCATTTGGTCAAATAATTTTACATCACAATTCAAGAAATCCAGAATGTTTTACTGGTTGAGTAGGATGCATAGGGTCAGTGGTGTTCCCCATATGTAGAACTTCTCAAAGGCCGGGCATGGAAAGGGGGACCATGATGGAGTAGGTGCATGTATCAAAAGAGCCTTAGCATGAGAAGAGTTAAAGTATAAAGAGAGTGTAAAGTTGACAGATGCAAGATCAATTTTCAAGTGATGCAATCATGCAATGGGTCCAAGTAGTGAAGGTAATTCTTTAGTTCATATATTTTTTCATTTAGTAGATGAATACTAACATTGCAAAACATAAGGATTGTTATACACTAATAGGATCAAGTGATCTACACTCTTTTAGAAGCTCCAATACAGGTACATGGACTATCCATACATGAAATATGGCATACTTTTGTTCTTCGTGTACACTTCAAGCATGGAATGATTGTGAGTCAACAAAGTGGGTTGACAGATGGTCTATAAGAAGTCTAACCCCACTTGACACTTATCAGCTCCCAATGGCTCTACAAATCCCAGAGATTCAATCATCCATTGAGTTTTATCATGTATCCGAGTGGGTACATTTATGCTATGCATGGTCCTCTTTCGCACCCAAATGTGCCGAATCACTCTGAGCTACGTTCAACCAGCTGAATCCCTTAAGAGTCCAAAGTGCAAAATGGTTGCAATATTCAACATGTTGTTACTTAGATACCGTGATGCTTGGAAAATTATTGTATGAGCCTATGGGATCGTGTTGGGCCCCTTTACAATAACCTCTCTTGGTTTTCTCTATCTCGTAGGCGTTTTCCCGTGGTGGTGACTTTTCGCTTGGGGAAAATATTGTCAAATGTAAGTAGTGAAAAGTTGCAAAGTGGTGCAACTTTCATTCTGCAACTCGTGTGACTAAATGAATTGTTCCAACACATCCATATGGACACATTTATTCTATGCATGTTCCTCTTTCACACCCAAACACGTTGAATCACTCCAAGCTACATTCAATTGGCTGAATCCCTTAATAGACCAAAGTGCAAAATGGCTGCGATCTTCGATGAGCTGTTACTCGGACACCGTGATGCTTAGAAAATTATCCTCTAAGGATATGGGATTGTAATAGTCCCCTCTACAATAAAATCTCTTAGTTTTCACTATCTCAAAGGGATTTTCCTATGGTGGAAACTTTTCGCTTGGGGAAAAAGTTGTCAAATGTAAGTAGTGCAAAGTTGCAAACTGGTGCAATTTTCGTTCTACAACTTGTGTGACCAAAAAAACTATTCTGACATGTCTGGGTGGGTACATTTACACTAGGAATGGTCCTCTTTCACACCTAAACCTGTCGAATCGCTCCAAGCTACATTCAACTGGCTGAATCCTTTAAGAGTCCAAAGTACAAAATGGCTGCAATATTTGATGGGCTATTACCTAGACACCATGATGCTTAGAAACTTCTTGTCCAAGTCTATGGGATCATGTTGGGCCCCTCTACAATAACATCTCTTATTTTTTTCTATCTCGGAGGCATTTTCCCGTGGTGGAAACTTTTTACTTGGAGAAAAAGTTGTCAAATGCAAGTAGTGCCAAGTTGCAAAGTGGTGCAACTTTGGTTCTCCAACTCGTGTGACCAAACAAACTATTTCGACGCATTTGGGTCGGTACATTTATGCTAAGAATGGTCCTATTTCACACCCAAACATGTCGAATCGCTCTGAGCTACATTCAACTAGATGAATCCTTTATGAGCTCGAAATCTAGTTGTTGTCATCGAATAGTGCACCCTTGCTGAGATACAAAACTCAGCCTACTAGTGAAGCATTGAATCCAAATATTTGATATCCATGACGTATGGTTGTTTTCGCTCTAGATTTATAAAACATGATGTGGCAATAGTTATAGGACCATGTTTCCCAGTGATTTGTCATGTTATTTCATGCATAGAAAATGAAAGGAGGTTTTTTTAACTTATTTAAATGATGAATATGGGAGAAATGTGATAAATACACATGGGTGATGCATCAAAAAATAAAGCTTATATTCTTGTTCATACACATCTAATATCTTCAGAATATCATTAAAATTGACGTGTGCATTGATTTGATTTAATGAGATGTCAAGTGTTGTGATATTAGTAGATGCAAATAAATTTTGTTTGTTGGATCAACAACTATCATGCGTTTCAATACACATTCATACAAGTTCATAGAGGTATATAGATATATGCTTGTGAGGTTTGAAACATCCACTTGTTCTATAGATGCAAATGCAATGATTGCTTTAAGCTTTAGAATTAGAACCATTAGTTGTTGGATGCCAGCCTCAGCCATGAATCAAAAGCAATACATTTTTCTATGATATTTTTTATGGGAAGGAGCTCTTATAGTTCATTTGAAACCTTTTGGTGTTAAAGTTCTTTCCACTAGACAACAATAGAACTCAAGAAGCATGGAGCATACATGAAAATACTTGAAGTATATACACATGAATCATGAACAATACACATGAACACATGAATTATACATTGGAAACATGAAGCATACATGTTAATACACATGATATACATGAAGTATACACGTGAATAAGTGAAGCATACATGTGAATAAGTGAAGCACAAGTAATTGAAGCATTGCAAATGATACAAACCACCAGGAACACAGCTTATTTACACAATATATATTAGATGGAGCTTATTGAGCAATCGACAGTAATTAATTAAGCATTAGATGTAAACAAAATCCATGCCTACAACATTCAAGCATATGATTTACACAATATGAATGATAACATCATTCAAGAATGGCAGTAGAAAAATAATATTTTCTTTAATCAAAAGGCAGTAAGGCTATACAACGATATATATTGATAAAAGTATATGCAGTATATCTAAAAAAGCCATACAGGCTTAGTAAAAAAGAGCCATATGGACATAAAATGTCACATATAGATCGATAGTACAAAACGTATGTTCCAAAATGCCACGTAGGCATACAAGAAATGACCCTAATCCATAGTCATTTCCCTCTAGGGGAAGGAAAAAGATCTTGTGCTGCTTTCAAAATTTGGCTGGATGGAGTGCCTGTTGGTTGTCTTGTCTTTTGAACATGCTCACTAGTCCTCCTCTCTTCACTTTGGACCTTCAACTAATACAATAAAAAGTAAAGATGTTAATACATAGAAATTGAATTGTGGAATGAAATATAACAAAACATAATCACTTACCACATACATATAGTCATCATGCACATTTACAACATTACCACGTCCACGATTTGGAGTGACAACCACCTTTAGCAACCATAAAAATATAAATTAAACTACATAAAAGTATCATGAAAAATATCTATAATAGACCATAAAAGAGAAAATATAATTTTGAATTGAATAATCTATTGCATACCTCTCTCAAAGAATCAGAACTGGCTATTGTTGTAGCAACCCCATGGTCCTTTGTGCCACAAACATCACCAAGGCTGTCTGATGTCAACAACTGTAAATGAAAAAAATATCTAATAGTAATATAAAGAAGTTCAGGTAGTCCCTTTATAACTATCATAAATGAAAAAGTAAATGGTTGGCCTCAGTTGAGACTACAGTATAGTGCTTATAGATGAACCATAGATGTTTGGCACCTTAGGACTTCTCTAGCTCTTCTAGGGTTTTTCACCTAAAAGGAGAGAGGTAGGCCAAAAATGCTAACTAGTTCATTCAAATTAGGATGTGTATGATGTTATTTAAGATAAATGAGATGAACTAAGTACAATTAAATGATCTATATGATTGATTATGAATGCAAAACTAAAGATTTAAACAATTCTGGAAAACATAATGTGATATGCAAACAATGAACTAAGAATGAATAAAATACAAAACAAAAAGAAATGGTCTGAAATAGTGTGCAACTAGGCAAGATTTGAGGAATCTGGAATGGCCTGAATGCTGTCTAAAATTACTGAAAATCAACAATGGGACTCATTCGCCTAGGGTGGCTAATTAGTCCTGCTTCTAGTAAAGTTTGTCAGGAACCAGTTTTTGACCGTCGGGATCCAAAATCTAACAAAACCTAGATTTTTAGTCTTAAGGTGGGACTCATTTTCCATTGGTGGCAAATTAGTCCTCTCACAAAATTCTAAGAAATCAGGAGACAACTCTGCAACACTAGATTTGGAAATGTATGCTTGTTAGGTTGCTAAAGTCAGTTTTGTAGGAAATAGATAAAATGCCTTCCTCAAGCTTGAAATATGATTGATATGACTTAAAGCACCTAGTTGACTTGTTGACCACTCTTCAACACCTAATTTCATGCTAAATCTGCATACACAAGTCTACAAACACACATGCAAGAGGGGAAAAATGGTTGAGGGTTAGCAAATAGGGGTTTTCCTTGGTCAAACCCCACTTTGGTAATCAAACCCTTAATAAAATAATGAAATGCAAGAGAATGATAAACAAATAACATGAAAATGGTATAAACTTACCAAACCCTTGTTGCTGCAAATCTGAAGATATGGAAATGGTTTCCTTTGATTACTTGATTGATGTTTGATTTGATGTTGTAAGATGCTTGATTGCTTGAATGTGGTGTAAGATTGAATGGTTGAATGAATGGGGGTTGAAATGGATGTAAAAACACTTATTTATACAATCTTGTGCCTTAGTAACTCGTCAATACCTCATCACAGGCCGACATCAAGTTATTTTGAATAAAAACTCGAAAGGAAATTTAAAATATTTTGAATTTGGAGCCAAGGGGGACTCATTCGCCACCCATGGTGATTGGGTCCCACCTAGAACCTAAAAATGGGTGTCAAGATTTGATTTGAATTTAATGTTATTTGTTAGGTTTACATTAAAAAATACACTTAATTAAAGCTTATAAGGGTATAAAGGGGTCAAATAAAGCATAAGAAAGGTGTAAATAAGGATATTATGCCTAGAAAAGCATGAAACCTTGTTACAAGACTTTACAACACTTCAAACTAGGACTTGTTTAATGATGAAAAGGTAATTTTTAGGTGAATTGAAATGAATAGAGTCTAGAAGAGTGTAGAAATATTTTACAACACTTCACAACACCTTCAAAAGATGTCATTATTTGAATCTTAGTACCTAAATATGCATGTTCAAGCCATGTTACAACATAAAATCAGAGCAAAATAGAGTAAACATGAAGAAGCAAGGCCTAAAAGACCATGAAAATGACAAGGGTCGATTTTTCTATAGTGCATTTAGCCCCCACTTTAGTGAGAGGATGAACTTGCTTCAAACTCACACTAAAGTAGCCACGAACATCGAGAGGAGGGTTCAAATGTACTTACGTTAGCAAGATGGAATACAACGATCAAGAGAGATGATCAAGCCCCCAGGATGAAGATCCCATGGTAAACTAAGCATAAGAACAAAGGAACACACAAGTGTTGAAAAGAGATAATTGGATGAAGCTTCGATTGTCTATGGACAACTAGTTGTGGATTAGATCTAGGTTGATTGTCTTAAAAAAGATAATTTATACTCACTTTGGGGTGACAGAACTCAAGGTGGTCCATCGGGTGAGAAGGCCCAAGTATAATCACTATGGGGCCACAAAAATTCTGGTTGTCTGCAGGGTGAGAAATCCCAAAAGGGGAGATACATACGCTAGTTGGTATGCACTCACAAACACAAAGGTGGCTATGGGGAAAGTCGTGTAGCTAGATGGACTTCCTGCCCAACCATATCAAAGTTATATCTCCTCATAACTTTAAGAATGTGCCACAAGGAAAAATGTTGGTTCGTGCTTCATGAGACAAGCAAAGCTCCGTATGCTTAGAACTCATGAACAAAAAGGAGGGTACCACAGAAATGCAAGTTGCATTATGCAAGGTGGCAAAAATGCAAAATGTAAAAATGAAAAAATGTAAAACGCAAAAGATGTTCAAAGGAGTATTGTTAAGTTTATCCAAGGCCAGTCACTTAGGGAACATTGTGTCTAATGTCTCCAAGAGAGGACCAATCAAAGAATAAAATATTCACAACTTATGGGATGCAGTGCATCACATCAGGCCACTAAGAGGAATGTAATATGCTAAGATAGATCACACTTATGAAGGACATCACACCCAATGTCATCCACAAAGTGACAAATGCATCATATAAATGACAAGGCTACACTAGGAATGAAGAATGTGAATGAATTAATGGTACTATATGCCCCCCACTTTAAAGGAATTGCTACACATCATTCTATGAGAAATTACTTTAAAGTAATGAAAGAAAGAAAATGCAAAAAGAAAACAAGACATGAGAGGCAACTTGGAAATCCCTATGCCAAGTCATATGTTTCTGAGTAAGGCTGCATCATGTCAATGAAAAGGAAAATAAAAGAAAAGGAGGTTGTCCCCTAGAAAAGAACTCACCAAACACATAAGGGATCTATGGATTTGGGGTCAGTATGTTCATTCCTATAATGTTTTGATTAAAGAGCTTTGAACTATCATCATTCCCCAAAGCACATAGAACTAGAAGAATGACACAAAGAGAGCAAAATCAAAAGTGAAACAAAGTCTATTTTGGGTCAAAATGGAAGAGACATTTCGGTCTCAATGCATTGCATCCTCCCAAAAAGGAAAACACAAGTGAAAAGAAAATGAAAAGACAAAAGCAAAGGAAAAGATTTTGGGTCAACATGAAGGAGACATTTCAGTCTCAATGCCTTGCATCATCGCTAAAAGGAAAACACAAAACAAAAATGAAAAAGAAAAGGAAAAGGACCGATTGGGTCAACATGAAAGAGACATAGTGTGTCTCTAGGCTTTGCATCATCCCCAAAAGGAGAACACAAAAAAAAAGTGAAAAAGACAATGCACAACAAATAGAAGAATAGAGGTAAAAATAGAAGTGTACAAAGAGAGGGAACATCAAATGCACGTTACGGGGGAACACGATACACACAAGAAAGAAAAATGAAAAGGAGAAAGTATTGCGAATGTAAGTCAACCATTAACTAAGTTATTATTTTCTCACCCTTAAGCAACTAAGTGGAAAAGGAATAACATAGTTAAGAGACAAAGGAAAATGCATTACAAGGACAAGGCTATCAACTTCTTGCCCCCCACAAAGTGTAAATGCAAGAATGAGCCAAAGTGGGTGATGTGAAAGGATCATGCAATAGTGAAAATAGGGAATTGTACAACTATGGCATGATAAATGGATTTAGTGGTTATGGGACAAGAGGAAAGCAATCGGTATCAGTGAAGTGATACTTATCTAGTATGTCCTCCAATGGCTGACATTCTTCGGTTTGATGTCCAAGAATGAGATGATATTTGCAAAATGGTATATTAGAATCCTTAGGACGAATGACCAACCTATTCATAGGCCGTAAAAGTATAAGACCATTGTTTAAAAGTAGTTGAAGTCTCCTTTCACATTCAAGTGGAGGATGTGTAGGAAACTTGAGTTTCTTCAATTTGTATGGTCATTTTAATTTGCTAGACTCTCCTTGTTCATGAATAGAAGGAGGAAGAGGACCCGTGGGGATCCTAACATCCTTTTCATTAGAAGGAGGTAATGGTTGTTCACGTGGAAGGAGAATGTTCAAGTCAGGAGGGGAAACAAAGATCACTATACAATCATCTCGAAGTCTCCTATATTCAAAATGAGGTCTACCAGGATGAAGAGGATCTTGATATCTGAGTGCTGTTGTGTTTTCTTCGATTGGGTTTTGTTCAAGGAGTTGGTGAATGTCATGTTCATGTGTTGTGTCACAACCTTGTTTACTTAGGATAGTAAAGCCTTTACCATATGTTTCTTCAAGGTTTATGGGAGTGTTTGTGACTGTGTGATTATAGAATGGTTGTGAGTGTGTTTGTTTAGAGGAACTAGGTCCACATGAGGGAGGAACCTTAGGTCCTTCATTGATTTCAGGATGCAAGTATGCAAAGTGATCAGGAGGTGCAACAGTAGGAAGATCTTGTGTCCTCATGGATGGATAGAAGGTTGCATTGACTTATAGGTTATCAAGGAATTCATTGTAAAACTTGTTCATGCTATCATCATCTTCTCTAATGATGTCTACCTCACAAGGATGAAAATCATGAGGAGTTGAAGGAGCATGTGGAAATTCCAGGTCATTAGGGTCATAGCCAGAGGCACAATTGGAAATGTCTACCAATGATTTTAACGAAGTCCAAAACTTATTGAAAGAAAATGCCATGATGCAAGTAAACTAAGATGAAATAAATGACTAAAAACAAAGATTCTAGAAATAAAAACAAAAAGAAACTACATAAAATAGTAATGTAGAAAAATATTAGAAAATGTTTGAAAATGCAATATGAATAGTGCAGGTGGATTGATTCGCCCAAGGTGGCGAATAAGTCCCAATATGCAATTTTTTTTGTATTTTTCAAAAAATTGAATGTGATTCTAATGCTTTTCAGAATGCAATGAAGGATGCAAATGCATATTTTCAGTTTTTTCAACGTTATGCAATGCACAAATGAAATCTAAACAAAGCTTTCACTAATGCAATATGATAAGTCCTAGAATGCAAGAACAAAATAATATCCTAATTGAATGTTAATACAAGTGTAATCTAGGATGCAATATATGAAATTAGAAATGTAAAGTGTTCAAAATGAAGGTTCACCAAAATGAACCGTAGATTTTTGGCACCTTAGGACCTCTCTAACTCTTCTAGGGTTTTTCACCTAAAAGGAGAGAGGTAGGCCAAAAATGCTAACTATTTCATTCAAATTAGGATGTGTATGATGTTATTTAAGTTAAATGAGATGAACTAAGTGTAATTAAATGATCTATATGACTGATTATGAATGCAAAACTAAAGATTTAAACAATGATGGAAAACACAATGTGATATGCAAACAATGAACTAAGAATGAATAAAATGCAAAACAGAAAGAAATGGACTGAAACAGTGTGCACCTGGGCAAGATTTGAGGAATTTGGAATGATCTGAATGCTGTCTAAAATTATTGAAAATCAACAGTGGGACTCATTTGCCTAGGGTGGCGAATTAGTCTTGCTTCTGGTAAGTTTGTTAGGGACCAATTTCTGATTGTCGCAATCCAAAATCTGACAAAACCCAAATTTTTAATCTTAAGGGGGGATTCATTCACCACTAGTGGAAAATTAGTCCTCTCCCAAAATTTTGACAAATCAGGAGACAACTTTGCAACACTAGATCTGGAAATGTCTGCTTGTCGGGTTGTGAAAGTCAATTTTGTAGGAAAGGGACAAAATACCTTCTCCAAGCTTGAAATATGATTGATATGACTTAAAGCACCTAATTAACTTGTTAAACACTCTTCAACACCTAATTGCTTGCTAAATTTGGATACAAAAGTCTACAAACACACATGCAAGAGGGGAAAAACGGTCGAGGGTTAACAAATAGGGGTTTGCCTTGGTCAAACCCCACTTTGGTAATAAAACCCTTAATAAAATAATGAAATGAAAGAGAATGATAAAAAAATAACATGCAAATTCTATAAACTTGTAACTAAACCCTTGTTGATCCAAATCTAAAGATATGTCAATGGCTGCCTTTGATTGCTTGATTGATGTTTGATTTGATGTTGTAAGATGCTTGATTGCTTGAATGTGGTGTGAGATTGAATTCCTGAATGAATGGGGGTTGAAATGGATGTAAAAACACTTATTTATACAATCTTGTGCCTTAGTAACCCATTAATACCTCATCACAGGACAACATCAAGTGATTTTGAATAAAAACCTAAAAGAAAATTTAAAATATTTTGAATTTGGAGCCAAGGGGGACTCATTCACCACCCATGGCGAATGGATCCCACCTAGGACTTGAAAATGGGTGTTAGAATTTAAGTTGCATTTAATGTTATTTGTTGGGTTTACATTAAAAAATACACTTAATTAAAGTTTTTAAGGGAATAAAGGGGTCAAATAAAGCATAAGAAAGGGGTAAATAAGGAGATTATGCCTAGAAAAGCATGAAACCTTGTTACAAGACTTTACAACACTTCAAAATAGGACTTGTTTAATGATGAAAAGGTGATTTTTAGGTGAATGGTAATGAATAGAATCTAGAAGAGTGTAGAAATGTTTTACAACACTTCACAACACCTTCACAAGATGTCATTATTTGAATCTTAGTACCTAAATATTCATGTTCAAGCCATGTTACAACATAAAATCAAAGCAAAATAGAGTAAACA
>VDFB02270651.1:465190780-465475548 GCA_007258455.2 Sequoia sempervirens | reverse complement strand
AAACACAGAGAAAATATATTTTCTCTTTCAAACAAAATTTCCTTTCTCCTTTTAAAAACTAAATCTACAAAGATCAAATTATGAAATTCGAATTACCCGGAGTCCTACGCAAAGCTTGATTCGAGGACGAAATGATGCGTGACTCTAGCCAGCTACAATCTTCTGTAATCCAGAGATTCAAAACCCCATCAATAATGGATTCGACAACATAACCCAATGCAAGCCAAAAATCAAATCTTCTCAGATCAAATCGATGAAAAACCACACAAATTACTAATCCTCAGAAAAATTTTCAACAATTTTTTTGAGTTGTAGACATTTTTTTCATTTTTTCATTTCCTCCCTCTTGCTTTTTCGAAAAAACAATATTTGGAAAAATACTTTTTCCAAAAAAACCAAATCAGAAGTTGTCATAAATTTTCTGACAACTTTCCCATGCAAATTCCACTTAACCCACCATTTCTTGCCATTTTCCAATTTTGGAAGAAGAATCTTCCATAATTAATTTACACCAAAAAATATGCCTTTTAATTTTAATAATTTTTTTTTTTGAAAAATAAACAATTAATTAATAATAATTTTAAACATTATTTAACTTAATTATAATTGAAGTTTAAAATTTATTTTATTAAATCACATTTTTCTAATTAAAACAAATAAGATAATGATTTCCTTAACTTTATTTCTTTTAAAAATAAACCATAATAATTTATCAAACTATTTATTTAATTTAATAATTTAAATTAAAGAATAGCTTCACATTTTAAAATAACAATAAAAGTGCTAATGTACACCATAATTTTCCAAAGTATTAATATCATAAGCAATATCAAACCTTTCATTAATTTAATATTTTGCACCATAGACTAGTATTTAATTTAAATCATAAAGCACTAGACCAAGCCATAAACACACTTATAAAAATAAGGAAATAAAATGATTTAATTAACAACCATACCCACACGAACAAAGTACGCACACGAAATGAACAATTGTTGGACCAACCCTTGACATAGGCGAGGGTACTTTCTTACCAACTCCCTAACCATATCAACCATTGGGTCTGTAGGATGTGCTTAGACCTGACAATGCAGGTGGAGGCGGCACCCGGTACCTACATTCCTGCATAACAAAAAGCGTTGAACAACATATACATATGCAAATAATTCATAGTCAAACACATTGTGAAGGAGAGTTACGGTGAGGCAAGGTGCTCACGGATGAGCGATGCCACCTCGTCTCCTTCACCTAAATCAAATATAGTAAACAGAATCTAGGGATCACATCATCAAAATAACTCACAAAGTAACATCATCATAACATGAGTATCCCACACATAAGTCCAACTATCATAAGAAAATAAGCATAATTGTCTGCCACACCCAACACATGGCAGAAAAGCTATCAAATAGGGTATTAAATATGCATTAGAACATAACCAAAAATCACACTGAAGCAAGACATACACACCAAAGTAGTATCAGAGTATCAGAACATGAGAGGCACTACATCCTCCCCCTAGAAATAGGCTTACTCCTGGAAGCCTGAAAGAAAATAAGGAAAAGAGGCTCAGATGTGGGATGCATCCTCTCATGTCATTGAAGTCTCAACATTCAGGTCCCATTGTACCCACACCTGATCAATCTCTCTACCTGTAAGCGCGAGTCTCCTATGGTATAGAACGACCACGAGCTCCAGTACGAGCTGCCCATCCTCGACCTGAAGAGCATTCCAATACAATACATGAGATAAATGAGGAAAGTAAGGCCTAAGAACGGAAACATGGAACACATCATGAATGCGTGCAAGGCTGGGTGACAAGGCTAAATGGTAAGCAACGGGTCCAATCCTCTCTAGAACCTCAAACAGACCCACAAAATGAGGTGCCAACTTGGAGCCTTTTTCATAATGGATGGGGCTCTTTCGTGGACACACATAAAGAAACAAACAATCACCCATTGAAAACTGATGATCAACCCTATGAGCATCGGCGTATTTATTCTGCCAATCCTAAGCCGCTACCAAGTCCTCTTTGATGCGAGTGACTTGCTGCTCCATTTCCTATAGCATCTCTGGCCCAAAAAGAATCCTGTCCTCTAAATGGTCCCAACTTAGAGGTGTTCGAAACGGGAGACCATATAAAGCCTGGAATGGTGGCATCCCGATTGAACCGTGGTAACCGTTATTGAAGGAAAAATCAGCCAAATGCAGATAGTCTTCCCATCGAGACTGCTGATCCATAACACACATGCGGAGCATGTCCTGAAGAACATAATTGAGCCTTTCAGTATGACCATCTATTTCTGGATGGTAAGCAGAATTGAAGTTCAATTGTGTTCCCAGGGCACGCTGCAATGAGGTCCACAATGCAGAAGTGAACACTGGATCTCTGTCAAAAATGATTCTTCACAGAATCTTGTGCAGCTTCGCAATGTCATCCATGAAAATTTTAGCCATAGATGATGCAGTATAGGAAGACTGAATAGGGGAGAAATGTGCCACCTTAGTCAACTTGTCCACAGTGACCATGATAACATCATGCTGATGTGTAGTCATCGACAACCCCACAATGAAGTCAATAGATATAATATCCCATTTCCATTCCGGAATGAGATTGGGTTGCAAAAGACCTACTAGATGATGGTGCTCTGCCTTCACCCTCTAACACTCCAGGAATCTTGCCACAAGATCTACTATATCCCTCTTCATCCCTGCCCAAAAGTATAATGGATGAAGATCTGCATACATATTTTTAACTCCTAGATGAGCTGAATAACGAGCCCATTGAGCTTCAAACATGATTAGGGTACGAAGACCCTCTGAGGAAGGAAAATATATGCGACCTGAACATCACAAAAGTCCATCAGACTCAAGAGTATAACCAGTAAACCTTCCCTCAAGCACTCTACCTGACTCCATCTCTGACTTCACCTCCTAGAACTAGCTATCCGAAGGAAGTGTTGCAAGAATCTGACCTTTTAGATCAACCTCAAGAGTCACAGAGGATAACTCATGACGACGATAGCTTAGAGCATCTGCCACTACATTCTCCTTGCCCTGAATATATTTTACTTCAAAATCGTACTCGTAGAAGAATTCCATCCATCTTCTCTATCTAGCATTAAGATTTGGATGCATGAAAATGTATTGCAAACTATGATGGTCACTGTGTAGCTCGAACCTATGGCCCAACAAGAAATGCCTCCACCTTACCAAGGCATGAACAACTATGGTCAACTCCAAGTAGTGAGTAGGGTAATTTAGCTCATGGTCCTCGAGCTTACGCGACTCAAATGATATCACCCTACAGTCTTGCATCAAAACAACCCCTAACCCTTCCAAGGATGCATCTGTGCAAACCACAAAATCTTGAGTCAGATCAGGAACAACAAGAATAGGCACACTAGTGAGCTTCTCTTTAAGAGTTTGAAAAGCCAACCGACTCTTTTTTGACCAATCATATTTCTTTCCTTTCCTTTGCAAAGAGGTGATGGGATGTGCAACCCTAGAGAAACCTTGTACAAACTGCCGATAATAGCTCACCAATCCCATAAAGCTGTGAATTTTTGGAACATTTTTGGGAGTCGGCCAATCTATAATAGCTTGGATCTTTGAGGGATCCACGACGATGCCTTCTCTGGAGACCACATGCCCCAAGTATTTCACTTCAGAATTATAAAATTCACACTTTTCCAAATTTGAAAATAATTGGTTTTCTCTCAAGCACTACAACACTAGCTTGAGGTGTTCCTCATGCTCCTCCATGGATCTAGAGTAGATAAGTATGTCATCAAGAAACACGAGCAAAAAATGGTCCAAATTGTAATACCCCTCTGTTTTGTATTTTGGCTAGTAGTGTGACCTTGTTTGCTTTGATGTGCCTTTTGGTTATTGAGATGCTATATCATGTGTGCTTGTTTTGATCGATAATTATAGAGTGATAGTTTATTGGTGTGATTTGACTGTATTTTATTCTGACATTATCATTAAGGCATGCTTTGGATTAGCTTAGCAAATATTTGAAAGTAACAATGCTTTATGCTTTTGGGTATATTATTGATGTTAGATTCGTCAGTTAGTAATACTGTATTGGTGAAGGGGACGGGATTACATCACTCGCATGCGAGTGCCTGTGATTCTGTGATTTCCCCTTCACAGTGTGTCTACTATGTTATATGCATGTTCAACACTCATTTTTTTTGCAGGACTGTAGGTATAGGACATCGACTCCACCTGGTTTCACAGGTCTGAGCGTGTCAATTGACCAATGGTAATCGATTGGGAGATAGTAGCTAGGTTTTCTGTGCCAAGTCATCACCTTGGTCATAGTGTGTCGTCAGTTGGTGTCTGGTATGTTGTTAAGTCTTGTCATCTTTGAAGTTTTGATATGTTGTTTTCGATGGGAATTTTATGTGAAAATCAATGTTTAAAAATGTTTAAATGATTAGGTATGAATTTTAGATTAAAGTGGTTAAAAGCTTTAATTTAATTTAATTCATTTAATTTAAATTCTTGTGGTGAAATAATTTAATTTTTGGTGGTTAAATTTATTATATTATTTAAATAAACTAAATAACTAAATGTTATTTTATGAGAAAATAAATAAATTAACTAAATCTATTTTGTTGGAAATAGATTAAACAATTAAATTCATTTGGAAATTCAAGTTTTTTTTTTTTAAAGATTAAAGTTACTTTGAAAAGTGCCTATGTAAAATAAATTTAAAGTTATTTGAAAATTCAATTTTGTTTTAAGATACTAAAAAATCAAAATATTTCAATGAGATATTTTAGAACAGTTGACTTAATTTGGGGAAAGATATATATTTTCTTTTTGGGTTTATTTTCAAGGGTGTGGGGAGATTTGGCTGCAAAAAAAGAAGGAAAGAGGGTTTTTGTTTTCTTTTTTGGATTGAATATGGGATTTAGAGGTGGAGACTTGGAAGGAGATCTGGAGTGTTGCATTGGCAAGAAGCTTAGCAGCAGATTGATTCTTCAATCTTCAAGATCACAGGTTCTTTTCTGTTTATTTGTTTTGAGAATTAGATTTTCAATTTTGAAAAAAACTTGTGTGTAAACAAAATTGAAAACCTTTGTGGAGATCATGGACAAAGAAAACAACAGGAAAAAAATTCAAACAATAGAGATAGAAAGAAAACAAATGAAAATCTTGAAACCCTTATGTATAAATTTGAAATTTAGAAATTGTGTTTGAAAATTTCTTGCTGTGAATTTTGTTTTTGTAGAAAAATTGCTCAGTTTGACTAAAAAATGAGAAATTTGTATATATATATACTGTATATGCTTGTGCCAGAAGAACATTCTCTATGGTAAATTCATTTTAAAACTTTCTGAGACTTCTGGAAAATTCGTCATAAGTCAAATAGGGGAATCCGTTTTGTTGTTGTTGAAGTTTTAATTTAATTATTAAATTTTAATTTATTTATGTTTGGAGGGGTGGGGATTTTACCTCCATAGTCGCCCCAGCCATGGGAGGCGCTACCTATGGAGGCAGCGCCAGTGCTGGCTCCATAGGCAGCAACCCCCATTGCTGGGAGTGGCTGCTAAGCAGCCGTAGGCCCCTGCGTGGGGTTTCAAAAAGAGTAAAAAAAATAAACTTTTGTTTTTTTTTATGTATATTGTTATTTAATATTATATATATTGCATATATAATATATATATTATATATGATATTAAATTATTATATATATAAATATATATATTTTTAACATGTGTTTAATTTTATTATTAATTAAATAAATTTAATATATTAGTATATATATTTTAAATATTTGGAGTTGGAAATTACATGGAAGAATTTAGACGGATATATTTAAATAATAATTATATATTTAAATATATATATAAATTGCTGGTATTGGTATGGTGTGATGGTTTATAGGTGGCATTGTTGTTCTTGCCACCAAGGTTCAAACCCCCTTGGGGTGGTAATGTTGAATGGTTGTATTCCAGTTCATAGTATATATTGGTATATACATTAAGTATATCCTTTTATATATATATATTTAATATATATTTATATTTAAGTATAAATTATTTTAAGGTGATTATTTCATTATCGTAATTGAAATGAAAAATTGTTTTTTGTGATAAAATGATTTATTTAAAAGATTGATTTTGATCATTATGTATAATTGAGAATATGGAATGAAGTTATTAGTTTAATATTCCTTGAGTTGTGAATTAAATCTGATTGACTTCTGAGTATGCAAATAGTATTAATTATTTAACTGATTACTTGCACTATGCCATCACTTTGCTTGGATTTAGGAAATCCTAACCATAGTTATTTAGTTACCTGAAATGCTTCCTAAGTGTTGTCTAAAGTTAAAGATTTTATATTAAGTTTAATTAGTGGGAATTAGAATTCCTTAAATAATATTTATTTCTATCAGGTTTGAATAAAGAATAATATTTTAGTATTATGGAACACATGAAAATTAATTAGTATAATTGTGTTTGAGTTGGAAGGCGTATGCAAGTTTCAATTTTAGAATTAGTACTATTGTACTTTGAGAATTAAGGTTAGTGCAATGATTAAATATTGGTTAAGGGTTAGGGATTGTAATTAAAATGAATATGGTTAATGTGTTTACAACGACTTGTTGATTTAATGGAATCTTGAAGTTCTTGTAAATGATTTGTTAAATGTGAGGATTCTGTACGTAGTTAAGTTATATGGATTCTAATTAGGAGCAAAATTGATTATATTTAATATGTGTAAAGAAAGGAGTTATTTTATTATGATGTTATTATAATGGGTAGAATGTTATTTAAAAGTTCTTATATTCTATTGCCTTAAATGGTGAATAGGGAATGATGGTTGCTTTCTATATTGCAAGGAATAGATAAGGTTCATGAAAAGTTATAATGTCTAGAATGTATCTATATAGTTAAGAGATTTAGTGTATGATGTATTTGTGTACTTGGGTTCCTATTTTATGAGAAAGATTGTTGTGTCAAAATACATTATTAGTTATTTAAAGAATGTGTATTTATATGATTGTTGGTTTAAGCATATTCATATTGGTATTGTATGGCAATATTGTTATGATTGTAAATTTTTGAGTGTACCTGGGTAGTGCTAAGTTTTGCTTCCAAAAGCTAAGGAACTCTTTAATTGAGTTGCTTGTTCTATTTGGAGTGATTTGATTATGTAAGTCTTCCAGTTGGGATTTTAATTTAATTGAGGGATGTCGTAATGTGTTAGTCAACCTTCATTTTTGCCTTGGGTAGTAAGTCTTAATGTACCCGTTGTTTTACCCGGTTTTCACGAACGAGGATGTTTTGTGCCTCCTTTGGAAGGAGTGGAGTATGTATTTTGTTGCCTCCAGTGTTTGGAAAGCGTTTTGACATTTGTTTCCTCCAGTGTTTGGAGTGGGTTTTCATTATATGTTCCTCCTAGAGTTGGAGCGATCGTTTATCTTGTTTGTATTCCTTTTGGCATCCTTGGTGATTGGTTTCGTGTTGGTTTGTTGTCAAGTAGAAGAGTGGCTTCTGTTAAGGGCCAGAGCCTAAAGAGGTAAACTAGGAAACCTTCAGAAGTGGTTTAATCAAGTGATAACTAAATTAATGTACTTAGAAGTTAGGTAGTATTTCACACTAATTAAGATAATCGAGCCTCACTCATGGACGCAAGGGCTTGTATAGACTTGGGATGAGTCAGGAAGGCCTGGAATGGCAAGATCATCTATCTTGTCCTTACGAGAGGTATTTAATTCCACATGAGTGAGTATGGGTGCTGGGATTCGATAGAGGCCACCAAGACAACCCATAGTGGGGGCCAGAGCCTAGGAAGATTCCCAGAGGATATCCCATGACGAGCTGTGTGATGACACTCTTTCTATGACAATAGTTGGTATTTGGTTTATGTATTTGGTCTTCTTATCTTACTCAATCTATTTTTACTTCTGGAAGCAATGTGACTTATGTCAGTGATGTTAGAGTTGTACTTGTGTTATCCTTATGGATGTTTGGATCATGTGTTTGGTTATGTGAGTGTGAGTTAGCCTGTGTCTAGGAGTGGATGGTCTTGTATAGGAATTCCTTGTTACTATCTCCTAGCATAGGGTTTGAGCCTTCAGGTATCACATGGTTGGGTGGAACGTGCACCTTAATCCGTTGGGTCATCTTTTTGTTCATGTGGATGAGTTATCTAGTTGGAGAGCTCGTGAGATCATGTTCTTCATGCTTTAATTCTTTCTGTAATTATTGTATTTTATTACCCCTCTTTGTATTGAGGTGGAGAATGTAATTTTGTAACCTTGTTATTGGAATTACCTCATTCGGGGAATGAGTGTTGTAATCTTTTTATAAAGTATATTTTGAATCATGTGGAATTTATTTTGCCTTTTCATAATTTGTATCATGTTTGGAATGTATGTGATTCTTAATTTATTAAGTATTTAAATGTGATGTGTCATTTCATGTTTCTTGTTTGGGTTTTAAGTAATCTCAGTCTCGTGACCTTAGAGGTTGTTGGCAATGGATAGTGATCTTGCATGTTATTTATACTTAAACAAAAAAATAAATAGTACGTTTGAGTAGTAAATTGCAACTTCCTCTAGGGTTGCGTGGTGGGGCATTACACAAATAGGCCCATAAAACACCATTCATTAAGCTCAAAGAAGTAGTGATCTTATTGCTCTACGAACATTGCCATCTATCTCAAGTCATGGAATTCATTTGCCCAGCGCTGCCTCGAGTGATTAGATAAGAAACAGGCCCTGAACCATTCTAAGAACAATTCCCATGTCACTAAACCGATGTCAAGGTGTAATTTCTATTCTTCTAGTCGCCACCATGTGGATGCAAATCCTTTGAGGTGCATGATGGCGCACCTTGCCCTAATATTACTACCATAGGGATACATAGAAAAGCATCGATCTAGATCAATAAGCTAAGTTTCAGCTTCCAAACCTCCACCAAAGCCATCCTAAATAAGAGGATGTGCTTTGAGGAGATCTCTCATATGTCCTGTGACCATTGCATCCTTATCTTCTGGTATCTCATTCCTACACGACAAATACTCTCTCTCTCTGATCACCCGCTGCTCATCCTTCCTAGGACCCACATGATGAAGAAAATCTTCCAACAACTGATGCAACTGCTCACCACCCTAAATTTGCTGCTTTGGATTGGGGCCTCCACCTGGAGGGTTGTTCTAGGAACCCTGATTTTCCTCTTGCTCTGATTCATGGGAGCTTTGAGGTGGAGAATTATGAGGGTTAGCTCTGTGACCACCACGGCCATGACCATGGCCACATCCACATCCCTGACCCCTAGCCATGATTTTGCACAACAAGAAAGGGATTACATAAGTTCAAAGTTATGCAACAAGATTAACATAATGGGTTTACTTAAACTACAGTACCCATTGTTGTAAACCTTGGCTCTGATACCAAGTTGTAACACCCTGCCATGCAATCCCCATAGGACAACTACAACAAATACATTTTTTTTTTTTTGAAAATAACAATACAACAATGCAACAAATAAACATTTATACAACATAGATATATAACATAAAACATTAACCAAATTCTATGGGGTACATGGTGCATTACTTAAATGAACCCAACAATTAACGATAAACGATACTAACTAAAGCGAAAGAAAGAAACGAGAATAAAACATGATATAAGTACAACAAGAGTAAGATATAAATTCATAAACATAAATCACATAATACTATATTCATCTTTAGAGTTCAAAGTTAGAAAGGTGGAATTTATTTCCACAGATACAACACAATATAAAATCAAAGTTACATTACAAGGCCACTTCCCTTATAACATTGGGAAGGGTACAATCAATAATACAAAAGTACAATAATGAAAGAGAACTCTTAATAGGTACAATCTTCTTCATGCGAGCTCCGAGATCACTACAATTGCATCCACCCCATGATCACAACTGGGGACCCAATGGGTGCATTACATATTTCTACCAAATCATGTGGATCCGAAGGAACACCCCCCGTGCAAGGAGTTGATAAGAAAGAACCCTCGACCACAAACTCAAACATAAAGGACACATATCACAAGACTCAAGCCCACAAACAACATAAACATCAATAGTAAATAAACAACTCAAATAACTCAAACAACTCCAGAGGCACAAGAACAAGGGAAACAAAGGGGCATAATGGGAGAGTGTCTTCGCAAGGCCTTCTTTGATTCACCAGACTACCTATAATCTAGGAGCCACCTCCATCTGTGGTTAACCAGACATCTTGTTTCAAGGTGCCACCCCATAGGGTGACTTATGTGGAGCCATCTAGCTTTCATGAAGACAAGGTAGTGACCTTACCGACCAGGTCTTCCCACCTGTCCTTAGCCTTTGGGAGCGCTAATGACAGGGGTGAGGTGTATATTTTTATCTTGTTATGTGATAACTAACCCAACTCCACTAAGTAAATTAATTAGGTTTTCACTTAATTAGGGAAACTCTTTCAAGGGTGACCACTTGTACATTAGCCCCAAGAAGAGTCACTCTCCCCTATGGTTTCTCTAAAACCAAAACCATGAAATGGGTACCACAATGTTCAACCAAAAGAATCATAACTCACAACAAGGTACCACCCACAAATTCCCACATGGTATCAACATGAACCAAAAATATGCAACCATAGAAATTCATTCACACTTTCCCTAACCTTTGGAGATAACTCTAATCCATACAAGAACAAAGTAAAATATTACATCCAATTAAATAACACCATATCATTAACTATAAGGAATTTAAATAATAAATCATCCAATTCTCAATCAAATAACCATTTTCATCAATTAAAAATCAAAGTAAGGAAATTCACTAATATGTCTATTTATCCCAAGACAATATAGTTTGATAGGAAAATAATGAAATCATATTCTACAGTATATTTTAAATCAAAAATTTCATTTTCCTAAAATTCTAAATACAACTTAAATTAAAAGACATTTTCAAACAGAATTTACAAATAATATTTTTCCCCTTTATATATAAATTTATTCAAGAGAATAACTTATTTTTATTTTTCACTATTTGCTCACATTTCCTACATATACACTATATGCATATATATATATATGTATATACATATATACATATATACATATATACATATGTCTATATAAATACTAAAATAAATATATATCAATTCATCTAATGCTGTTGCAATTGAAGCACAAAATAAATTTAATATATGCACATAATATATACACATACATATATATATATATATACACATATATACTAAAACCTCCACATTAATATTTAAAAACTACAGAACATAATAAAATATCATATATATGTTTATTTTATCCAACAATTTTCCCATGAAAGAAATACAGTGACAAAAGAGAAGTGTAAAAATTTCCAGAGTGCTCGAATAGGGAAAATACAGGGAATGAAAGGGTTCTCAGATGAGAGATTTTCAGAGGTTTAAAGCTGAGAAGATTCTAAAGACAAAGGGAATCGAGATTTCAGCAGGAATTCTAGAATGAAAATTATAGAGAGGAAGGAGAAATCTACAGACAAGAAGAAATAATTGCAGAGAATGGGATTTTCCCAAACACACAGAGAAAACATATTTTCTCTTTCAAATAGAATTTCCTTTCTCCTTTTAAAAAACTAAATCTACAGAGATCAAATTATGAAATTTGAATTACATGGAGTTCTATGCAAAGCTTGATTTGAGGATGAAATGATGCGCGACTCTAGCTAGCTGCAATCTTCTAAAATCCAGAGATTCAAAATCCCAACAACAATGGATTCAACAACAAAACCAGTGCAAGCCAAAAATCAAATCTTCTCAGATGAAATCAACAAAAAAACACATAGATTACTAATTCTTAGAAAATTTCTCAACAATTTTTTTTTGGGTTGCAGACATTTTTTTTCATTTTTCATTTCCTCCCTCTTGCCTTTTTCGAAAAAGCAATATTTGGAAATATACTTTTTCCTAAAAAGCCAAATTAGAAGTTGTCATAAATTTTTTGACAACTTTTCCATGCAAATTCCACTTAACCCACCATTTTTGCCATTTTCCAATTTTGGAAGAAGAATCTTCCATAATTAATTTACACCAAAAAAATATGCCTTTTAAATATTTTAATTTCATTTTAATAAAATTAATTTTTTGAAAAATAAACAATTAATTAATAATAATTTTAAACAACATTTCACTTAATTATAATTGAAGTTTAAAATTTATTTTATTAAATCACCTTTTTCTAATTAAAACAAATAAGATAATGATTTCCTTAACTTTATTTCTTTTAAAAATAAACCATAATAATTTATCTAACTATTTATTTAATTTAATGATTTAAATTAAAGGATAGCTTCACATTTTAAAATAACAATAAAAGTGCTAATGTACACCATAATTTTCCAAAATATTAATATCAGAAGCAATATTGAACCTTTCATTAATTTAATATTTTGCACCATAGACTAGTATTTAATTTAAATCGTTAAGCACTAGACCAAGCTATAAACACACTTATACAACTCATGAAATAAAATGATTTAATTAACAACCATACCCACACGAACAAAGTACGAACACGACATGAAAAATCCTTGGACCAACCACTGACATAGGTGGGGGTACTTTCTTACCAACTCCCTAACTATATCAACCATTGGGTTTGTAGGATGTGCTCAAACCCGACAATGCGGGTGGAGTCGGCACCCGGTACCTACATTCCTGCATAACACAAAAAATTGAACAACATATACATATGCAAATAATTCATAATCAAACACATTGTGAAGGAGAGTTACGGTGAGGTAGGGCGCTCATGGATGAGAAATGCCACTCTGTCTCCTTCACCCAAATCAAATACAGTAAACAGAATCTAGGCATCACATCATCAAAATAACTCACAAAGTAACATCATCATAACATGAGTATCCCACACATAAGTCCAACTATCATAATCAAATAAGCATAACTGTCCACCACGCCCAACACATGGTAGAAAAGTTGTCAAACAGAGTATCAAATATGCATCAAAACATAACCAGAAATCACACTGAAGCAAAACACACACACCAAAGTAGTATCAGAGTATCAGAACAGTGGATGCACTACAAAGAGAGAGGCAGGAGGGAGGGGAACAAGAGATGCTTGATCTAGGGAGAGATAGAGACTTGAGAGGGAGAAAGGGAGGGAGAGAGGAAGCTTTGAGAGACTTGAGAGAGAGAGGGGTGGGAGGAACCTGAGAGTGAGAGGGAGAGATAGACAAAGATTTGAGATAGAGAGAGGGACAGAGAGACAAAGAGAGAGGGAGAGGGGGGGAGAGAGGGAGAGGGAGAGACCTAATAGAGAGGGGGGAGAGAGAGTTGAGATGAAGAGTGTTTTCCCATGTTGGGATGGGCTCTAGAATAAGAAGTGATACAATCATCAAACAAAACCATTACAACTCAATTCAACATTCATGCCATTAAAACCTTCAAGTTTAATAACATGTCAGTAGATCATTCATGTAAAAGACCATAAAATCATCATGAATAAGAATCACTATCTTCCAATCATGGTACATAAACAAGAACATTATGCAACTTAAAAAAAAAATCCTTAAAAGACATCAAGATACATGTTAATTAGATTGTTCATGTGAAATCTATACAATGATTATGATCAACAAATAATTCATCAGTCAACCATGATGCATGAATAAACACTATATATGCACACAACTATATACATTAACAAACACTAAATTAATAGATTATTTAATATTTATTACTAAATTTTTGTCTCATCATTATACTATTAAATATTCATAAATTCAACACTAAAAATATCCATCCAACAAAATTAATTATAAAATATCCATCCAAGATCAATTTTTTTATAAATATAAGATCATTGTGTTAATAAAGTTTTGCGGTTGTCAATTGCATCTATTCATTTCTTTGTGTTTTCCTCTAGATTGGGACTATCTCCTTTCCTCTAGCCATTGTTGATGCTTTCGTCTAAGTCCCACTTCCATGGACTAATTACATCAACAACAATTTTCATTTTGATGCAAATGCCTCAACAATGGGTGAACTCTTTGTAATACCCCCATGTTTCTGATACTATTTACTACTATTGTTTGCTTTTATATGTTAGTGTGATACTGAATTGTGATGGTGATTGATTCATCGATTTGGTGTGTGTGGTTGCGTAGTTTAGTTGATTGCTACAATTGATATTATTATTGTGATTTATGATACTCTATATGTAGGGTTTGGATTATTTTATTATGCAACGCTTTCTCTCTAATGTTTAATATGTCGATGTGATAAACCTATGGTGATCATGTTATTTGAATTCAGTATTATTTTATAATGCAATGGTTAAATAATTAGTTAAGATGTTGTAGTTAAGTATCATGTTATCTTATGAATAATTTGGTTAGAAATGTTAGTTTGTCATTGATATTGTAATTGTTAGAATAGATTAGGTGAGAGGACAGTGTAGCATCACTCGTTCACGAGTGCCCTGCTACACTGCAATTCTGTCTCATGATAGGATGTTGATTTTATATATATACATGTGCTACTTGACATTTATTTGGATGCAAGATTACAGGAATAAGTCTCGATTCCACCTGCTTCGGCAGGACAGGGTGAGCAATAAATTAACCCAACAGGTAAAAATGTTGAAAAAGAGAGTAGGTTTGGAAGTGTCCCCATCCCAAGTCCGTCGTCTGTTGTGAGTCGTGTTATGACTGAAGTTTTCATTCTCGTTGATTGTGTAGTTTGATTGTTGTGGTATTCATTTGATTTATGGGTCATGTTTATTTAATTAACCTTATTTTATAGGATAATTGATTAAGTTGTCTAGTTGTTTTGATTTAATTGTGAGTTAGTAGAATGTTAAATTTAAATATATTATAAATTAAAAGTGATTTAATTTATTAAAAGAGTAAATAATTATTCTAAATTAATATTGTTGATAATAATTAAATTAAATAAATATTGTTGAAGATAATTAAATAATATCTTTTTATTAATATTAAATTAGCAAATCATGTATAGATAATATCTTGTTTAAATAAATTATTTTAATTAAAAACTGTAGATAAATTAGCACTAGCTATTTGGAAAAATTCCAATAAGGGAGGCTTTTTGAAATGAGAGAAGCTTTATTGTTTTATTGATTCTTTTATTATTTTCATGAGGGAGTTATTTGCTTCCTGAAGTTACATCTATTATTTGGATGCAGGAAAAGAAAAAAAAAGAAAAGAAATTTTGTTGTTAAAAACTTGAGGAAAATAAATGGAGTTGAAGATGAATAGATTCGGAAAGAGAGAGGCTGCGAGGAGAGGATCGAAGGAGCTATGAGGAGGTGAAAGAAGATTCTGAAGGATTCTTCACTAGACGAAGGACTCCAGGTTTTTTTTTGTTATTTATTATTAATTCTGTTGTACTTTGAACAATATCTGTTTGATGTGTTTTAAAAATAAAATTATAGAAATAAATTCTGTGATTTGGAATTCGTTCATATAAAACCCTTGAACCATTTTGTTGAAAACTTCAGTAAATCTTTTTAAAATTCTCCAATATAGTTAGTAGGGAAATTTATTATTTGAAATAAAAATCATTGTATGATGGAATGAATTTATTTACCCGAATAATTTAGCATCTGGAATGAAAATTTGATTCTCCCTATTATTTATAAGTTTTGAAGGATAAAAACAAAAAAAATTACCTACATGTATTATTTCTATATAGTCTGTCTCTTTTTAAAGATCTATAGTTACTGCTCCTCTGTACTCTGTGTACTAATTATATTCTACTGAATAAAATCTATATTTATTTCTATATAATATTATTAAAATTAAAACATACAATTATAAATTGAAAGTGTTCTGGGAAGATCTACATTTGTCAACTCAGTGAATATATAGGTCTGATTTTGAAATAATTTTATATAATAAATTTTGTGTCTTGAATTACATTATTAACCATATTTCTTTTTTAGAAAATAGAAATTAAAAAAAATTAAAAAAATAAAAATAAGATAAAATAAATATTGTGGCAATTGCGTAGTTGTATTAGGTGCTTGTAAAATGAAATAAAATAAAAATAAAATTTAAAAAAACAAAAAAAAAATCAAAATTTAGAAAATTATATTATAAGGGTACACTGCCCAGGTAGGGAGATACATTTGAGGCCATTCCCTCCACGACCCACAGAAGGATAAGCTATCTGTGACCACCCGTCGACCCACATGCAATGACCCGAGGCTATTTGGAGTGCGACAAAGCCAGGGAATACGTATCTTTCTTATTTCTACTACAGTAGTGCATGAGTACCGCAGACAGCTCAGTCTTGTGTACAGTGAGACTTCTTTTAAAAGGATTCATTTATTAAATAAATTTGATTCTGTTTGTTTTCAGTTTATTTAAAATTCAATTTTGTTTTCTGGTTTTAATTCGAATATATATATATATTAATTTAATTTTTACAATGAGATGTTATAAATTTTGATAATAGATATTTTTATGTAATGATTTTAATCCATAGGTTTTATTGTATATATATAAAATTTTGTGTTGTGTTCATAAAGTTTAAATGATAATTTTAAGAAGATTTGCAATGTGGCAATATAATTGTGTAAACGATAAATATATTATGTTGTTGAATCAAATCTTTTCGAGTAACCGATTTATTCAATTGTGAAAAAATTGTTGTTTATTTAAAGAGTTTGGTGATATTGCTGTGTAGTTGCTTTCTTTCAAGATTATTCGTTTAGTTTAATTGTGATTTTCTTTTATTTGGGTTTACATCGAGTGGAAACCCTAGAGTTAACTTTTCCAGTTATAGGAACCTAAGTAGTGTTTAGAACTTCCAGAGGCAGGGATACTGTGAGTTGTATTTGAGATTGTAATTTGTTGGTTGATTTTATGTTATGGCTTTGGTTAATGTACATTGGGATTGTACAACTTTGTGAATATTCTGCACATGATCGTGGCGAGATGGTTAAGCCTCGCAGATGAATTATTGGTATGGTTCAATATTTTTTGGTGGTATAATCCTATTCAGTTGGATAGTCTTGTGTTAGAGTGTCTAGAGAGAGTGGCTCTAGTGGGGGCTGGCGCACAAAGGAGCTGTTAGGGTAACCCACATAGAGTTAGATTAATCAGTGATAACTTAAGTAATAAACCACGGGTGGGGATTATACACTAATAAGATAATTGTGAAGCCTCGTCCGCCTGTTAGTGATATCATAGACTAAAGGGGACTGACAAGGCCGTGGTTGGCAAGGTCATTGCCTTGTCTTCCCGAAAGGCTAATGACTCTGCATGAGTAACCCTATGGAGCGGCGCCTTGTGATAGGCTGTCAGGAGAACCATAGATGGAGGCGGCACCTTTACTTGGTTGTTTGGAGAATCCATGTAGAGATGGAGGCGGCACCTTGTGATAGGTTGTCTGGAGAATCCATGTGAAACCATGCGATGACACTCTCGTCTAACATTCTATTTGAGTTGATTTACTGAAGTCCTCTGGAAGTGATTTATTGTTTTGTCCTTGGTCATGGTTGTAAGTAATATTCGATATTATGTCTTGAGTTTCATTGATGTTGTGATTATGACTGGTTGTTATGTTCTTCAGTGGTTTGTTGTGCCTTTTGGATTTGTTGTTGTTGAGTTTTTAAGTGGACTTTGATGTTAAGTTGTCTGTCTGGAGTAGTTTTGTGTTATTGTTAGACGTGCTTGGTCAGGGACCCTTCCTTGTCTACTCTCAGCATGGGGGTGGTTGGGTGGAACGTGCTTCGCACCCCGTTGGGTTTCCCTTTCTGTTTCAGATATATCTTTTATTACAGGGTTTTGGAGGATGTCGATGATCTAGTGGTCCTTGTACCAGATGTATGTTATACTTCAGATGTAATATATTCATTGATGTATTGTCTCCCATGTGTGTTGGGATGACCTTGTTGTAAATTGTATATGTGGTTATTGAGTTGTATTTTCAGTCAATTGTATTCTACTATCATTTGGATGTAATGTTTATTCAGGCCATGTATTTATTCAGGATCATTTGTTATAGTTGGTTATGTTGAGTTGTATCTATCGAAATATGTAACACTTTATATCTTTATAATTCCATGTATTGTCACATGTGCATATGTTATTAATATGGATATAGTTGATGGATATTTTAAATGATAAAGTGGGAATGAATAGATTTACGTAATTGTTTAATTATGGTTATCTTATTATCATTGTTATGGGTTAGTGTAGTCATGTCACTTTGTGTACCCCATTGGAACAAGTTGTGCCTCATAATACATTGTTATGTTATAATACTTAAGTATGTTATTATCTTCTTTTTTTTTAAAAAAATTGTTCCGTTGTTATTAGTTCCTTTGGGGTTCGTACGGCGGGGCATGACAAACACATTCTTCATTTTGAATAGTGTTAACTTGATCCTGAATGGTTCTAACATTCACATTAGCTTGTTCTTGAAAGTGAGCACCATCGGGTGCAGGTGGTGGAGGTGGGGGGTTTTGAGGTGGAGTGGGTGGAGGTGGAGTGGTTTGAGCTGGAGGGCGTGGATCCATGATTTAGATATAAGTGAACCTGCATTAAATTTGTAATTTAAAAATATAAGATACATGTTTAAAATCCCCTTAAACCATTCAGTATAAATGAATTAATTGAATATAAATGAAAAAATGTGTAAAGCTCATTTATGTCTAAGGCATGCAAATGGAAAACAAATAATTGTTAAAGTGATGTGAAATCTCATTTAAAAATACATTAAATTTTTACCTCGCTACAATGTGGAAGTGTTAAACTCTAAATTGATTCAACAAAGGTGGAAGTGTTACGCTCCAAATTGCCAATTTACTAAGTGAATCTGTATACATAGTTAGTAATAGTTAAACAAAACTTGTCCCTGTAGCCACAGGAAAATGGGAAAAGTTAATGGGTAATAATTGATGGGTTGTGCAAGAGGCTATCATTTGTATATGATTCAATATAATAGCCTCATGCATAGCACATCGATTATTACCCATTCACTTCGCCCATTTCCCTATGGTTGCAAGGAAAAGTTTTGTTTGGTCAGTACTAACAATGTATCCAGATTCACCAAGAATTGGAAATTTAGAGCACTTCCAACAAGGATCCTTTCTATTTTGAGAGCTGAGCAGAGTCAAAACAATTATTTTTTTTTTTTTTTGTTTAACAAAGAAATACTAAATTAAAAATAAGAAACAAAGCAAGAATTTAAGAAACATGAAAATAAGTGATAAAGAATAATGAAAAATAGACAAGAATGTAAAAAAATAAAAAAAAATGGAGAAAGGGGATAATGAAAGTTCTATTTTATGTTTGTTTAGTATGCTAGGTTCAATTTTATGCTTTTTTTTCTAATAATGAAGGTTCCATTTTTTTGTTTGATGTTTGATGTTTTTTTTTCTGTTTTCCACTAACTAGGGTTTCAATTTTTTTTGTAAGTTTAGATAGAAATGAAAAAATTCAAAAAATATACAAAGAATGCAAAAAAAATCTTAAATGTATCACTAATTAAAAAAAAAATTAAAAAATGCAAAAACAAAATACCTGGAGGTTGTTGCTCGACTACTGTGTCGCCAAAATGAGGACTGGTTCATGAAAATGAGGAAGAATTCGCGTTATAAAGTCCTCAGAGGAACAAATATCTGATATAAATATAAACGGATATCCATTTTGTAAAACTATATTATATTCCCATGTGGCTTAAATTAAATGGAGTAAAAAATGGATATCCATTATTAACGAATATCCGTTACTAACAAATATCCATTATTAATGGATATCTGTTTGTTATCTCATAAATTTATTGTATATAAATATACAATAATATTTCACAT
This sequence comes from Sequoia sempervirens, assembly GCA_007258455.2. Classification (NCBI taxonomy): domain Eukaryota; kingdom Viridiplantae; phylum Streptophyta; class Pinopsida; order Cupressales; family Cupressaceae; genus Sequoia; species Sequoia sempervirens. Next base: position 465,455,682 of record VDFB02270651.1, on the reverse strand, counting down.
ATAAGTTTTATATTATATATTATATAATATATAATATATTATATATTATATAATATTATATATTATATTATATATTATATTATATATTATATAATATATAATATATAATATATTATATAAATATAATATATAATATATAATATATTATATAATATATTATATATTATATTATATAATATATTATATAATATATATATATATTATATATTTATATATATATAATATATTATATATATATACATATATAATATATATTATATATATGTATATTATATAATATATTATATATTATATTTAATACATTGTCTCCATTTGAAAATGAGACAATAAAATAGATATCCGCACAAAACGGATATCCGTTTAAATCAGATATATCCATTATGCAACACCATATTGATTTTTCACTGGGCATTAATATCCATGGAGTTAATAATGGATATCCATTTTTTCTATTATAAATTTATTAAATATAAATATACTATATTATATATATATAAGAGGTATTTTGACATTATTTATATATATTATAATATAAGATAGATATAAAAAGAGATATTTTGACATGTTATTTATATAAATTATAATATAAGATAGATATAAAATTATAGTTTTTTATGTTTTGTGGGTTAAGCACTTCCAAATATTTATCTTCATGTATTTTATATTATTATAAAATACTCCATTAATATAATATAATAATCATTAAATATATTATTACACACAAGAAAATCAGTATAATAAATATATTATTACAAACAAACAAATCAGTATCTACTAACAATAAATATAGTAATGTTAAATAAATTATATTTAACTTATGTTAAATAATATAATAAAAAATAAACATTGGAAGAAGGATATATCTTGTTATTTATATCGATTATTTAATAAGATAGATAATCTAGTTTAAAATGGGAGATACGTCTATTCAATTTAAAATCAAATTAAATCCCATTAAACAAATTTTCAAGCAAACAATTATTCTTATAATTTAAATTAAACCCGATTAAACACATTTTCAAGCAAACAATTATTCTTATAATTTGAATTAAACTTACCCTTTCACAAGGATCCAGACATCTTGAATTAACTTAAAAATATCATATGTGATTAATAATATTTATCTTTGAATTGTATTTGTTTTATTACATCGAAGGCGTGTCCCTATTTGAGCTTGTGAAGCTCACTTTGCCCGTCAACGGTTCACAAGCCCTGAGAGGCCCTACAAGGGGGTTCAATGAATCTCATTCGTGCATCATTCTTCGTCATAACTCACCTCTAGCATACATTTCTCCTTCATCATGTGCAAGTAAAATGACCGGATCGACCTCTACTATGACCAGATTCTCGTAGTAGAATCAAATGTGGAAAGAAGCAAACACAAAAGCTTTAAATGCATGTATTCCTTTTCAAACATAAGCTCTTAGAATTTGAGAATAGAAGTGAAAGTTGTAGATTAATTCCAAAAAGTTCAGGGCATATATACATTGTCTACTATGCCTTGTGAGGTTTGTCATCATTCTCAGTGCTATGCACTGGATTGCAAGCACACGGGCCGTTTAATAATTTATTACACTTTCAACATTTTTATTTAAAAGGCTGTACAAAAATGAATAGGAATGCTTGGTTGTATGAATTATAAATTATAATTTTTATATAAATTATAAAAATATAAATTAATAAATATAATAATATAAAAATATAAATTAACTATATAAATTAATAATAATATTAAAATAAAAAAATAATAATATAAATTATAAATTATAAATAATAATTTTTATATAAATTATTAAAATATAAATTAATAAATGTAATAATATAATTTATTTAAAAAAATATATAAATTATTAATAATATTAAAATAAAAAAATTAATAATATAAATTATAAATTATAAATTATAATTTTTATATAAATTATAAAAAAATTATAATTTTTTTTTGGATGAATAGGTAGCTATCTAAATTATTAAATAAAGATAAAGTTACATATTCACAGAAAAAAGGAGGGTGGTAAAAAGGCACACCCCAAGAGTTACATGGGTAGAGCCCAAAAAACCAAAAACTAGAGTCACTTGGGCCTAGCCTGTAATGCCCCATCTTATAACCTAAGGAATGTTGCAATTGTGTATAAAACTGAAATAATTTTTTTTTTTAAAGTAATAATATTAACTTAATTAGTTGCATACATTCACTAAGTTACGCGACGTACACTACTTGAGTTTCCATAGACGACTTTAGTATTTAGTGTTGCACACATTTAAATAACATAAAAATTAAAAAGTAAACATTGCATATCATTTGAAATTCCATTCAAGATAGTTTTAAAGTACAAATATGATTCTTACATTGCATTTGAAATAATATTACAATACTCATTCATCTGATGAGGTAGATCAATAATAGTTACAATTACATTTTACAAATGTTCACCTCTTAACAATTGAGGGATGTTTCAAATACAAGATTTACAATAATGCAATAAAGAAAGTACATCCATATCCAAGTACGAGCTCTCCATCCATGAAGCTCTCGATGCCATGATCATAAACTGGGGACCCAACAGAGTAAGGTGCACGTTCCACCCAACCATGTGGTACCCGTAGGTCCACCCCCCGTGCTAGGAGATAGTAATATGGTTACCTAGACATAACCTATTCACCCTAGAGACAAGTACATAACTAACTGATGGTTACATTACTTCCAGATTTAAGATAATCGAATATACTAAGAACACAAGGTTAACTATTATTTTAGGTGGAGTGTCATCACAATATTGCAAAGGTTACCCTGGTGTTTCTTCCTAGGTTCCGGCCCCCAACTTGGGTTACCTTGGTAACCTCTTACGAAACCTGGCCCCATTGCAAACTATTGTGGAATCGAATATCTTTTGTAGTAACAAGACATCGATTTTCTATTCCAGGCCTTCTCATCTTATACTCAAGACTGAACTAGCTCAAGAGTCCATAAGTGAGGCAAAATAATCTTATTAAGTATTTTAATCTAACTACTGTGTTGTTTAGTTATCACTAACTTACTAACTCTTTGTAAGTTACCCTAACACCACTTTGTGTGTCGGCCCTTACACAGAGCCACTCCCCTAAACATAACAAAGGAATTCTAAGTTTTCCCTGACTAAGGTAGACAAGGTGTACAAACACACAATATATAATACTACACTTTTCATAACGAACATCAATAGCCATGTTCACAAAATCAGGTGTCAAAACACCATGTAAAACCACGTACACAACCTTAGCCAACAGAAAAATTCAACTTAAACAATCACAATTCCCACGTTTTACAATTTGTTTGGAAGACTTGTACAACTAAGACATTCCCAATTTTTCCAATAAAATAACATGATTAAAGCAAATCAAGAAAAAAAATAAAGAGTCTACATTCAGATTTACTAAATCCAATCAATCAAAATATGATGTACAAAACTAATCATCTAGAGTTTAATTTATCTTCCATTCAATACAAGAATCAAATCTATAATTTACTCAATTCTATAATCATTTATAAGAATTAGCAAGAAATTATAGCAACTTAATTGCAATTCTTTTCTCAAAAAATAAAGGAAATAACATCATTTAATTCTAATTTTAACTTTCTGGCCAAACTTATCTCTCATCTCGTCGGCAAATCTGAATCCCACATTAAGGATTCCACCCAGTTTGTTGAATTTATCAAGGATGTCAAACTAGACAGCAATGACCTCCTAGTGAGCTTTGACGTGGTCTCTCTTTTCACCAAAGTTCCCATCCTTGATTCCATTGAGATTGTCAGATGCAAATCAAATGATGAAATTGCCTCCCTTGTGGAATTTTGCCTAAGATCCACATTCTTCTCATTCCAAGGCATTTTTTATGAGCAAGTAGATGGCGTTGCTATGGGTTCCCCTCTATCCCCGATCATCGCCAACCTTTACATGGAACATTTTGAAGATTTGGCTCTTTCATCCTTCCCTCTCAAACCCAAATGGTGGAAGCGTTACGTGGATGACACTAATGTCTGTTGGCCGCACGGTTTGGATAGGTTGGAAGAATTCCATGCTCATCTCATTAGCTTGGCTAGTAGCATTTCCTTCACTAAGGAGATTGAAGTCGAAGGCCAACTCCCTTTCCTTGACATCTTGCTCTTCAAAAAATCGAACAGCTCCCTTGGCCGTCTCGTCTTTTGCAAGCTACCCACACTGACCTCTACCTCCACTCTTCTTCTCATCACCACCCCTGCCAAAAAATTGGTGTCCTCAAAACTTTAGCCTTGAGAGCCTATCAGATTTGTGATGAAGACAACTTGAACCAAGAGTTGGCCCACCTTCGCAAAGTCTTCAGCTTGAATGGGTTTACAAGCAAACAAATATCCAAAGCTCTCAACCAAACCAAGACCTTTTTCCTCTCTAACAACACTTCCTCCAAGCTTGAGGTCCCTCCAAGTGCTGCCCTTCCCTTCATTGAAGGCATCTTGCACAAAATTTCCAAGATCTTGCTCAAGAAAGGTCTCAAATGTGCCTTCAAGCCCTTCTCAACTGTGCAAAGTCGTCTCCCCTCTATTAAGGACTCTAAGGACATCCTTCTTGATTCAGGAGTCTATAAGGTGGTTTGCTCCTGTGGCACACCTTATATAGGTGAAACTGGCTGAGCTTTTTGTACAAGAATCAAAGAGCATGGTGCTGATATAAAACATGAGCGGATCCTCAAATCAGCCCTTGCCGACCACTCGTGTTCTACCAAGCACCATATATGCTTAGAAAACTTTAAAGTTTTGTGCAAAGAAGACAATTTTTTCAAAAGGAAAATCAAATAAGCTATTGAGATTAGTAATCATCCCACTAACCTCAATCGAGACGAGGGTTGGAGCCTCAGTCGTTCCTGGAATCCTTTGTTATCCAATCTCAGAAATAGGCATCACCCCCTCCCTTGAATTTTCCTTGCTTTTCACCTGGTCCTTCTTCTCTCCTTTCTCTTCGGTGTCCTCGTAGTGGGTCTCTGCAAGGTCTTCTTGTAGGTTGGCTTTTTTGTTGATTTATTTTCCTCTTGGTTGTCTTATGGGTGGCCTTGTCCTTGTTATTTGTTTGTTTTTCTTATATATATATATATTAATTCATGTGAAATTTTTTTCCTTATATATATATATATATATAGTCTAGGACTTTCTTTTATTTATATATTTATTTTTACATTTATTTTTATTTTTAATTTGGTCTCTCTTTTGCATATTTGATTTTGATTGTTCTTTAATAGGGATTTATTTTATTTATTTTAATATAATTTTTCTTATATATAATACTATTTAGTTTTTCATATATATATATATAATTTATTTTCTTGTGGCTTTATTCCTTTTTATTTATTTAATTTATTTTTATTTTGGGTCTTTTGTCTTTGAACTTTTTTGTTCTAGTTTATTTCTTTTGATTGGGTGGTTTCATATATTTTGTTGTTATTTTCTTTTTTGTCCTTTTTATTCTTATATTTGTGTATGTTTTAGTTTATTCTCTTTTGTTTATTGTTCCTCTTTTTTGTTTCCCCCCCCTTCTTTTTAATGTATTTTTGCTTATTTTATTGTTTCGCCTCTTTTCCCCATTTATTCATTTGATCTTTGAGTTTTTTGTGATTTCTTATAGTTTATATTTTGTTTGCTCGTCTCTTTTTGGTTTAATTTTTTCTCTCGATGTTGTTGGTTCTTAGGGATTAGTTCTTTTCTCTCTGTTTTTCATAAGCTTCATCTTAGTTTTTTTAACTCTATTTTATTTTTCATGTTTTTCTTATTATCAATTTTCATTTTGCTTTATTATTTCTTTTCCTTTCAATTTGTGTGTAGCTTCTCTCCTTTTTAGGTGGTTTGGGTCTGCGACAATTCATTTATCTTCCTTATGCTCTCTCTCATCCTGATGATGGATCATGGAGTGTGATCTGAAACGTTGATGAAAAAAACTCAAACACAATCAAAACCAGAAGCAAAATTGATTCATAATTATGGATTGTGGAAACTTGATATCTCTTAATATCTATCAAATTTCTTTTTTTTTTAACCTTTCTGTCATAAATCTAACTGATGTCATCCCTAACATATATATTTATACTCAACAAAATTTTATTCCATTACTAAAGTAAATGTGAATTTAATAATTTATTAAATAATATAAATAATACATATATATATACATATATATATATATTACATATACATATACATATATATACATATACATATACATATACATATATATATATATATTTATTAATAAAGGTATTATTAAATAATATGTAAAAACCCTAAATCAAATTTTATGTTCAAAATAACTTATGATCGGAATTTCCATTTTTTAAAAAACAATATACAGTCATAATTTATACAGCCATGGTTGTATATGCAGGGGACATAGCCCAGGACTGTGTGCAACCCTCCCCGTTTGGGGAGGCGGCTGTGAGATAGCCGCGTGCTCCCTGTGAGGGTAGTGAAGGCTGCCTCCACAGCCATCGCCCCATATGGGGATGGCTGTGGGGTAGCCCCGCGGCCCCCTTACCATAAATCCATGTATTAAAAATTACAATTTATTTCATTAAAATAAAACGGGTTTTTAATCTGCGAATTTTGGATTTACAAATACAGAATTTCAATCCGAATTAATACATATACGCCTGTACGGAAAATTCAAACAAAAAAAATCATATAATAATAAATCAATGACTTTCACAATCCAATTAATATATGAAGATATATATATATATATATACATACATATATATATATATTAGATTTCAATCAGGGTTTTACAACAGAGAAATAAAGAAATTTCTACAGGGTTTCAATGGGGAAATTGGGGAAATTATAAAATTTCAATAGTACGCATAGTTTTTTTTTTTCCAAATGAATTCTAATTTTTAATTCCAGAAGTTTTAATTTCATTTTCCCATATATATATGATTTCCCTTCACTCAAACGTAATTTCCTGAGAGAAATCTACATAAGTTTTAAGAATACAATAAATCTTTACAGAGAATAAATAGTAAATGATCTTTCTTGAGAAATACAGAGGTTTTAATAAAGTGAAACTTCTTTTACAGGCATTCTTTTCAACAAGAAACAAATTAAAATTCACAAGAGAAATACCTGTTTTCCTGAAGCTTTTAGAAATCTGTCTGGTGATGAGCTTTGCCTGTAGCTTCCAAAACTTTTCCCGAACACCAAATCCCAATATCCAAAACAGAGAACTTCCACAAATATACAATAGTACCAAAAGGCATAAACAAAATTTTAACAGAGCACTAATATTTTTCCCGTGAAGAATAGAAGAATCTTCTGTATTTTCCCAGATCCCAAATAACCTCTGAGAAATTCCTCAACCAAAAGCAATAAATTTTAACTGGCACACTTGTCGAGAAGAAGAAAAATATCTTCAACAACTTCTCGACAATCTTTCAAGATTTGCATGCATTTAATTTATTTAAAATTTTCCAATTTTCAAAAATTACAAAATTTATTTACAATTAAAAATGCCATTTCCAAATAATATTTAATTTCAAATTTAAATTTATTCACACACATTTAAAACAATTTTAATTTAATCAATTAATTTATTTAATTAAATGAATTTAATCTCTATGATCAAATTATTTAACCAAACAAACTAATTAATTAATTAAATAATATGTAAAACTTATTTCTTTAGTTCATTTAAAATAAATAAATTTAAATAACAATAAATTAAAGAATACTAACTACCATTAAAATTGACAAAATTTTCCTTTCAAGCAATTGATCAAATCAGGAACAAACAAGACAATCTATGACTCCAAACTAAAACTGACAATGTACTATGACCGGGTTAAAGGATAGACTAGGATGAACCATGCTACTACCTCCCAATCAACATATCCATTGAGTCTTGACACGCTCAGACCTAAGTAACCAGGTGGAGTCAGTGTCATGTACCTGCAATCTTGCAACCAAACAAATAACATGCATATACATATAATCCATAATATAGGCACACCGTGTAGAGAAAATCACGGACATCACAAGGCACTCACAAGCAAGTGATGCAATTCTGTTCTCCACACCAATACATGTCACATTAGACTGAAAAATTAAATAATAGTTAGTCCATCATAAACATATATATAGCAATAACATTTGAAGGAAATATGTACGCTATCACAAAGCATATTAGAAATCAAATATTGCCATACAATGTATCATCATGTCACAAAGTGAATCCACTGTCACTCAAAATCAGCGATCAAAATATCCAAACCAAGTACCATAGTCTAACAGTGTGAAAACATGTAAACAAAAAACATAAGCATAAATGAAGGGGTACTACATAGCCCAGAAGTCCATAAAAATTATAAATATAAAATAAAATGGCCATCAAGCAGCCAAAGCAGTGCCAATAGAGCCAAGAGGGTCTCTGTCATCCATGTGTTCCCCCATACTTCAACAGGTTCTAGAGAGATGTTAGGAGGAGGAGCCCATCTATCATCAACATCTTTCTCTTTATCTTTATCTTTATCTTGATGCTAGGGTGAGATTGCAAGCACCAGACACAAAAGGAATTTGCTAGAATCTAGCCAACCAGAGCTAGTAGTAGGAGTGTCATCAGAGGGCCACCCAAAACTGCTACCGCTACTCCTTGCATCTCCTCTAGAGGGCCACCCTTGGCTAGCCCAAAAAGTAGGAGAACGAGTCCACCGAGGAGGGTGGGAACCACACTGAAGAGGAGGCTGAGAGTGGGGGTGAGCAGAGCCACTTCGTTGTCAGCCCCGAGAGGGTGACCAGTCATGAGAGAAAGTGGGCAAAGTGGGCACCCGAGCAAAAATACATGAGGCATTGCCCCAATGATCCAAAATCACCTGAAGGTGAGCCACCTCAAGTGCAACCTTGTTGGATTGAACTTGAATCTGCAAGAGAACATTAGAGCAAATAAGAGCTTTAGAATACAAAGAAACATTTTTATCCATTTGTGTGTTAGCAAATATGTAGGCATTTCTATCTTTCCAAATATTGAAGAGGATTTCCACCCTGAAAGTGTGCCAAAGATGGGTATATTTAGCAGGAATTCTGGGTGAGTCTCCTAGCAGAATCATTTTCCAAGAGAATGGCTCTGATCTGAAAGGCTGAAAGAAGTCATGAATCCAATTCCAAAACTATCGAGCTTTGGTGCAAAACTAGAAGAGATGCTTAAAAGACTCAACTTTCCCACAAGAAGGGCAACGGGGGTTCTACCTTATGCACGAAGGATAGTTGTGCCACACGACGTGTGATGACAAAAAAACTATTAAGCAGTCAAACAAGTGACAAGATGAACCTTACAAAGACAAGTAAGTCTTTGAAAATAAGTAGATCATCTCTAATGAGAGCCAAAGGAAGGCGTGAAAGAGTGGAGGATCCAAATAGCAATGAGTTATGGGAATTCTTACGTAGAGTGCCATGGAAAGATAAAAGAATTTCTCAAGCCTGGAGATCTATAATAGTACATTATTGGAAGGATAACACAAGGACCTATCCCAATCAAAGAGATGTTGTAAGAAGGAGAATTGGTAGTAAAATCTATGAGCCACATCCAAAGCATTATTTGGATGCCACTCAAACCTATTTTTTTGTTGATTTTTTACAGAAGTTTCATGAAATTACAATGTCAAAGGTATTTTGAAATGCTAAAGCCTTTTTATGTTAGAATAAATCACATACACACTACTTATTATTGTAGAGTACATATTGAGTTTTCTAACCATTATGATGTTTATTGACATATATGTATATATATGCATACTAACAATGTTTTGTAGGAATGTAACATAAGATATCCACCTAAATCCTCAAGAGAATTCTTATCTTCCATTTTATGTGAAAGAGTGGATGGTCAAATTTTTTACAAGATGTCATGTTTGGATGGCACATGTGATCATTGTGGTGGCATGCAACATTTTCCAATTTTCCAACACATGTCTAGTACACACATAATTGGAGACAAAATTGTGGAATTTGGCAAATACAAGACAGTGGCCTACAATCTAAAAGATGGGAAAGAAGCAAAGAAGTGTGAATTTTTCAGTGATAAGATTCCAGTGTATTAGTTTATGGGAATTTTCCATGATTAGGTGGTCTATGATTATGCAAGGAATATACATAGAGCTCGATGGTTGGATTCACAGTTCAAGTTATGCAAGGAAATGTTTTCACTTCATAACATCATTTTAGTTGTCGACTTCGTAGAGAACTACACACTATGGCCATATAACGAAGTTCAATTACAGTACTACAATTCCAAGCGAGTTGCTATATTTGTGCATATATCATTCATTCATGCAAATGATAGTACAAAGAATAACAAGAAAGTATTGAGGGAGTATCACATTCACATCAGTGATGATCACACACATTCTACAAAGTTTGTGCAAGGTTGCTTTCAGATGTTCTATGTTGATTTGGCTAGGAGGGGAATATCATTCAGTCAACATATCATTTGGTCAAATAATTTTACATCACAATTCAAGAAATATAGAATGCTTTACTGGTTGAGTAGGATGCATAGGATCAGTGGTGTTCCCCATATGTAGAACTTCTCAAAGGCCGGGCATGGAAAGGGGGACCATGATGGAGTAGGTGCATGTATCAAAAGAGCCTTAGCATGAGAAGAGTTAAAGTATAAAGAGAGTGTAAAGTTGACAGATGCAAGATCAATTTTCAAGTGATGCAATCATGCAATGGGTCCAAGTAGTGAAGGTAATTCTTTAGTTCATATATTTTTTCATTTAGTAGATGAATACTAACATTGCAAAACATAAGGATTGTTATACACTAATAGGATCAAGTGATCTACACTCTTTTAGAAGCTCCAATACAGGTACATGGACTATCCATACATGAAATATGGCATACTTTTGTTCTTCGTGTACACTTCAAGCATGGAATGATTGTGAGTCAACAAAGTGGGTTGACAGATGGTCTATAAGAAGTCTAACCCCACTTGACACTTATCAGCTCCCAATGGCTCTACAAATCCCAGAGATTCAATCATCCATTGAGTTTTATCATGTATCCGAGTGGGTACATTTATGCTATGCATGGTCCTCTTTCGCACCCAAATGTGCCGAATCACTCTGAGCTACGTTCAACCAGCTGAATCCCTTAAGAGTCCAAAGTGCAAAATGGTTGCAATATTCAACATGTTGTTACTTAGATACCGTGATGCTTGGAAAATTATTGTATGAGCCTATGGGATCGTGTTGGGCCCCTTTACAATAACCTCTCTTGGTTTTCTCTATCTCGTAGGCGTTTTCCCGTGGTGGTGACTTTTCGCTTGGGGAAAATATTGTCAAATGTAAGTAGTGAAAAGTTGCAAAGTGGTGCAACTTTCATTCTGCAACTCGTGTGACTAAATGAATTGTTCCAACACATCCATATGGACACATTTATTCTATGCATGTTCCTCTTTCACACCCAAACACGTTGAATCACTCCAAGCTACATTCAATTGGCTGAATCCCTTAATAGACCAAAGTGCAAAATGGCTGCGATCTTCGATGAGCTGTTACTCGGACACCGTGATGCTTAGAAAATTATCCTCTAAGGATATGGGATTGTAATAGTCCCCTCTACAATAAAATCTCTTAGTTTTCACTATCTCAAAGGGATTTTCCTATGGTGGAAACTTTTCGCTTGGGGAAAAAGTTGTCAAATGTAAGTAGTGCAAAGTTGCAAACTGGTGCAATTTTCGTTCTACAACTTGTGTGACCAAAAAAACTATTCTGACATGTCTGGGTGGGTACATTTACACTAGGAATGGTCCTCTTTCACACCTAAACCTGTCGAATCGCTCCAAGCTACATTCAACTGGCTGAATCCTTTAAGAGTCCAAAGTACAAAATGGCTGCAATATTTGATGGGCTATTACCTAGACACCATGATGCTTAGAAACTTCTTGTCCAAGTCTATGGGATCATGTTGGGCCCCTCTACAATAACATCTCTTATTTTTTTCTATCTCGGAGGCATTTTCCCGTGGTGGAAACTTTTTACTTGGAGAAAAAGTTGTCAAATGCAAGTAGTGCCAAGTTGCAAAGTGGTGCAACTTTGGTTCTCCAACTCGTGTGACCAAACAAACTATTTCGACGCATTTGGGTCGGTACATTTATGCTAAGAATGGTCCTATTTCACACCCAAACATGTCGAATCGCTCTGAGCTACATTCAACTAGATGAATCCTTTATGAGCTCGAAATCTAGTTGTTGTCATCGAATAGTGCACCCTTGCTGAGATACAAAACTCAGCCTACTAGTGAAGCATTGAATCCAAATATTTGATATCCATGACGTATGGTTGTTTTCGCTCTAGATTTATAAAACATGATGTGGCAATAGTTATAGGACCATGTTTCCCAGTGATTTGTCATGTTATTTCATGCATAGAAAATGAAAGGAGGTTTTTTTAACTTATTTAAATGATGAATATGGGAGAAATGTGATAAATACACATGGGTGATGCATCAAAAAATAAAGCTTATATTCTTGTTCATACACATCTAATATCTTCAGAATATCATTAAAATTGACGTGTGCATTGATTTGATTTAATGAGATGTCAAGTGTTGTGATATTAGTAGATGCAAATAAATTTTGTTTGTTGGATCAACAACTATCATGCGTTTCAATACACATTCATACAAGTTCATAGAGGTATATAGATATATGCTTGTGAGGTTTGAAACATCCACTTGTTCTATAGATGCAAATGCAATGATTGCTTTAAGCTTTAGAATTAGAACCATTAGTTGTTGGATGCCAGCCTCAGCCATGAATCAAAAGCGATACATTTTTCTATGATATTTTTTATGGGAAGGAGCTCTTATAGTTCATTTGAAACCTTTTGGTGTTAAAGTTCTTTCCACTAGACAACAATAGAACTCAAGAAGCATGGAGCATACATGAAAATACTTGAAGTATATACACATGAATCATGAATAATACACATGAACACATGAATTATACATTGGAAACATGAAGCATACATGTTAATACACATGATATACATGAAGTATACACGTGAATAAGTGAAGCATACATGTGAATAAGTGAAGCACAAGTAATTGAAGCATTGCAAATGATACAAACCACCAGGAACAAAGCTTATTTACACAATATATATTAGATGGAGCTTATTGAGCAATCAACAGTAATTAATTAAGCATTAGATGTAAACAAAATCCATGCCTACAACATTCAAGCATATGATTTACACAATATGCATGATAACATCATTCAAGAATGGCAGTAGCAAAATAATATTTTCTTTAATCAAAAGGCAGTAAGGCTATACAACGATATATATTGATAAAAGTATATATTGATAAAAGTATATGCAGTATACAGGCTTAGTAAAAAAGAGCCATATGGACATAAAATGTCACATATAGATCGATAGTACAAAACGTATGTTCCAAAATGCCACGTAGGCATACAAGAAATGACCCTAATCCATAGTCATTTCCCTCTAGGGGAAGGAAAAAGATCTTGTGCTGCTTTCAAAATTTGGCTGGATGGAGTGCCTGTTGGTTGTCTTGTCTTTTGAACATGCTCACTAGTCCTCCTCTCTTCACTTTGGACCTTCAACTAATACAATAAAAAGTAAAGATGTTAATACATAGAAATTGAATTGTGGAATGAAATATAACAAAACATAATCACTTACCACATACATATAGTCATCATGCACATTTACAACATTACCACGTCCACGATTTGGAGTGACAACCACCTTTAGCAACCATAAAAATATAAATTAAACTACATAAAAGTATCATGAAAAATATCTATAATAGACCATAAAAGAGAAATATAATTTCAAATTGAATAATCTATTGCATACCTCTCTCAATGAATCAGAACTGGCTATTGTTGTAGCAACCCCATGGTCCTTTGTGCCACAAACATCACCAAGGCTGTCTGATGTCAACAACTGTAAATGAAAAAAATATCTAATAGTAATATAAAGAAGTTCAGGTAGTCCCTTTATAACTATCATAAATGAAAAAGTAAATGGTTGGCCTCAGTTGAGACTACAGTATAGTGCTTATAGATGAACCATAGATGTTTGGCACCTTAGGACTTCTCTAGCTCTTCTAGGGTTTTTCACCTAAAAGGAGAGAGGTAGGCCAAAAATGCTAACTAGTTCATTCAAATTAGGATGTGTATGATGTTATTTAAGATAAATGAGATGAACTAAGTACAATTAAATGATCTATATGATTGATTATGAATGCAAAACTAAAGATTTAAACAATTCTGGAAAACATAATGTGATATGCAAACAATGAACTAAGAATGAATAAAATACAAAACAAAAAGAAATGGTCTGAAATAGTGTGCAACTAGGCAAGATTTGAGGAATCTGGAATGGCCTGAATGCTGTCTAAAATTACTGAAAATCAACAATGGGACTCATTCGCCTAGGGTGGCTAATTAGTCCTGCTTCTAGTAAAGTTTGTCAGGAACCAGTTTTTGACCGTCGGGATCCAAAATCTAACAAAACCTAGATTTTTAGTCTTAAGGTGGGACTCATTTTCCATTGGTGGCAAATTAGTCCTCTCACAAAATTCTAAGAAATCAGGAGACAACTCTGCAACACTAGATTTGGAAATGTATGCTTGTTAGGTTGCTAAAGTCAGTTTTGTAGGAAATAGATAAAATGCCTTCCTCAAGCTTGAAATATGATTGATATGACTTAAAGCACCTAGTTGACTTGTTGACCACTCTTCAACACCTAATTTCATGCTAAATCTGCATACACAAGTCTACAAACACACATGCAAGAGGGGAAAAATGGTTGAGGGTTAGCAAATAGGGGTTTTCCTTGGTCAAACCCCACTTTGGTAATCAAACCCTTAATAAAATAATGAAATGCAAGAGAATGATAAACAAATAACATGAAAATGGTATAAACTTACCAAACCCTTGTTGCTGCAAATCTGAAGATATGGAAATGGTTTCCTTTGATTACTTGATTGATGTTTGATTTGATGTTGTAAGATGCTTGATTGCTTGAATGTGGTGTAAGATTGAATGGTTGAATGAATGGGGGTTGAAATGGATGTAAAAACACTTATTTATACAATCTTGTGCCTTAGTAACTCGTCAATACCTCATCACAGGCCGACATCAAGTTATTTTGAATAAAAACTCGAAAGGAAATTTAAAATATTTTGAATTTGGAGCCAAGGGGGACTCATTCGCCACCCATGGTGATTGGGTCCCACCTAGAACCTAAAAATGGGTGTCAAGATTTGATTTGAATTTAATGTTATTTGTTAGGTTTACATTAAAAAATACACTTAATTAAAGCTTATAAGGGTATAAAGGGGTCAAATAAAGCATAAGAAAGGTGTAAATAAGGATATTATGCCTAGAAAAGCATGAAACCTTGTTACAAGACTTTACAACACTTCAAACTAGGACTTGTTTAATGATGAAAAGGTAATTTTTAGGTGAATTGAAATGAATAGAGTCTAGAAGAGTGTAGAAATATTTTACAACACTTCACAACACCTTCAAAAGATGTCATTATTTGAATCTTAGTACCTAAATATGCATGTTCAAGCCATGTTACAACATAAAATCAGAGCAAAATAGAGTAAACATGAAGAAGCAAGGCCTAAAAGACCATGAAAATGACAAGGGTCGATTTTTCTATAGTGCATTTAGCCCCCACTTTAGTGAGAGGATGAACTTGCTTCAAACTCACACTAAAGTAGCCACGAACATCGAGAGGAGGGTTCAAATGTACTTACGTTAGCAAGATGGAATACAACGATCAAGAGAGATGATCAAGCCCCCAGGATGAAGATCCCATGGTAAACTAAGCATAAGAACAAAGGAACACACAAGTGTTGAAAAGAGATAATTGGATGAAGCTTCGATTGTCTATGGACAACTAGTTGTGGATTAGATCTAGGTTGATTGTCTTAAAAAAGATAATTTATACTCACTTTGGGGTGACAGAACTCAAGGTGGTCCATCGGGTGAGAAGGCCCAAGTATAATCACTATGGGGCCACAAAAATTCTGGTTGTCTGCAGGGTGAGAAATCCCAAAAGGGGAGATACATACGCTAGTTGGTATGCACTCACAAACACAAAGGTGGCTATGGGGAAAGTCGTGTAGCTAGATGGACTTCCTGCCCAACCATATCAAAGTTATATCTCCTCATAACTTTAAGAATGTGCCACAAGGAAAAATGTTGGTTCGTGCTTCATGAGACAAGCAAAGCTCCGTATGCTTAGAACTCATGAACAAAAAGGAGGGTACCACAGAAATGCAAGTTGCATTATGCAAGGTGGCAAAAATGCAAAATGTAAAAATGAAAAAATGTAAAATGCAAAAGATGTTCAAAGGAGTATTGTTAAGTTTATGCAAGGCCAGTCACTTAGGGAACATTGTGTCTAATGTCTCCAAGAGAGGACCAATCAAAGAATAAAATATTCACAACTTATGGGATGCAGTGCATCACATCAGGCCACTAAGAGGAATGTAATATGCTAAGATAGATCACACTTATGAAGGACATCACACCCAATGTCATCCACAAAGTGACAAATGCATCATATAAATGACAAGGCTACACTAGGAACGAAGAATGTGAATGAATTAATGGTAGTATATGCCCCCCACTTTAAAGGAATTGCTACACATCGTTCTGTGAGAAATTACTTTAAAGTAATGAAAGAAAGAAAATGCAAAAAGAAAACAAGACATGAGAGGCAACTTGGAAATCCCTATGCCAAGTCATATGTTTCTGAGTAAGGCTGCATCATGTCAATGAAAAGGAAAATAAAAGAAAAGGAGGTTGTCCCCTAGAAAAGAACTCACCAAACACATAAGGGATCTATGGATTTGGGGTCAGTATGTTCATTCCTATAATGTTTTGATTAAAGAGCTTTGAACTATCATCATTCCCCAAAGCACATAGAACTAGAAGAATGACACAAAGAGAGAAAAATAAAAGTGAAACAAAGTCTATTTTGGGTCAAAATGGAAGAGACATTTCGGTCTCAATGCATTGCATCCTCCCAAAAAGGAAAACACAAGTGAAAAGAAAATGAAAAGACAAAAGAAAAGGAAAAGATTTTGGGTCAACATGAAGGAGACATTTTAGTCTCAATGCCTTGCATCATCGCTAAAAGGAAAACACAAAACAAAAATGAAAAAGAAAAGGAAAAGGACCGATTGGGTCAACATGGAAGAGACATAGTGTGTCTCTAGGCTTTGCATCATCCCCAAAAGGAGAACACAAAACAAAAGTGAAAAAGACAATGCACAAAAAATAGAAGAATAGAGGTAAAAATAGAAGTGTACAAAGAGAGGGAACATCAAATGCACGTTACGGGGGAACACGATACACACAAAAAAGAAAAATGAAAAGGAGAAAGTAATGCGAATGTAAGTTAACCATTAACTAAGTTATTATTTTCTCACCCTTAAGCAACTAAGTGGAAAAGGAATAACATAGTTAAGAGACAAAGGAAAATGCATTACAAGGACAAGGCTATCAACTTCTTGCCCCCCACAAAGTGTAAATGCAAGAATGAGCCAAAGTGGGTGATGTGAAAGGATCATGCAATAGTGAAAATAGGGAATTGTACAACTATGGCATGATAAATGGATTTAGTGGTTATGGGACAAGAGGAAAGCAATCGGTATCAGTGAAGTGATACTTATCTAGTATGTCCTCCAATGGCTGACATTCTTCGGTTTGATGTCCAAGAATGAGATGATATTTGCAAAATGGTATATTAGAATCCTTAGGACGAATGACCAACCTATTCATAGGCCGTAAAAGTATAAGACCATTGTTTAAAAGTAGTTGAAGTCTCCTTTCACATTCAAGTGGAGGATGTGTAGGAAACTTGAGTTTCTTCAATTTGTATGGTCATTTTAATTTGCTAGACTCTCCTTGTTCATGAATAGAAGGAGGAAGAGGACCCGTGGGGATCCTAACATCCTTTTCATTAGAAGGAGGTAATGGTTGTTCACGTGGAAGGAGAATGTTCAAGTCAGGAGGGGAAACAAAGATCACTATACAATCATCTCGAAGTCTCCTATATTCAAAATGAGGTCTACCAGGATGAAGAGGATCTTGATATCTGAGTGCTGTTGTGTTTTCTTCGGTTGGGTTTTGTTCAAGGAGTTGGTGAATGTCATGTTCATGTGTTGTGTCAAAACCTTGTTTACTTAGGATAGTAAAGCCTTTACCATATGTTTCTTCAAGGTTTATGGGAGTGTTTGTGACTGTGTGATTATAGAATGGTTGTGAGTGTGTTTGTTTAGAGGAACTAGGTCCACATGAGGGAGGAACCTTAGGTCCTTCATTGATTTCAGGATGCAAGTATGCAAAGTGATCAGGAGGTGCAACAGTAGGAAGATCTTGTGTCCTCATGGATGGATAGAAGGTTGCATTGACTTATAGGTTATCAAGGAATTCATTGTAAAACTTGTTCATGCTATCATCATCTTCTCTAATGATGTCTACCTCACAAGGATGAAAATCATGAGGAGTTGAAGGAGCATGTGGAAATTCAAGGTCATTAGGGTCACAACCAGAGGCACAATTGGAAATGTCTACCAATGATTTTAACGAAGTCCAAAACTTATTGAAAGAAAATGCCATGATGCAAGTAAACTAAGATGAAATAAATGACTAAAAACAAAGATTCTAGAAATAAAAACAAAAAGAAACTACATAAAATAGTAATGTAGAAAAATATTAGAAAATGTTTGAAAATGCAATATGAATAGTGCAGGTGGATTGATTCGCCCAAGGTGGCGAATAAGTCCCAATATGCAATTTTTTTTGTATTTTTCAAAAAATTGAATGTGATTCTAATGCTTTTCAGAATGCAATGAAGGATGCAAATGCATATTTTCAGTTTTTTCAACGTTATGCAATGCACAAATGAAATCTAAACAAAGCTTTCACTAATGCAATATGATAAGTCCTAGAATGCAAGAACAAAATAATATCCTAATTGAATGTTAATACAAGTGTAATCTAGGATGCAATATATGAAATTAGAAATGTAAAGTGTTCAAAATGAAGGTTCACCAAAATGAACCGTAGATTTTTGGCACCTTAGGACCTCTCTAACTCTTCTAGGGTTTTTCACCTAAAAGGAGAGAGGTAGGCCAAAAATGCTAACTATTTCATTCAAATTAGGATGTGTATGATGTTATTTAAGTTAAATGAGATGAACTAAGTGTAATTAAATGATCTATATGACTGATTATGAATGCAAAACTAAAGATTTAAACAATGATGGAAAACACAATGTGATATGCAAACAATGAACTAAGAATGAATAAAATGCAAAATAGAAAGAAATGGACTGAAACAGTGTGCACCTGGGCAAGATTTGAGGAATTTGGAATGATCTGAATGCTGTCTAAAATTATTGAAAATCAACAGTGGGACTCATTTGCCCAGGGTGGCGAATTAGTCTTGCTTCTGGTAAGTCTGTCAGGGACCAATTTCTGATTGTCGCAATCCAGAATCTAACAAAACCTAGATTTTTAGTCTTAAGGGGGGATTCATTCACCACTAGTGGAAAATTAGTCCTCTCCCAAAATTTTGACAAATTAGGAGACAACTTTGCAACACTAGATTTGGAAATGTCTGCTTGTCGGGTTGTGAAAGTCAATTTTGCAGGAAAGGGACAAAATACCTTCTCCAAGCTTGAAATATGATTGATATGACTTAAAGCACCCAATTAACTTGTTAAACACTCTTCAACACCTAATTGCTTGCTAAATTTGGATACAAAAGTCTACAAACACACATGCAAGAGGGGAAAAATGGTTGAGGGTTAACAAATAGGGGTTTGCCTTGGTCAAACCCCACTTTGGTAATAAAACCCTTAATAAAATAATGAAATGAAAGAGAATGATAAAAAAATAACATGCAAATTCTATAAACTTGTAACTAAACCCTTGTTGATCCAAATCTAAAGATATGTCAATGGCTGCCTTTGATTGCTTGATTGATGTTTGATTTGATGTTGTAAGATGCTTGATTGCTTGAATGTGGTGTGAGATTGAATTCCTGAATGAATGGGGGTTGAAATGGATGTAAAAACACTTATTTATACAATCTTGTGCCTTAGTAACCCACTAATACCTCATCACATGCCAACATCAAGTGATTTTGAATAAAAACCTAAAAGAAAATTTAAAATATTTTGAATTTGGAGCCAAGGGGGACTCATTCACCACCCATGGCGAATGGATCCCACCTAGGACTTGAAAATGGGTGTTAGAATTTAAGTTGCATTTAATGTTATTTGTTGGGTTTACATTCAAAAATACACTTAATTAAAGCTTTTAAGGGAATAAAGGGGTCAAATAAAGCATAAGAAAGGGGTAAATAAGGAGATTATGCCTAGAAAAGCATGAAACCTTGTTACAAGACTTTACAACACTTCAAAATAGGACTTGTTTAATGATGAAAAGGTGATTTTTAGGTGAATGGTAATGAATAGAATCTAGAAGAGTGTAGAAATGTTTTACAACACTTCACAACACCTTCACAAGATGTCATTATTTGAATCTTAGTACCTAAATATTCATGTTCAAGCCATGTTACAACATAAAATCAAAGCAAAATAGAGTAAACATGAAGAAGCAAGGCCTAAAAGACCCTAAAAAATTGCAAGGGTCCATTTTTCTATGGTGCATTTAGCCCCCACTTTAGTGAGAGGATGAAATTTCTTCAAAATCACACTAAAGTACCATGAACATCAAGAGGAGGGTTCAAATGTACTTACGTTAGCAAGATGGAATACAATGATCAAGAGGGATGATCAAGCCCCCAGGATGAAAATCCCATGGTAAACTAAGCATAAGAACAAAGGAACACACAAGTGTTGAAAATAGATAATCAGATGAAGCTTCGATCATCTATCCAACTAGTTGTGGATTAGATCTAGGATGATTGTTTAAAAAAAGAGAATGTATACTCACTCTGGGGTGAAAAAACTCAAGGTGGTCCATCGGGTGAGAAGGCCCAAGTATACTCACTTTGGGGACACGAAACTTTTGGTTGTCTGTGGGGTGAGAAATATCAAAAGGGGAGATACATACGCTAGTTGGTATGCACTCACAAACACAAAGGTGGCTATGGGGAAACTCATGTCGCTAGATGGGCTTCCGCTCAACCATATCAAAGTTATATCTCCCGATAACTTTAACAAGGCGCCACAAGGGAAAATATTGGTTTGTGCTTCATGAGACAAGCAAAGCTCCATATGCTTAGAACTCATTAACAAAAAGGAGGGTACCACAGGCATGCAAGTTGCGTTATTCAAGGTGGAAAAATTACAAAATTAAAAAATGTAAAATGTAAAAGATGTTCAAAGGAGTCTTGTTAAGTTTTGCAAGGTTAGTCTCTTAGGGAACATTGTGTCTAATGTCTCCAAGAGAGGACCAATCAAAGAATAAATTATTCACAACTTCTAGGGGATGCAGTGCGTCACATCAGGCCACTAAGAGGAATGTAATATGCTAAGATAGATCACAGTTATGAAGGACATCACACCCAATGTCATCCACAAAGTGACAAACGAATCATATAAATGACAAGGATACACTAGGAACCAAGAATGTGAATGAATTAATGGTAATGTATGCCCCCCACCTTAAAGGAATTGCTACACACTGTTCTATGAGAAATTACTTTAAAGTAGTGAAAGAAAGAAAATGCAAAAAGAAAACAAGACATGAGAGGCAACTTGGAAAGCCCTATGCCAAGTCATATGTTTCTGAGTAAGATTGCATCATGTCAATGAAAAGGAAAATAAAAGAAAAGGAGGTTGCCCCACAAAAAAGAACACACCAAACACATAAGGGATCTATGGATTTGGGGTCAATATGTTTGTTGCTATAATGTTTTGATTAAAGAGCTCAGAACTATGATCATTCCCCAAAGCACGTAAAACTAGAAGAATGACACAAAGAGAGCAAAAATAAAAGAGAAACAAAGTCTACTTTGGGTATACATGGAAGAGACATTTCGGTCTCAATAGATTGCATTGTCCCCAGAAGGAAAACACAAGTGAAAAGAAAATGAAAAGAAAAAAGCAAAGGAAAAGCTTTTTGGTCAACATGAAGGACACATTTTGGTCTCAATGCCTTGCGTTATCCCCAAAAGGAAAATACAAAACAAAAACAAAAAAGCAAAGGAAAAGGACCAATTGGGTCAACATGGAAGAGACATAGGGAATCTCTACGCTTTGCATCATTCCCAAAAGGAGAACACAAAACAAAAGTGAAAAAGACGATGCACGGCAAATAGAAGAATAGAGGTACAAATAGAAGAAGTGTACAAAGAGAGGGAACATCAAACACAGGTTACGAGGGAACACGATACACACAAGAAAGAAAAATGAAATGGAGCAAGTAATGCAAATGTAAGTCAACCATTAACTAAGTTATTGTTTTCTCACCCTTAAGTAGCTAAGCAGAAAAGGAATAACATAGTTAAGAGACAAAGAAAAATGCATTACAAGGACAAGGCTATCAACTCTTCCCCCCCACAAAGTATAAAGGAAAGAATGAGCCAAAGTGGGTGATGTGAAAGGATCATGCAATAGTAAGAATAGGGAATTGTACAACTATGGCATGATAAAGGGATTTAGTGGTTATGGGACAAGAGGAAAGAAATCGGTATTAGTGAAGTGATACTTATCTAGTATGTCCTTCAATGTCTGACATTCTTCTATTAGATGTACTAGAATGCGATGATATTTGCAAAATGGTATATTAGAATCTTTAGGACGAATGACCAACCTATTCATAGGCGGTAAAAGTATAAGACCATTGTTTAAAAGTAGTTGAAGTCTCCTTTCACATTCAGGTGGAGGATGTGTAGGAAACTTGAGTTTCTTCAATTTGTATGGTCATTTTCATTTGCTAGACTCTCCTTGTTCATGAATAGGAGGAAGAGGACCCATGGGGATCCTAACATCCTTGTCATTAGAAGGAGGTAATGGTTGTTCACATGGAAGGAAAATGTTCAAGTCAGGAGGGGAATCAAAGATCACTATACCATCATCTTGAAGTCTCCTATATTCAAAAGGAGGTCTACCAGGATGAAGAGGATCTTGATATCTAAGTGCTGATGTGTTTTCCTATGTTGGTTTTTGTTCAAGGAGTTGGTGAATTTCATGTTCATTTGATTTTTCACAACCTTGTTTACTTAGGATAGTAAAGCATTTACCATATGTTTCTTCAAGGTTTATGGGAGTGTTTGTGACTGTGTGATTATAGAATGGTTGTGAGTGTGTTTGTTTAGAGGAACTAGGTCCACTTGAGGGAGGAACCTTAGGTCCTTCATTGATTTCAGGATGCAAGTATGCAAAATTGATTAGAAGGTGCAACAATAGGAAGATCTTGTGTCCTCATGGATGGATAAAAAGCTGCATTGGCTTCTAGGTTATCAAGGCATTCATTGTAAAACTTATTCATGCTATCATCATCTTCTCCAATGATGTCTACTTCAGGAGGAGGAAAATCATGCAGAGTTGAAGGGGCATGTGGAAGTTCAAGGTCATTAGGGTCACAACCAAAGGCACAATTGGACATGTCTACCAATGATTCTAATTAATTCCAAAACTTATTGAAAGAAAATGCCATGATGAAATTAAACTAAGATGCAATAAATTACTAAGAACATAGATTTTGGAAATGAAAATAGAAAGAAACTACAGAAAACTGTAGTACAGAAAAATGCCAGAAAATGTCCAAGAATGCAATATGAACAATGCAAGTGGACTGATTCACCCAAGGTGGTGAATGCATCCTAGTATGCAATTTTTTTGTGTTTTTCAAAAAATTGAATGTGATTCTAGTGATTTTTAGAATGCAATGAAGGATGCAGATGCAAATTTTGAATATTTTCAAAATTATCCATTGCAAAAATGAAATCGAAATAAAGCTTTCACTAATGCAATATAAGGTCCTAGAATGTAAGAACAAAACAATATCCTAATTGAATGTTAATGCAAGTGTAATATAGGATGCAATATATGAAATCAGAAATGCAAAGTGTTCAAAATGAAGGTTCACCAAAATGAACCGTAGATTTTTGGCACCTTAGGACTTCTCTAACTCTTCTAGGGTTTTTCACCTAAAAGGAGAGAGGTAGGCCAAAAATGCTAACTATGTCATTCAAATTAGGATGTGTATGATGTTATTTAAGCTAAATGAGATGAACTAAGTGCAATTAAATGATCTATATGACTTATTATGAATGCAAAACTAAAGATTTAAATAATGCTAGAAAACACAATGTGATATGCAAACAATGAACTAGGAATGAATAGGATGCAAAACAAAAAGAAATGGACTGAAATAGTGTGCACCTAGGCAAGATTTGAGGAATCTAGAATGGTTTGAATGTTGTATGAAATTACTGAAAATCAATAGTGGGACTCATGCGCCCATGGTGGCGAATTAGTCTTGCTTTTGGTGAAGTCTGTTGGGAACCAGTTTCTGATTGTTAGGATCCAGAATTTGACAAAACCTAGATTTTCAATCTTAAGGTGGGATTCATTCGCATTGGAGGCAAATTCGTCCTCTCCAAAAATTTGAAGAAATCATGAGACAACTGTGCAACACCAGATCTAGAAATGTCTGCTTGTCGGGTTGTCGAAGTCAATTTTACAGGAAACAGACATAATACCTTCTCCAAGCTTGAAATATGATTGATATGACTTAAAGCACCTAGTTGACTTGTTGACCACTTTTCAACACCTAATTGCTTGCTGAATCTGCATACAAAAGTCTATAATCACACATGCAAGAGGGGGAAAATGGTTGAGGGTTAGCAAATAGAGGTTTGCCTTGGTCAAAGCCCACTTTAGTAATCAAACCCTTAATAAAATAATGAAATGCAAGAGAATGATAAACAAATAACATGCAAATACTATAAAATTACCAAACCCTTGTTGATGCATATCTGAAGATATGTTAATAGCTGCCTTTGATTGCTTGATTGATGTTTGATTTGATGTTGTAAGATACTTGAATGCTTGAATGTGGTGTGAGATTGATGGTTGAATGAATGGGGGTTGAAATGGATGTAAAAACACCTATTTATACAATCTTATGCCTTAGTAATCCGTTAATACCTCATCATAGGTCGACATCAAGTGATTTTGAATAAAAACCTAAAAGGAAATTTAAAATATTTGTAATTGGGAGCCAAGGGGGACTCATTCGCCACCTATGGTGAATGGGTCCCACCTAGGACCTAAAAATGGGTGTTAGGATTTACGTTGCATTTAATGTTATTTGTTGGGTTAACATTCAAAAATACACTTAATTAAAGCTTATAAGGGCATAAAGGGGTCAAATAAAGCATAAGAAAGGTGTAAATAAGGAGATTATTCCTAGAAAAGCGTGAAACCTTGTTAGAATACTTTACAACACTTCAAAATAGGACTTGTTTAATAATGAAAAGGTGATTTTTAGGTGAATTGTAATGAATAGAGTCTAGAAGAGTGTATAAATGTTTTACAACACTTCACAACACCTTCACAAGACATCATTATTTGAATATTAGTACCTAAATATGCATCTTCAAGCCATGTTACAACATAAAATCAGAGCAAAATAGACCAAACATAAAGGAGAAAGGCCTAAAAGACCATGAAAATGACAAGGGTCCATTTTTTCTATGGTGCAATAGATCACAAAATGGTGAAAGTACTAAGTCCACTAGGATAGTCCAAACTCTTGCAATTGCCAAAGTTCAGTGCTCATTGAGATTCAAATTGCATATGCTGATGAACTAATGTTAATGAGGGCATGCTATCAACATAGTGATAATTCCACAATGAAGTTCACATGAATGAAGTGAGGATTACTATGTTACTACCAGATTTCAAAGTGATAATGGAACATACGATGAATTAAAATGTGTCTAGGGTTTTACTATAGCACATGAAGTTGGTTGTTGAGGTGTGCAACAGTAATGGAGAAGATAACTTTGGTCAATAATGAGTGGAAGGAAAGATTTATTCTAATGGTGTATAGGATAAAATTTAGATGGAGGTCCTATATCATAGAAGGGATAAAGAGACAAGAACAACATGGGATAATGGAACATATGGTGAAATAATAGAGTGTACAATGGGATGGGAGTCAAATGCAATAATGGAACATGGGATGGACTAGAATAGATTAATGGGATGGGATACAATGGGATAACAAAAATAGCATGAACTATTAGAGGTTAATGGGATGGGATTAGGAGGGAATAAGGGAACATAGGGTGAATTAGGGAAAGATAGTGGGACAAGACCAAGAGGGGATAATGGAACATAAGGTGAAATAAGAGAGGGTAATGGGATGGGAATAGAAGGGGTCAATGGAACATAGGATGGACTAGTATAGATTGGTGGGATGGGCTAGGATAGGATAACAAAATATAGGGTGGATAATTAGAGGTTAATGGGATGCGATTTGTAGGGAATAATGCAACATAGGGTGAATTGTGAGGTGTCTAGAGTTTGACTATAGTACATGAAGTGCGAACTTGACCTATGTGTAGTAATAATAGAGAAGAGTTATCTAGGATGAAACGTGGATAAAGATGGTATAACATAGAACATGGATAAAGGAACATAGGGTGGAACATAGGGGATCATGGAACATCTAGGGTGAAATAATAATGGGTACAATAAGATGGGAGTAGAAGGGCATAATGACACTTAGGATGGACTAGAAGATATTAGTGGGATGGGCTAGGAGGGGATCATGGAAATTAGGGTGAACTATTAAATGTTAATGGGATGGGATTAGGAAGGAATAAAGGAGCAAAAAGTGAATTAGGAGAAGATAATGTGACACGATCAAGAGGGGATGATGGAACATATAATGGACTATGTAGGGATTAATTGGATGAGCTAGGATGGGATAATAAAACATTTTTAAGGTGAACTATACTAGAGGTTAATGGGAAATAATTAGGAGGGAATATTAGACCATAAAGTGAATTAGGCGGTGTCTAAGGTTTGAATATAGGACATGAAGTTGGAACTTGACGTGTGTAGTAATAATACATTAGAGATTTCATCAATAATGAAAAAAAGGAAAGGTTTCTTGTAACGATAGGTGTATGTGGACTATGGAAATGGAATGCACAACTTCCCTTATCCACATTAGAAAGGGAATGAAGGAAGAGGGATCCGATTTCACAAAGTTCACACTCAAGAACAAATCCTTGAGATTGCAATGCAAAAGAGATTGAAATATGTCAAAGGAGATTGTCCTTAAAGCTAGAAATTGATAAATAAGATTAACTACTAATGCAAAACTTGGAAAACATTAAATGTTTGAAAATACAGTGTAGTATGCAAAAATACCTAAAAAGATGAATAAAAATGCAAATAAAATAGAATAGGAAAGCAAAACAAAAAGTGTGCACCTGGAAATGTGTTGAAGATTGGAATGAGGACTGGAAATAATGTTGATTCTAAAATTTTGACCTACTAGGACTCATATGCCAAGTTGGTCGACTTAGTCCCAGATCTGGAAAACTACACCGAAGCTTGTTTCAACCAAATGGGTATCCGAATCTACAAAAATATTTGAAAAAATGTACAGTGGGACTCATATGCCACTAATGGCATATGGTCCACTTTCACTTTTTTGAAAACTAGAAAGTGGAATCAAAAGCTCTCGATCTGCTCTTTCTGTTCCTATTTGTGTCCAAATCTAAAACTCTGATTTTCAGCACTATAAGTGGCTTTTTGTGAATATTTTGACTTAGCCAACAAGGAGATGTCATCAAAAAATTTGTAACCTATTCTTCAATGATCTCCAAGCCTTCAAGATACCTAGATCTACAAACACACAAAGAAAGAGAGAATGTTGAATGTTAGGGAATGGGGGTTTGCCTTGGTCAAACCACTTTTAGGTAATTAAACCAAATGAAGAAATAAGATGAAGCATGAATATGAAATGAAGGAATTAGAAACTTTCCATGATGATATATCTTGATTTTCTGTAACAATGGATGAAGAATATTCCCTTGAATGCCTTAGAAGTGGTCTTGAATGCTTGCTAAATGACCTAACCCTAGCTTGCTTGACTTAAGATGGAGAATTAATGATGAATGAATGATGAATGATGATTGAATTAGGGTTTAAAATCTTGTTTATATGGAAAATTAAACTTAAAACCTAATTTTTCTTGCTCAAACCTCAAAAATGGCCCAGATGGGACTCATTCACCCAAAGTGGTGAATGGGTCCCACAAAGGCTATTTTTGCAGTTGGGATGTCAGGGAGTGAAGAAATCAGGTTGATATGATGATTTAGTTGGGTCTTGGATTAAATTAAGCCTCGAGATGCACAATATGGGGTCATAGGGGCCTATTAATGATGATGTAAAGGGTAATTAGGGCTAGGGACACAAAGTTCAATGTGAAAGTGTGGCTAAATATACTCTACAACATTAAAACGAGGTCCGCCTAGCCTAGAAAGGCACAAGATTCAATGTGAATGTGCAAAACACATTACAACACTAAATTAAAACTAGGTTTAGTTTAGAAGCCTTCTAGATTGATGTGAGAATGCAATTAAATACATTTTACAATATTGAATTAGGGAAAAGTTAAGTTAATCTTGCTTAAAACGGGCCCAAGACCTAATGTGGATGTGTAAAACACATCACAACACTAGATTAAGGCAATATTAAGTCCTATATATCATTTTAATTATTCCTAAATCAAGCAAGGAAAAAGGTGTACTTTTTCGGTGTCCACATTTAGCCCCCACTTTAGTGAGAGGATGAACTTTCTTCAAACTCACACTAAAGTAGACATTCAAGAAGGGTCCAATTGTACCGATATGGATGGTCTAGGATAACAAAGATCGAGGAAGTGAGCAAGCCCCTAGGATCCAAGATCCTAAGTCAAGCCGACATAATCACAAAAGGACATGCATAGGGTGTATAATATGTAGCAAAATAAGATACACAATCATGCAATGTCAAGAACTAAAAGAAATAAAAATGAGTGATAAAGATGCACTCACTCTGGGGCCATGAAACGTTAGGTCGTCTGTGGGGTGAGTTTTCCCAAAGAAGTGGTTTAGTGAGAAAGTCATGCTAGTGTGTTGGCTTCCCATCGTATAATGAGAAATTCATGCTAGTGTGTCGACTTCCCATTATACTAACCATACCAAAGTTATCCTCCTGATAACTTTGATAAGGCACCACAATGAAAATGATTTTTGTAAATGTTTTTGAATGTCATGTAAAGATTTTGTTAAAGGGGATTTTTCTTTGTTCATGTAAGGTCTTGTTCTTAGGTAGCATTGTGCCTAATGTCTCCAAGAGAGGACAAGTCAAGGTGTCAGATCATTTCCCATGGGATGCCTCATTCACATCATGCCATGTCAGAAGATCGTACACTCTTGGATGACATCAAACCCAATGACACCACCAAGAAGAGGACATATCACAAGAAAAATCACACCATGAAATTTGCAAAAAAGATGCCGTCTATGTATTTCCCTAGTTTAAAGCAGTTGCTACACCACACTGTGAGCAATTTCTTTAAAGTAGCCAATGATAAATGAAAAAAGACATTAGATCCAAATTGGAAATCCCTATGCCAAGTCATATGTTTCCGAATCGAGCTACGTCATGAATAAGTATGTCGCATGTGATTCAATCTTAAGGCATGTTGTCCACATCCCAATCTTTCTCTTTATGTTCATGAAAGGTTAACGAGTAGCCAAAAGAGACAACGAAAAGTGACATACGAGGACAAGGGTACCTAACCTCTTGCTCCCACTTAGTGCAAGACAAAGATGAGCTTGGAATGGATGATGATATGCTTCTCCTTGCAATAGTAAGTATGCTATGATTCTACAACTATTACATGGAAAGGAGCAGAAATGAATGTTATTTATTTTGATAAGTAAACAAAGTTTCTACTTGATACATATGTAATGATATATCTATCAATTTAGGATGTACCAAGGTTAAAGTTTTCTTGAAAAAATCATTTGTGATAGTGTTGAAATTAGATGAAGGTTTTTGTTTTGAGGGACAATAACCAAGATCATTAGGATTTATAGCATCACATCCTTTTCCAGGTTGCTTCAGAAATTAAAAATGTCTTCCAAAAAGTTTTGTAATTTTTTTTGGATTTGGTGGTTGTTCAATTGATTCAAAGTTTTTTTCAAATGTTGTTTTTGATTTTAAGGTGGTTGAAGTGGATGCTTTTGAATTTTGTAGTGTCGTTACTGGTTTCTGTTTTCTCTTTTTAGACTCTCTTGTTACAATCATGTATTCTCCTATGGATGTAGAAATGAAATCAAAGGTTTTTGAAGCCTCTTCCAATAATTTTGTGGCTTCTTCAATTTTCTTTTGTCTTTCTATATCATTTTTCTTGGTAAATTGATCATAGCACATGTAACCTTTTTATTTTGAGGAGAAGAAGGAGACTTGTCATAAACTCCTCTCAAAGCATTCCCATGATGGTGGTAAATCCATATCAAGCAATTCAGGATGCTTCAGGGTGAGGTTGATTTTTGGTTTGCACAAGATAGGGTTGATGTTTCCTTGCACCATGATAGCTTCCCTATTAGGAGATTTTTTAGGAGAACTACAAACTAAATTTCATGATATTCAATGTTGGGTTCTTTAATATTGACTTCATCACAAGTGAGGGAATGATCCATGGTTGGATTTTCTTGCTCGGAAATGATGGTGTTGCTTTGTTCAATAATGTTTTCCTCATGATTTTCATCGATGGGATCTTGTAACACAATAATATCTTCTTTACCAATAGGAGAGATATTAAGAGAGGGGGAAATTTTATTTTTTTCCATAATGCCATCCTTTTTCTCTAAGGTCTCATTCTCTTGTTCCATAACATTTACCCTAGTAGGAGAGCTTGTAGGAAAGTGACAAACAATAGGTTCATCACATTTCATGGTTGGATTTGATAAAGTAACTTCATCACTCATAGGAGATGCATTAAGCTAAGGATAAATAGGAGTTTCATGGTTACCAATGATTAGGATTTTTTGTTCAAATAGGTCTTCCCAAATGGTAGGGGCATTAGGAAAGGGAGGAATAAGATTATCATGAGTCTCAATAAGGATATCTTCTAATGCTAAACTATCTTCTTCATGTCTAGAGAAGATATTAGGAGAATAAAAGGTTTGATTGTCATGATTATCTATATTTACATCCCCATGTCCTATAATGTCTTCTTGAGTAGGAGAGGTAGGATTGTCATAGCTCTCAAATATAAACATATCCTTCACACAAATATGTTTTTTTATGATCATTCACGATTGTATCCTTATTTAGTAAAGAATTTTCACAAGTAGGGGAGGTGTTGGGAGTAGTGACCATGATCTTAGTTGTATGTGTCATAGTGTCTGTCCAAGGGGGAGGAGAAGGAAGACAAGCAAGAGTTTCGTGATCTTCAATGATTGTATCTCCTTTCACCAAGATACCTTCATCACCAATGGGAGAGATATTGGGAGGAGAACAATTATGATTATCATGATTATCGATGCTTGCATCCTTTTGTTGCAAACCTTTAGCAGATGATCTTAGTGAGAGGAAGTCCGTAAGGGCTTCATCTAACATGTCTAAATCATCACTACTAAATGGCTTGGATGATATACTTTTTCTAAATGTAAGCATTTGTTGAATTGTTTCTTTTGATGTTTTTAGTTGTTTGTTTTCATTTTCTAATGAATCTAATCTAAATGAACTAGGAACTAATGATGAAAATGAAAATTACAAAAATCTAGTGCTATCCATAATTGCCATGGATGTAAATAATGCTATTTCTAATGATAGAAGCTATGCAAACTGAAAATGCAATGTAAAGACCTAGGATGAAAGGCAATTTTTTTAGATTTCAAACAAAGTAATTTACTGATTACACTAAGCAATGATCTGAAAATGAAATGTTGTGAATGCAAAATTGAAATTAAGCAATGCATGAAATGGACCAATTTAAGCTATATTTTGTAAAATGCATGAAATAGAAAGTCAACCCATTGAAATGGACAATAAATGGCAGAAAAAAAAGCTTAAAAACAAGGTTTTCAATGCTAGAAAAGGTAGTTTCAAAGGTGCAAAGGGACTGATTCATCCAAGGTGGCGAATGAGTCTTAGTAGGGATTTTTTTTTAGAATTTTCAGATTTTTTTGGTTGATATTTATGTTTTATGTGCTGTATGATGCAGAACTAAGATGAAAATGCAGAATTTCAAAAAAAATTAATGATTTGAGATGCAAAAATGCAACCTATATGCACTTTCACTAAAGCAAAATTTGAAACCCTAGAATACCAATTAACTAATGCAAACCCTAATGCAAAGTCAATGCAAGCTAGATCTAGGATGATGATGGATTCCAAATTAGAAAAGAAGGTATTAAAAAATTAGGTTCACCAAAATGTGGACTATGGAAATGGAATGCACAACTTCCCTTATCCACACTAGAAAGGGAATGAAGGAAGAGGGATCAGATTTCATAAAGTTCACACTCAAGAACAAATCCTTGAGATTCCAATGCAAAAGAGATTGAAATCTGTGAAAGGAGATTTTCCTTAAGGTTGGAAATTGATAAAAAAGATTAAGTACTAATACAAAACTTGGAAAACATGAAATGTTTGAAAACACAGTGTAGTATGCAAAAAGACCTAAAAAGATGAATATAAATGCAAATAAAATAGAACAGGAAAGAAAAAAAGAAAGTGTGCACCTGGAAATGTGTTGAAGACTAGAATGAGTACTGAAAATGCTATTGATTCTAAAATTTTGACCTACTGGAACTCAGACGCCAAGCTGGGCAACTTAGTCCCAGATCTAGAAAACTGCACCAGACCCTATTTCAGCCAAATGGGTATGTGAATCTACAAAAATCTATGAAAGACATGTACAGTGGGACTCATACACCAATAATGGTGTATAAGTCCACTTTGATTTTTCTAAAAACTTGAAAGTGAAATCAGAAGCTCTCAGTTTTCTCTTTTTGTTCCTACAAGTGTCTGGATTCAAAACTCTGATTTTCAACATTGTAAGTGACTTTTTGTGAATATTTTGACTTAGCCAACAAGGAGATGTCTTGAAAAAAATTACAACCTATTATTCAATGATCTCTAAGCCTTCAAGATACCTAAATCTGCAAACACACAAAGAAAGAGAGAAAATGTTGAATGTTAGGGAATGGGGGTTTGCCTTGGTCAAACCCCTTTTAGGTAATTAAATCAAATGAAGAAATAAGATGAAGCATGAACATGAAGTGAAGGAATTAGAAACTTTATATGAAGATAGATCTTGATTTTTTGCAAGAATGAATGAAGAATCTACCCTTGAATGCTCTCTAAATGACCTAACCCTAACTTGCTTGACTTAATATGGACAATGAATGATGGATGATGATTGAATTATGGTTTAAATTTTTTTTTATATAGGAAATCCACCTAAAATGCTCATTAATTTGATCCCTAAGGATGTCATTTAGGAAAATTAATCTTAAAACCTAATTTTTCCAGCTCAAACCTTGAAAAATGGCCTAGATGGGACTCATTTGCCACTCTAGGAAACTTAGTCCCACCTGGATGGAACTCATTCACCCAAAGTGGCGAATGGGTCCCACAAAGGCTATTTTTCTAGCTGGGATGTTGGGGAGTGAAGAAATTAGGTTTATATGATGATTTAGTTGGGTCTTTGATCAAATTAAGCCTTGAGATGCACAATATGGGGTCATAGGGGCCTATTAATGATGATGTAAAGGGTAATTATGGATAGGGACACAAAGTTCAATGTAAAAGTGTGATTAAATATACTCTACAACATTAAAATGAGGTCCAAATAGCCTAGAAAGGCATAGGATTCAATGTGAAGAAAAACACATTACAACACTAGATTAAAACTAGGTTTAGTTTACACACCTTCTAGATTAATGTGAGAATTCAATTAAATACATTTTACAACATTGAATTAGAGAAAAGTTAAGTTAATATAGCTTAAAATGGGCCCAAGGCATCATGTGGATGTGTAAAACACATCACAACACTATATTAAGGTGATATTAAGTCCTATTTATCATTAATTATTCCCAAATCAAGGAAGGATAAAGGTGTAATTTTTTGGTGTCCACTATGTATAAGATGAAATATGGAGGAAGGTGGTATAATATATAAGGTGTTAAAGATTGGGATATGTGATATAAAGTGGTTAAAATATGCTTGATGAAAGGAATGGAAGAATGGGATGGACGTGTGGAGGTCGAAGGTCCACCAGGAAACTATTTGATATCCAAAGCATGCTATAAGACAAACATTAAAATATAACATTCAATTGTTCAAATGCATTAATAATATCTTTAATACTAGTTGCATACCTCTGGACTCAATGTCGAGAATGAATAAGGATCTGTAGGAATGGAGCACATCTCATGAACACTCCAACCCTGAAATTTCATCATATTGATTCTACTAATTTAGTTATTCTTATATTTCAAAATATAATTTAATAACCAAAATTAAATGAACTTGTTGAATTTTACCTGAGTATCAATGGGACAAATTTATTATTTAGCAATTCATTTGTCATAGCCATCATGTTTGCAACTGATGTAGGATGTGTAGCTGCATCCCGAGCACTCTAATAATTGTAGATGTAAACAGCACCGCAAGCGCCACAATGGTGGGGTGGAGCTCGGGGCATACACATCTCCTCCACATTAGGCTTTACTAGAGGCCTCACACATTGTATAATGGTTTGGGTGAGTGAGCTAATTGACTCTAGTGTGTCCACCTCTACATTGTCCTTAACAATGGAAAGAACAATGACATGCTCCACCATGGGTTTGGCCAAGGGTGTCGGTGCCAATTGTGGATTACATCGTGCAACAAATCTATCATGTGTGGAACCCCCAACTCTACCTTGAAAGTATAAGATGTCAAAATAATTTGGCATTTTATTGAGGACAAACTCACAATAGAGTTTCCTCAAAAATTATTATGGTACCTCATGGTTATTGCATGGAGTCTGGTCAAATACCATCCACCACTGCTCCTAAAATTTATTTTTAATTAATTCATGGTGGAACCAGTGGATGGGGAACCTCCTACATGCATGAGACAAAGGTGCGTTGGTTCTCAGGTCTATAAATAGGGCACACAAGTCAGCTTTGCTAATTTTTGGTTTTTTCACATTTGCATATGACAAACCACTAGCATAAAATTGTCTCATCTCATGCCTCTTATTTGATCAAAAAATTATTTTCTCACTCACTTCTCCTACATGAGATACAATTGAATTCAATGATTCGATAGTCCCTCTCCTATAAGGGTGGGTTTCGACATGCTCGGTTAATCTTCCAATTAATTTTTCATTGTCTCTTTTATTGTTTTCAATTTGAGTTAGGATATTTTCTTGTGTTCCTTGAGGATGCCTATGAATTGATGGAGGGGTTTCAGGTTGTTCTTGTATAGGAGGCTCTTCATGAGGGGGTGATTGTGAATTCTCAATGTTTGGAGGTGGAGATTCATTCCTTGAGAATTAGAACAAAGTTTTATTAAAAAACCTATTTCAATCTACATTCTAAATCAAATTTGAAATAAAAACAATAAAAATACATACCTCTTCGCAATCTTCGACCTATTTGACGTGTTGGCGACATCCTCATGAAGAATTGCAAGCTAAGAGTGGAAAAAATGGAAGAAATCTGGCAAGCAAGAGTTGCAGAGCTAAAAACTCCAAGCCAAGCCATGGGTGGAGAAAAATGAAGATACAAATGTGTTTTTTTTGTTTTAATAGTGCTTGTCTCTTTGGTACATGCCAAATGACCTATTTTGACATTTTTTTTGTTTTTTTCCAATTTGGCATCATAATTGTGTCACAAACTGGTGCACTTACCCTATTATCTCTATTCTTTTTACAACAAATCTACTACTCTTCACCATACCATTTGTGCTTATAAGAGGGTAGACCATATTATCTAACATATAGTAATGGCATTGATAAAGAGCCTCACTAGTTTTTTCATAAGGATAATCTCTTTAGGTGACTAAATAACTATCTATTTTATTAAGATGCACAATCCATGACATCTTTACCCCATTTTATTTCACTCTTCCTAAATTCAATTGTTTAAGATTAGACACTTTTTCCATTCCATTTCCCACAAATAATTCCACTATATTAGCCTTTTCTCTTCATGAAAATAAGGTAAAGTAGTTTGTAGTAATATTATAAAATCATCCTATTTAGAAATTAGTTGTTACTTCATAATTTTTAATGAACATGCCTATTTTTTATATCATGTAATAGTATGCATCAACAACAAAAACCTTGTGAAAGAAATTTATTGATGTGGATAAATTTTATGGTAGCTAAATTAAATATCTAATTTTGAGAACCACTAATCAAGCATCTTTGCACTAATATTTTCATCATAGGGTTGAATATCATTTTTTAGCAACTTTGAATAATCTCTTAGGTGGGCACTCATTTTACTCTCACTCTTATTTCTTAGGTTCTCTCTCCTATTTACCTTTAGGTTTTCAATTTGAAAACATGTAAACCTTGGTAGTGAAAGAAAGTAAGGTGCACTGAAACACTTCCTAACACTGATCTAAGAGGAGAGATGTACAATTTTAATTCTTTACAGTTACTATGAGAGATTTAAAAAACACTGCTTCCATGGTGTCCTTTGCCTTCCAAAACATGCCTTTGCACAGATTTCAACCAAAAACATATATCGACAAGGTGAAATAGAAATTTATAAAAATTTCAAACACCAAAAATATCATTCCACTGGAAGATGTAGGAAAAAAAATCTCTATCTCACCAATTCATTGATGAAAACTCTTAGAATCGGAAGGAGGTGCAAGAAGACAACTTTGATACCATGTTGGTGTCAAGTACCTCCTAGGGGCACAACCTACAGATAATCACCTTCACAATATGAGAGAAGCGCAAGGCTATTTCACCAGAATGATGAAAATATATTGAGATATGAGATGCAAAAATATTATAGAAAGCCTTGCTTATAAAGGCAATGAATGATCAGGTGGAGGCAACCAATTGTCCAACTACTGAAATGATAAATAAAAACTAAAAAACTAATATGCACCTAATGGTTGATGCCTAAGTAAACTTAAGCAAGGTAAATGGTAAAAACCCATTTACTGTAACAGTTGTTAAGTGAAGTGATATCATAAATTTTGAAAGATAGAATAGGGTGGATCTACTTTACATCATAAGCCACCATACTTAAGGTCTTAGGGGCCAAGATGGTGTGACATCCTTCCCACCTTATCTTCATCAACATTGATGCCAATCACCTATCTTCCTCAACATTAAAGCCAATATTAATTTAATGAAACCTTGCAATAAAAAGTGATGACATCTTTCTCTTTTGATTCTTATAATTAATTAATTGTTTGTTTTGATAGTTCAACAAAATTAGTTTACATATTTCTTGTCCAATCTCTTTTAAAATTGAAAATTATTGAGCATTATTGGGACTTTTGTACTTGAAATTTTTGAAATTAGATTTAAGTATGTTTAATTAAATTATATATGCAACCAAATAAAATGGATGCTTTATTTATTATAGAATTATTGTAACTTGGAAGCCAATGCATTATTTTAAAACATTCGATGATTCAATATCAAACATTCAATAATAAATTTATAGATCATCTATGCACAAAAATGGTAATAGTTCTCCTATTTATATTGGCCAAAACATTACCTTTAAATGTTGATCTATTTAATGTTTAAGATTAGTATAGAAAACCAAGATCATGGAATAAACTAACAAGCACACAAATTGTAATGAAATCGACCAGTTTGTATTAGCAAATGAGGCGAGTATAAATAGAGTTGTTAGGTACCTAAATCTCCATGAAAAGAGAATATGAATCCTATACATGGAGTTGCCGCAAGTAACCTACCACAAACATTACATCGACACCTCTCAAAGCAACCCAACATCGAGACCTCTCAAAACAACCCAACTACTTTGACAAGTTCAAATTAACATGTGTCAATATGGCTAAGTAGGCTTAAATACAAATGTGTATTCCTATAGATTAAATGTATACACTAACACCCCCCTTAAGCATAGCTTAGGTGAGTATTATGAAAAATGGGTCCCGACTATAAGCCTAGTGAGGTGCCCATGTACAATGCAAAAGAAACATGAGTCCCAACCACGAAGCCTGTACCAGTGTACTTCTTTCCGCTGGGGCATCCAAAAAATTAGAATTTTTTTGAATTTTGATCGCGGCAAGTTATTCTTTGAACCAATGCAACAAGTACATTGCTTCAAAGAGGGGAAAAATGTAGACATGCAAAATTAACATTATGCATTCGATCAGATTTAGTCAAATTAGGTCTCACATTAGGCCCATTCATCACTTTCATCCATTCATTAAATAATCTCATTTCCTAAGGTCATTCATCAAATAAACATTATCATCAGCCTTTTAATAAATCAAACATCATCCCTTTAATTAAATAGATCAAACATTTATTTAATTAAAATCCATATTTCATCTTTTTCTGATTTAAATAAATCAAATATTTAAATCATGAAAGTCAAACTCACTTAATCGGCATTAAACTAACATAATCATCATCTATTTAATCTAACCCTGATTAAATACTAATCTCACCCACTTGCATTCTCTAGATATCTCCACTTGCACAAATAAATCAATTTTATTGATTTATTAAAAAACCCTCATTTTCCCTCAACATGACAAGTTGATTTGTCCCTCCAACATAGCATTTATTGTAGTTTTTCTTGTCCCCCTCTCAAAATTTATTGCAAAATTTGAATTCAAATTCTCCCTCTCATGGGCACTCTTCCCAAATCTTGCACAACCATTGGCCTATCATCACTTGACAAGTGTCCTCTTCTCATTGGAGGATCTTTAGTCCCACATTCACCATCTTGGCCAATCTCTCATCAAGAAAATCTATAAAAGAAGGCCTTCATCCTCATTCATGGATCCACAACTTTTATGCAAGGTTACTCTCTTAATTTGAGAACTCATCTTGCCCATCATCTCCATTGCATTTGCATCATTTTGAGCTTTGATCAAGGGTTGGGAAAGGGTCACTAGCACATGTGACACCAATCCACTATGGAATAGGTAACTTGTTAAATGTTTTCATGATGCTTTTAGTTTTATTTTACCCTTTGTTGCATTTTGAAGCATTCACAAGATATTTCCTAGAGGCATTTTGATAGATTTGTGAAATACTAACCCCTATATGAAGTTTAGTGTTTTACAGATTTTAATGGATGCCTACAAAGCCTAATAAGGTACTCAAGTACAATGCAAACTCTCAAAATCAGAGAAAGATAGAAAACTCAGTGAGAAAAAAATACCCTCCAAAAGAGATAAGAAAGAAAGGCCTAGAAAGGCCCCCAAAAGATGATGTTGATGCCGATGTAGAGATGAAGAACTCCTAAAGCATGAAATAGTTGTAAATTCTGCCCTTCCCTTAATTCTAAGAGAAATAAGCAAACTAATTAGAATTTGTAGTGTGCAAGGAATTTGATCCAAAAAATGTACAAGATTCTAAAAAAAGGATGTGCATTAATGGTGCATACGAATGAGAAGAGAATCTGAAAGATTCATTGTTGTGATTGTTACAACCCCACATTCCACCTTATAGATTAGTGTGAGTACAATTTTCACAATTTCCCTTGATATGTCACACACATTCAATTATATAACACTTTATCAGTGCATTTACAAGCATATATGCTATTGGTGTTCAACAAATTGCTAGACCGAACCAACTGAGTTGAGTTGTAAAGTAACACTGGGCTCTGAAGTCCCATTTTGAGTGTTCTCCTCACTTGATTTAAAGTGTGAAAAAATGAAGTTGCAATTGAAGTGACAAACCTTTGCTATTGTTAAAATGTTTCGACTTTGTGATTCTCAAATTAGGGTTGTTGTGGCCATGAACTCAATCATTTTGTCAGAACAAATGAGTTGATACATAGAGAGATGATTCCTTAATAATCTGGGAATGAAAAACACATTGTGTACAAATCCATTACCTAATTTTACAGCTCCCTTACCACATAAATTATAATAGATATCATCCATTAGTATTTTGAAGGCGTTGCATTGTTTGATTGTTGCAAACACCTCTTTACAGTAAGGTGACATGTGATCCATTGCACATGAACTAAGAATCCATTTGTTGACTTTTGATTTTGAAGGTTCCATGGAATTTTCATTTTCCCCTCCTGAAGTTATCTTCCTCAATTTTGCAAATTAGACTCCTGATTGAACTTAAACGTTTAGTACAAACTCAGTTTTTTTTTTTTTTAAAAAGGTGGTCACTTTATAAGTTTGAGTTTGTGATTAGTCTTGCTTAATTCCCCCTCAAAGTGATAGTTCATAAAACAATTCCTTGTGAAAAATGAACACACAAGACCCCTCCTTAATTATGTGTTTTTCCCCTAAAATTTTGCACTTTATAGGAGTGCTTTAGGTCACAAAAAAAGCATAAATAGGCACTTTATAATTTCATTGCAATTTTATGTCAATTAGATCTGTGATGAAAAAAATTCACTTTTGCAAAAAGAAACACTCGATTTTGAGTTCATTTGAAAAAGTTATTGAATTTGCAAGATTTTAAAAAATAAATTTTGCATGCAAAAATTGTGAGTGAGAAAAAAATTTTTGGAGGAAAAATAAGCCCCCTTGGGCTATGCACAACCAGGGGCTAAAACCCCATATGACCAAGG
Organism: Sequoia sempervirens; assembly: GCA_007258455.2. NCBI lineage: Eukaryota > Viridiplantae > Streptophyta > Pinopsida > Cupressales > Cupressaceae > Sequoia > Sequoia sempervirens. Next base: position 465,414,853 of record VDFB02270651.1, on the reverse strand, counting down.
GCTAAGGTTTTCAAATGGTCTCCCCTTCCCCTTGTTGACATCAACCCCCTAGTATCTTACCTCGACAATTTCACCTCTTTTTTGGATGAATAGTGTTGTAATTTAAGCAATTAACTTTAACAGTCGTTGGTTATATGTTTGCTATTACAAAGTGGGTGAACATGGACGATAATACCCATTAGAGGGGCCAGCTTGGCCGAGGGTTGAGAAAGGGTGTGTTCGCGCCTGTTAGAGGGCGCTTTCCCGCGCCTATGAGGACCTATATGGAGGTCATGATGTGGGCGAGTGAAGGAAGCGTGGGAAGCTCTATTTGGGAGATGTCCTCTTGCTCACAGAGATCAAAGCGTCTGTGTGAGGTGCTTCATGGACCTTCCTCTGTAAAGCCCTTCAAAGGGTGTTCAATAGAATGCTACGCATGCCCTTCAGAGGGCATTCAAAGACTTCGCAGGCCTTATCAAAGGATTCTCACCCGTCCTCTCTCCTTCGACCCTTGTGTGGGCGCCGATACAATTAAAATAAATGAATCACTCACAAATGAGGCTCAATTCCTGTCTGATGGAGGTGAGATGAATAGCATACAAACGTCGGCTCAAAACTATCCCAAGTTGCTCTGATACCATGTAGAGAACCAAGATCATGGAATAGACTAACAAGCACACAAATTGCAATGAAATCAACCAATTTGTATTAGCAAATGAGGCGAGTATAAATAGAATTGTTAGGTACCTTAATCTGAAAAGAGGATAGGACTCCTATACATGTAGTTGTGGTGAGTAACCTCCCACAAACATAGCGTGAGGTGTCGATGCAAGTCAACACCTCTTAAAACAATCCAACTACTTTGACAAGTTCAAAAGAACATGTGTCAATATGCCTAAGTAGGCTTAAATACAAATGTGTACACCTAAAGGTATACACTAATAAGTAGTAATCATGGAAACATGAAAGAATATGAATTTTGGAGCCTTTTTAATAAATTGAAATAGTTGGAGGCATGTAACATGATTTAGAAATACTAGCATCAATTTCCTCCCTTTACCCTCCTTAGTGAATGTATACACAATGTTTCTAAAAATATACAGTAATTAAATAGGAAAAAAACTCAAAATAAAAAATAAAAAATGATTATTTGCTTTTAAAAATGCATTCAACAAGATTTAAAAAAAAAAACAAAATTTGATGGTCAAACATCATACTAATAATAGATTTTCACATCCATTTTAATTTGTAATCTACAACCCTAAAAAAACATAAAACTTATTTAATTTTAAATATAACATTAATGAAGAGAATTACAATTAATAAATAAATGTATAATAATTACATTTAACAAATTACTAATCACAATTTTTTTATTAAAGTAAAACCATTGCACCTCCTAACACTGCACCTGCTAATGGTTTATAAACTAATTTTCACCAAGCCTGGTGAAAAATACAATGTAGAGTTATTTTGATATTTATGCAAAAGCTTTGAAGCAATGAATTGACGGTGCCAGTGGATAAGAAATAGGCATAGGTGATGAGCATCGGTACTTACAACTGATGACACAAACCCTAAGCAAATGGGTGGGCGAGTGATTGTCACACATATTTAGCATGAAGTGTGTTTGTTGGAGAAGAGAGATTTACGGGATTTGTTTCTATCCGTTGATTGCTATTTCTGGAGAATGCATACTTTGTGGGATTCCTCTAGATTCATATTAATCCTTCTAATTAAGGCTGATGTATCTCTATATGTAGAGCCTTTGTAATCTCTTGATATACAATCATGAATGCAATATCCTCTCTCCCTTCTCCAGTGGACGTAGGCTACGGCCGAACCACGTACATCTGTGTTCTGTGCATTATTTGATTTGTTTCCTCATGGTATCAAAGCAGAAAAAACATTATTCTCTGGTCTTTTCATGAATTTCGTAGAGGTTAAAAGACGAATCTGGTTGTTGCAGACTTCGTAGGTGATTCACTTCTAAAAAATGCGTCATTTTCTCGCCTCTGAAAAATGCCAGGGTTTCTGCAAGATTCTTTGAGATACGCAGTTTTTTTGGCATGCGATCTGTATGCTTTGGTGAGCTACTTCTGGGCGCGACTTCTGGGCGCGATTTTCTCCAACACTGCTAGGGTTTCTGGCAAATTTGTATGCGCGAATTTAATCATTCTCTGGCCTCTAAAATCCACGATCCTGTTCTGTGCGGCACAATTTCGGGTTCTCTCCTGGTGCCATCTCTTCCGCCCTGTGATCTGCCTCAGAAATCTGGTGCATTCTGAATTTGCTGCAAAATTTTTTCATTGTAAGTGTTTTTTTGCATCTTCTTTCTTGCCTTTTTCATGGCTGAGTTCGATTCAAATCCTAGTTGGAGACTTTCATCAGTTTTGCTAAATGGTATCAATTATGTAGCATGGTCTAGAGCCGTCACTCTGTCACTTGGTGGCAAGAAAAAAATTGGTTTCGTTAATGGTGATAAAAAATGTCCTCAAACTACTGAACGGGGATATGAGGATTGGATATCCAATGATTAGCTTGTTCAATCATGGTTACTCAATTCGATGGAAACTCATATTGCCAAAATTTTCACTTTTTCTAATTCAGCAAAAGAACTATGGGATTCAATCGCTGAATTATATGGGAACCAAAATAATGCTGCACATATTTTTGAACTCACTCTTGAAATTGCTGCAGCCCAACAAGGTGAGAAAACCTTTAGTGAACACCTTGGGAATCTTAAAAAACTGTGGGACGAATTGAACCTATATCGTCCACATACCACTGATGCCCAAACTCTTTTGAAACGAGCTGAGGAGGATAAAATTTTCTCACTACTTCGTAGCCTAAAACCTGAGTATGAATACATAAGGCACAATCTTTTGATGGATGCCACATTACCCACTCTTGCTGGTGTTTGTGCTATTATTCAGCGAGAGGAAACTCGAAGAAAGACTATGAGCTCAGAATCCAAAACTTCAACAGAGAAGATTGAATCTAATGTCCTTTTGGCTGAAAAGGATGATAAAAGAAGGAACAGGAATGTTTCTCGCTACAAGGGTAAGAAGGAACTCTATCAATGTGATCACTGCAAGAAAACTGGGCACACCAAGGATCGCTGCTGGGAATTACATCCTCATCTCAAATCTGAATATAAGGGTCGGAAGGATCATGCTATTGTAGCCGAGACTTCTTTTTCAAGCAATCAGTTGGGTCATCTTCTTCAACAACTCAGTAAGACTGTCTCTTCTGGCAACAGTCCGTCCACTTCCTCTCACGTGTCAGGTAATCTTCATGCTTATCTTACTTCCAATTCCAAAATTAATTCCTGGATTATTGATTCCGGAGCTACAGATCATATGGCCAACAGTCCCTCTTCAGTAACCAATTTTATTCCGAAAACTGATAAGCATGATATCTCTGTTGCAAATGGAACTACTGTTTCAGCCTTAGGAAGTGGTAAAATTAGTTTCTTTTCTCATAATGCTCCATCTGATGCTCTGGTTGTTCCATCATTTCCTGTTCAACTTATGTCTGTTGGAAAAATTACTAATTCTTTAAATTGTGATGTCATATTTTCTCCAACATCTGTCATCTTTCAGGATCGAAAGTCGAAGAAGACGATTGGTAAAGGAACATACTCACATGGACTTTATTTTCTGAACTCCCTCAATAAGGCATATCATGCCAATGGTGTAATTGAAAGTCACACTTTACATAAACGGCTTGGACATCCATCCAACCGTATCTTGTCAAAACTTTGTCCCTCTGCTTTCTGTTGATTCTGATGTCTGTGATGTTTGTCAGTTTTCTAAACAAACACGTTTACCTTTTGTCAACTCGTCTTCTATGTCTACTGAGTTGTTTGAATTAGTTCACTCTGACTTATGGGGACCTGCGCCAATTGATTCTTATGATGGATATAAATATTTTGTGTTGTTCATTGATGATTTTTCTCGTGCTACCTGGTTATACTTGTTAAAATCAAAAACTGAAGTGACTTCTGTCTTCAAAGATTTTCATACTATGGTATTTAATCAGTTTGGTGCTAAAATTAAAACTTTTAGGTCTGATAATGGTACCGAATATGTTAAAGGATCTTTTTCAGAATATCTTCAAAGCCAAGGCATTATTCATCAAACAAGTTGTGTCGGAACTCCACAACAGAATGGGGTGGCCGAAAGAAAGAATCGACACATCCTGGAAACCGCACGGGCCCTTATGTTTCAAACAAAGGTCCCAAAACAATATTGGTCTCATGGTGTATTAACCGCTGCATATTTGATCAACCATCTTCCCAGCCGTGTTATTCAGTTCAAGTCACCATTGGAGATACTCAAAAATAGGACACCTGACATCTCACACTTGAGGGTATTCGGATGTGTCTGTTATGTGCACCAGCAAGCAATACACAGAGATAAGTTAGAAGCTCGCTCTACTCGATGTGTATTTTTTGGGTATTCTTCCACTAAGAAAGGGTACATATGTTATGATCCAGTCACTCATAAAATTGTTGTTTCACGTGATGTCCGTTTTGTGGAGTCTGAATCCTTTTTTAAGGCTTGTGTTGAATCTGGGAGTCGGTCACAAGGGGAGTCTGTGTCTCACTTGGTTCCGCTTCCTACCATTACCAATGAGGATGTTGTTCCTGATCATGATGCAGAAGTTCCTGAAGCTACACTAATCCCCACATCTCCTCAAGCTACTCGAAGATCGAGTAGAGCAACTCGTCCTCCAGAGCGAATGAAAGATTTCTTCACTTATCATGCTACATCTTATCCTATACAGGAACACCTGTCTTATAATAATATTTCTCAGTCTCACCTCACCTTCTTGAGTACAGTTGATCATAATCAAGAACCTAAAACTTTTAGAGAAGCTAACTCCATTGCAGTCTGGAGGAAGTCTATGCAGGACGAGCTACAAGCTCTAGATGACAATAACACATGGGAGATTGTTAAGCTACCTCCAGGAAGGAAAACTGTCGGATGTCGTTGGGTGTACAAAAATAAATACAACAGTGATGGTTCCTTAGAACGACATAAGGCCAGACTTGTTGCTAGAGGATTCACACAAACATATGGCGTAGATTACCAGGAAACTTTTGCGCCTGTTGCAAAGATGAACACATTTCGGGTCCTCATTTCCCTTGCCGTCAATCAAGATTGGAAATTGTTTCAAATGGATGTCAAAAATGCTTTCTTGCATGGTGATCTTAAAGAAGAAGTTTACATGAGCATACCACCTGGGCATCCGCAAGAGGCCACGTTTGGTTTAGTGTGTAAGTTAAAAAAGGCAATCTACGGGCTTAAACAATCTCCACGGCCTGGTATGCTAAGCTTAGCTCTGTCCTTATGCTGAATGGGCTGAAACGAAGTAATGCAGATCCTTCTCTGTTTGTTAAAAGAAGTAACTCCGGTATTGTTGTTGTGCTGATTTATGTTGATGATATAGTCATTACTGGTGATGATCAAAATGCAATTTCTAAGCTAAAACTTCTGCTACACAATAGATTTTCCATTAAAGATTTGGGCACTTTGAAGTACTTTCTAGGATTAGAAGTTGCCTACTCAAAAAATGACATCTTTCTTAATCAACGAAAGTATGTGCTGGATTTGTTACAAGAAACTGGTAAATTTGGAATCAAACCATCAGATACGCCAACAGATAGCGGAGGAAAATTGGATGATACTGGTGCATTGTTGTCTGATATTGGTCAGTTTCAAAGGCTGGTTGGTAGGTTAATCTATTTAACCATTACTCGACCTGACCTTTCTTATGCAGTTAGTCTGGTAAGTCGTTTCATGCATGCTCCCAAGGCTCAACATATGCATGCTGTTACCAGAATTTTACAGTATCTGAAAGGGTCTCCAGGCAGAGGTATATGGATGCGTAAGACTGGCCATAATTCTATTACTGCCTATACTGATGCTGATTGGGCAGGATCTCCCATTGATCGAAGGTCTACAACTGGCTATTGTACTTTTGTTGGAGGTAACTTGGTCACATGGAAAAGTAAAAAATAGAGTGTTGTTGCTCGTTCAAGTGCTGAAGCAGAATATAGAGCAATGGCATCAACTACCAGTGAAATTATATGGCTTCGCGCTCTGTTGCAGGACCTTGGATATGGTTCATCCCTACCAACTCAATTATTCTGTGATAATCAGGCTGCTATGCATATTGCTTCCAATCCAGTGTTTCATGAGCGCACCAAACATATTGAAGTCGACTGTCATTTTGTTAGAGAGAATGTGCAAGCCAATGTCATCCGCACAACCTTTGTCCCTACAAATCAGCAATTGGCGGATATATTTACAAAAGGTCTTCCAGCTCTCAAGTTTCAAGAAATATTGTCCAAGTTGGGCTCTATTGACATTTTCGCATCAACTTGAGGGGGAGTGTTGGAGAAGAGAGATTTACGGGATTTGTTTCTATCCGTTGATTGCTATTTCTGGAGAATGCATACTTTGTGGGATTCGTCTGGATTCGCCTTAATCCTTCTAATTAAGGCTGATGTATCTCTATATGTAGAGCCTTTGTAATCTCTTGATATACAATCATGAATGCAATATCCTCTCTCCCTTCTCCAGTGGACGTAGGCTACGGCCGGACCACGTACATCTGTGTTCTGTGCATTATTTGATTTGTTTCCTCAGTGTTACATAGATTGGGTTTTCTGTAGTATTACATCAGTGCATAGGTATTGTTTCCTGCATTGCATGTTCGATACGTACTACTTGTGTTTTCTGCAGGGTTGGAATGTCGGATATGAGGTGTTTCCTATAAGTATTATAAAATTGATAGAGACATCATTGGTGAGCGTGGCAGCGCTAGTGGTAGTGGTAGTGGTGGTGCTGGTGGTAGTGGTGGTGCTAGTGGTGGTGGTATCACTGGTATTGGTTGTGTTTCCTGTAGATGTAATGCTAGAGCTAGTGGTTGTGGTAGTGGTAGTGGTATTGGTCGTGTTTACTCTAGCGTCGTCTATTGGATCCTCAGCAGTTGCCCTCTTTCTTGTAAGGCTGCATTTTGGATCCCCCCTCACCATCAAAATTCCAACGCCCACACTGCTTCCCAAACACACCAACACCACTAACACTGCCACGCTTGCTTTGTACTCAATCGTCCTCTGCACTCACACAGAATATCTTAGTCCCAGTATTATGCTTCTAGATTCAAACTCAAATGAAACTAAAATCCTATTCTATATTCTATATTCCTACTCAATATATAATATACCATAGCCAGATCTGAAACATACACACAGCGCTGCTTGCTCTATCTTTGCTTGTATGATGGATTGGCAATGACTTTGAGATTTATTTATACCCACCAAGAGGTGCTACTGTTACTGTTATTGTTACTGTTACAACGATTTAACTGGATATTATAACTCGCCTTTTCTGCCTTAACAAGCAAAGGCGAGGAGTTGATTGAAAATCCATTTGAATTTGGTGGGTACCTAGTTTTTGACTGCTTCCGATTATTTTGATTACTATCGGTGAGGAGTTTATTGAAGTTGCATTTGAATTTGGTGGGTAGTTTAAACCAGAGTTGAATTTGGGATACTCGCCATAAGTCACATATTAAAGTGTTGGTGGTTATCAGCTCTAACATTTATGATTAGCATAAATTTTGGTGTGGAACACTCAAGGAATAGTTCAATAACATGTGAATCAATAATAATTTATAGTTCATTTAAATTGTCTTTGATTTGTAGAACCCTCGATATTTATGAAAAGTGTATTCAGAAGTCATGAACATTAAAGATGATATTTCAGATGGGTTGTTCAGGTGTCACAACGACGCCATTCCAATCCTTACAGGTTGGATTGATAATTTGAAATTGAAGAGTACACACTGTTCCCATTATAGTATTTAATATTATGGTTTTACCACCAAAATGTCATAAATTGTAACCAGCCTAAGATCAAGACACACTATCAAATTCGAAAATGAATGGCTGGAAAATAAACGGTAACCTTCATTCAGAGAGTTCGAAAATTTATGAGCTCTACTGTTTAGTTCAATACATCATATTCTAAAATTTAATGTCATGGGTACATCCTACAACCACCGCACAAGAACCGCCATTGCAATCTCGCCCGAATTTTAAGGCTTATAACTTGCGTTGTGAATAGTTCTTTTGCTTATAAATACACTGATCACCACTCTTATTCATTGAGACTCGTGAGAATTTGTTGAAGAATGGCTGTTGAGAGAGTTAGCAAGAGGGTAAAGGAATGGAGTGAAGATAAGCATGAAGTGGTAAAGCTCATGCCTGGAAGCAGCATAAACTCTTAATCTGCTGGGAAGCAGCATAATAAATTCACCAGCTTCTTCATCTTCATGTGGGCTAGAATCAATTGAATTAGAGTCAATAGAAGGTGATATGCTGGATTTGGGTCAAGGGCAATGCCTTCCTTCTGGGTTGGAGAAGTGTTTAGATTTAAAGGTCAAATATTTCTCAAAACCTTTTCGTCTTTAGGTTATAATATATCCATGTCCTTCATTGTGATTTTATTTTTTTCCGCACGTACTAGTTTATTGATTATTTGTACAAATCTCTGAATGTTTTGTGTGATTACCATTGTGCAGACTGGAGCAGTGTATTACCTGAATTTAGAAGAAGGAACTGGCCTAATAAATACACAAATAATAAATAATGCGTTAAGTTTTATGGTTCCACTTGCAAAAGTGGACAAGAAGCTTTTATGAAGAAAACAGGATTTTCTTACTTTAAAGCATAGAGAATTGGTTCTTGCTTTCAGTAGACATGGAGAAAGACTTTTTAAGTACCTAGTAGATTTCGGAAGGGCCTATAAGCTTCTACACTTCAATACTTTTAATCTTTTATTTTAAGATTAATTTTTAGTAAGGCCTGTAATGTTTCTTCACTTCAATTCTTTTGATTTTTTCTTTTTAGATTGGTTTGAACAGATTCAATTCCATTTTTTAATATTTTATTCAAAGAGTAGTTGCAAGAAGATCTTGTATAATATTTCTTCAGTTCAATTGTTATAATTTGAAGGTATTTTTTTTGTATTGTTCTTTTTGAATCAACTGCATATGTTTTTTTAGGATCAACTATGTATGCCTTTTAGGTTTACAATGTTGATTTCGACTATTTTTAGCCGATAGGCTATTTTGTTTGAAGTTTTCGTTAGCCCAGCCACGAATTGGATTTGCCGGCGACGAGGGTCTGCTGGGTAGCGGGGAGGCCACCATTTTTTTTGGTGGTGACATGGGTGTTGGTAATTACGTGGGTTGGTGGTGGTCGAGAATGGCATGCTGGATATGAGGAATGTGAATGGCAAAATTTTGTTCACGCGAGGCCCAATGTTCCTTGTCATTGCATGATGGTGGTGGACGAAGTAAATGCAATATTGAATGCTGGCGTGTGGGAGAGTATACTTTGATGAAGTTGTATTGTCAGAAGAGCCATTGTGGTGTTGGTTTGATAACAGGCTATTGTTAAATTTGTTGCTTTTGGATCCATTTTTTAGCAGGTTCAAGGGTTTTAAAACTGTTGAGCCGCGGAATCGGTAAATTGGTTTGCATGGGATTTTTGCAAAATTAAATTTATTGTGTATGTCTTTCGTTCTCTACTTATTGTTAATTTTGATAGCAGGTTTGAGGGTTTGAACACTATGTGTTGCGTAATGTGTGATGAAGTATATTGATTAAGTTGCATTGTCAAAAGAGCCATTGTGGTGTTGGGTTGATAGCAGACTATTGTAAGATACATCATCTGTAGTTCCCTAGTTTGTTTCATAGGGGAAAACTATAAAAATTGTTAGGTTTCACTGCTTTTTGTGCCAGATTGGAGGGTTTTAAAGTTGTTGTTCTCCATAAATTGTAAGTCATTTTAGATGGGTGTTTTGTATAGATTTTTTTTGTTGTCTAGATTCTGTAAGTCGTTCTACATGGATGTCTGGCATTATCATTTTTTGTGGGTGGAGAAATTTTAGTTGAATCTTTTTTTGTTTCATCACAAAATATGATTAGGGTTTGTAATTTTTTCATTGCTCGTTTATTGTTTGTAGTTATCTCTGTGGATTTTTGGGCTTATACCCATTACCATAGGAGCAATAGTAGTTAAATCTAGGTTCTTCCGTTAAAATGGTTAGGGTTTGTAATTGTATTGCCCAATTCCAGATTAAGATAGGAGTGATTGTATATATATGGATATACAAAGGGTTTGTTATTTGTTTGAAGTTTTTGATGGGAGTTTCATCAGTTGAGCCTTGAATAGTATTTGTTGTGTAATAGGTGTGTTACAATTTCTTTATTTCTCTATAATATTGAATTCCAGTGAATCTAGCTTGAATTTTGTGCATAATATGTGAGGAAGTATATTGATTAAGTTGCATTATTGAAAGAGACATTGTGCTATTGGTTTCATAGTGGAATATTGTAAAAATGAAATCATTAGCCTTTGCTTCATTTTATGGCAGATTGGAGGTTTTTAAAACTATGGCGTTGTACAATGTGTAGGGCATTTTACTTGGGTGTTTTGTATAAATGGTTTATTTATTGTTTATGTTAAAACTCTTTTTCTCTAGAATCTGTAAGTCATTTTCCATGGATGTCTGCCGTTATGGTTTTGTATGGATGGAGAAATTGCAAATATATAGATATGCAGAGTGTTTATTATTTGTTTCAAGTTTCCAATGGGATTTTTGTTAGCTGAGCCATGAATAGGATTTGTTTATGTTTAACCACAGAGACAAAAACATACAGAAAAAAGATATTAACAATAAATTAATCATCTATGCAAAACACCCATGTAGAAAAGATTATAACCCGACGAATTTGATTCAAAATTTGAGTTGCATCACCTCACACTAAATATTATAGAGAAATAGAGAAATTTTAAAAGAGGTATTAGAATAACACTAATTTAGGTTGAAGTCTCAATTAAGTGTGTATATGCATATGTATATATATATATTTATATATATGTGTGTGTGTGTGTGTGTCTATATATATGTGTGTGTATATATATATACTCACACACACATGTATACACATGTGTATATACATTTATTTTGTCACGGGTTTTGCAGCACACTAGTGTTAAAACTATCGAACCTACTATCAAAAGGAAGAATAAGTAGAGCCGACAAATCCAATTTGTGGATGGGTTGATGTATTGTATGTATGTATATATACATGTATATATATATATGTGCATGTGTATAGATATGTATATATGCATAAATATATGTATGTATGTTTTACTAATAGCTCTGTTACAATTCCCCCATTTATGTATAATACGGAATGGCAGATGTAGACATGCAAAATTGGCATAATGCATTCAATTAGGTCATATTCATCCATTCAACAAATAAATCAAGTTTATTTACCAATCTCCTAAAGTCATCAGTTTAAATCAAATAAATCAACTTGATCCTAACATCACCCTCCTTGATTAAGTAAATCAAACCTTTATTTAATTAAGTCTAAAATCGCCTTCCATCCATTTTGATTTAAGTAAATCCAAATATTTAAGTCAAATGGGTCAAAATCACCTAAAAATCATCTAAGTTAATCTAACCCTGATTAACCTAATCTAACCACCCATCACATCCTCTAGCTTTTCCCACTTGCACCAATAAATCATTTTTATTCATTTATAAAATCAACATTTTTCATCAACAAAGCATCTTTTGGAAATATTCCCTCAAGTTTGAATTCAAAAACAAGTAGACATGTACACCCAACAAAGCATTTATGAGCTCTTACATGGTTCTTACATGTCTCTTGCATAAGTTAAACTCAACATTAACTCTCAAATTCAAATTTGAATCTCCCCCTCTTGGGCACATTTGCCAAAACTTGCTCATTCCTCATCCTATCAAAAGTTGACAAGTGGCTTCATTTCATTGATCCAATATTTATCCCACATTGCTCTCTCATAAGCATTTTGTCAACTTGAGAATCTTTAAATAGAGGCTTCATCCTTCAACAAATCCTCCAGAAATCATCTACAAAGCTTATGCAAAGTCACTCTCTTCATTTGAGAACTGATTTTTCCCATCTTACTCCATCTTCAAAGCATTTTATCATTTAGCTTATCTTAGCAAGGATTGGGAAAGGGCTTCTTTCCACATCAAAGAAGCACCAATCCACTATGGGATAGATATGTTTCATGTTTTTCTATAGATGCTTTAGTTAACTTGTTATTGTATTGCATTTTAAAAGCATGTTAGATTATCTCATAGGGATGTTAAAATCTTGCTTTGTTTTAACAACTAACCATGCTAATTTGTGTATTAGATTATAAGCCATTTGCGGATTTTGATGACCACAACAGATAATGCAACTCTTTTTGTACAGACACATATAGCAAGAAGACATTAACAATAAATTAACTATTTATGCAAAACACCCATGTATAAAAGAGTATAACCCCTCAAGTTTCATTGAAAATGAAAACCACAACATGTGTATGGCAGGAAAGATGCAGAGAGTATATATATGCGTCTACATATGTATATGTATGTATGTATGTTTATATATACATGTATATATGTATGTATGCATATATATATATGTCAATGGTTTCATACAGCCCTAAATCTTGCACAGAGATAGCTATAATCCCTCCTATGGTAATGGCTACAATGCCAAAGATATACAAAGATGATAAAAAGGATCTTTCAATATTTAGTGTTGTGTATGCACAACCAGGTGAGGTATTCTTATTCTTCTATGGGATAACTATTTTTTTATTCTTTTCATGAGAAGAGTTTATAAGATCTATAAAACAAATTGCTTTGAACATAATCTCAATGTTTTTGAATATATATATATATATATGTATGTATCTATGTATTTATGTATGTATGTATGTATTTATGTATGTATATATATATGTCAATATTTTCATACAACCCTAAACCCTACACATAGATTTGTACAATTCCTCCTATGGTAATGGCTGGAATGCCAAAGATATACAAAGATGATGAAAAGGCTCTTTCAATATTCAGTGTTGTGTATGGACAACCAAGTGAGGTATTCTTATTCTTCTATGGGATAATTATTTTTTTATTCTTTGCATGAGAAGATTTTATAAGATCTATAAAACCAACTTCTTTGAACATAATCTCAACAATTATGTTTAGTTTCACATAGATTATATGTGTGGTTCTATTTGTAGAAATTAGTAGAATTATGTTCTCCAAAAATGCACAAGATTCATTGAAAATTTGAGCTACATCACCACAAATAGACAAATTGTAAAAGACCTACTAGAGTAATACTGGACAACCACCAAAGTAATTTTACCTCTAATATGTTAATGCTTCCATACAATGCTAATCCTACACAAAGATAACTACAATTTCTCCCATGGTAATGGCTGGAATGCCAAAGATACACACAGACAATCGAAACAATAAACCAACAACATACAAATAACCAACCCTGACCATATTTTTTGATAGAAGAAGGAAGCTTTAAGTTCAATTTCTACAACCATACAGAACGATAATCTCTTATAAATCTATGAAATGGGTATACACACAGACAACCAAAACAATAGACCAACATTTAAGTACAATTGCTCTTAAGGTAATAGGTATGCATATGTTATACATATATGTACACATATGCATACATATATACATGAATATGTTGTAAAATTGAGCTGCATTGTTTGGGATTAAATATTATAGAGAAATAGGAAAATTATAAAAATCCTATAAGGAAAACATTGGAGAATGACATACATCTGATTCATGAGTATCATCATAATAGCTCTAACAGTTGTTACATAGACTGCTTGTCTTGTACCAATATGTTGTGTGATACTCTTTTCCCTACTGTCCAACTTTCACATAATGTGCATACTTGCTGATAGGCACTTGCTCGGGATGTGAGTGAGTTTATCCTTGTGCATTTTTCGTCTTCTACCCATTATCATAGGAGGAATTGTAGTTGAACCTTATTTTTTTGCTCAATAAATATGCTTAAGGTTAGTATTTTTTATTACCTTACATTTATTTTTTTGGTTATCTATTTCCATCTGTGTTGTTGGATGCATTATCATTGTACCATTTCTAGATTATGAACATGATGGATATAAAATTAGTTTGGTAGCTAGTAAGTGTTATTGTTTCTACTATCTCTTTTATCTGTTCAATTTATTTGTTTCAAATTTTGAGTGGGTTCCCCATCGGCTTGGAAAGAGGATTTGTTATGCAATCGCTCTTTTGCAAATTCTCTATTTGACTGCAAAAAATATTGCTAGGTGATATAGCTTGAATTGTTGATTAAGCCTGTTCCATTGTGGGGAGGTTGTGCAGATTATTGGTGCTCATTGGCTTTATGAGTTCTAATTAATATGGGTTTCGTACCAAACAATGTAGCTTCAAATTTGAATTGAAAAACCAAGTTTTACACAGACTACTTGCCTTCTATGAGAATGTTTAATGTGGGTTCCAACTCATCTGTGATTTAGATATGATTTTTAGCTTTTCTTTTAATAGTTGTTTTGCAATTTTCTGATTTTTTCTATAATATTTAGTGGGAAATAATGTTGCTTGAATTTTCAATTGAGAAGTAAAGGATGTGTCTAATACTTGTTATACAATTCTCTATTTGTCTTTGATATTTACCTATAAAGGATGTAGGTTGAACCTTGTATCAATATGTTTCAAATTTTATTTTCTGCCTATAAGTTCAAATAAATCAGAAAGGTTTCTTTTACATAAAAAGATGTAGGGTCCCCAAAATGCAAGTAAGCATCCAGGCTGGATTTTCCCTTAGCTGACTGGTTGAGAAGGCTTCAAATTCAACCCTTTTGCTTCCTATACTAATGCCAAACTTCGAAGTAGACGATATGGAATAAGAAACCAAAAGGGTTTGAATTTCTAGCTTTCCCAATTGGTTAATTGAGGGGAAAAACAATTTGGATGTTTCTTGTCTTCATAAATTCTAAGCTCAAGAGTTAGATGGTGATTAAAAAATATACTATACACAAGTATTTAGTTATAATCTTGTGTATATAAACACATATATACATATGTACATATGGATACATATATATGCTTATATGTGTGTGTTTGTAAATGTGTTCATAAAGGGGAACTTCAATGCATATATGTACTTGATTATTTCTACACATATATACATGCATATATTCTACATTCAAGCTCCATTATTTGCCATTAAATATTATAGATAGATAGGAAAATCATAAAAGAACTATTAGGAAAAGACTGAAGCATGACATATGTTTGATTCTTTAGTAATGGTTGTTGTTTCTTTTGTTATTAAGGAAGGAAAATATATTGATTAATTTGCATTGCCAAAAGAGCCATAGCGGTGTTGCTTTAAAATTATAGTATTGTAAGAATCGTCTTCCTTGGCTTTGTTGTCTAACAAAATAGAGGTTTACCAAACTTTTGTGCTATGGAATTTGTAAGACGTTTTGTATTGGTATTTTGCATGAATATTTTTCCCACAATATTGAATACCAAGCAACATAGGCCAAATCTACAATTAATGCTGTGATGTTATACACATTTTTGGACAAATTATTTCACCATATGATTCTTGCCATAACATAGTAAAATTTACAATCTACATAAATACATATATATATAGAAATAATAAAATCCTGCATGCACACACATAAAGCATCCTAAAAGATAGAGAGATACATATGAGGGTATATACATTTGCATTTATTATTTTTATTCTTCTTGATGTATCCCTTGGTTTTTGCATACCATTTAAAGTATATTTCTATTCTTCTCATTGTATCTCATCTTCTTAAAAAAGTATTAAAAGTGAAATGGATATAAATAGATATTTGTAAGTTGTGTACCAATTAGCATTTGGATGCTGCAGTACACTGATCTTTTTTTTAATTGTGAAATAGAGTTGTAAATTAGTGAACTCAAATTGCAACATTGTGTCATTGCAAATAAGCTTGTAGAACTATGTCTATGGAAGCAAGCTTTGTCAATGGGTTCACAAAGGCTCCCAATGTTGATTTGTTGCCAGCCCCCATTGGTCCCTCCACGGAGTTTGGCTTTGAGGGTGTGACCGCCCAACCTTCAGCTCCTGATTCGGTAAGTATGGTTTCGCATTATCTTATACTTGTTACAAATTTGGTGTTATTATTTCCAATTCTCTTCGCTTCTAGGTGTACATCTACATGGGCCATCTTGACAAAGCATATAGATGCAGAACTATATATGCATTCCTATTTTCTAGCATATAAAAGGATTGCTTTGATGTATATGTATATCTTTATGTATATGTATGTATATATATGTATATGTATATGTGTATTTATATGCATATGTATATTTATGTATATGCGTATATATGTCTATGCATATATAAATGTATATGTATGTATATATGTATATATATACGTATATGTATATGTATGTGTATGTTTGTATATGTATATGTATGTATATGTATGCATGTATGCATATTCATATGCATGTGTATGTATATGCATGTGTATATATGCATATGTGTATGTCTATTGACATGCAAAAACAAGTACTACAATATGATAGATCAAATATGAGTAAATAGATTTTGTGCTTTCGCTATGAAATGAATGGCACAATGGCTCTTTCGACAGTGCAACCTAATGAAAGTATAGTTTTTGACACTACAACAATCAATATTTTATATGTATATGTATATGTATGTATATGTGTATGTATATGTCTATGTATATATATATATATGTATATGTATATATATATGTATATATGTATATGTATGTGAAGTACCTATAAAATCTGCACATGAAACCATCTTAAACATTCATTAGAAGAGTTAGTTTAACAATGCAAACTACAAATACCTCTATGAAATAACATGTCTATGCTCAAGAAATGCCACAAATAATAGAAAAAAGATCAAGAAGACATTACAAAAGCAAGACAATCACCTATTCCATATTGGATTCGTGTCAAATGTGCAAATGACCCTTTCCCAATCCTTGCTCAAAAGCTAAAATGATGAGATGCAATGGAGATGAAGAGAAAAATTATTTCTCAAACCAAGAGAGTAAATTTGCATGTAGATGTAGATGAGTTGATGAAGATTAAGGCCTTTATTTATAGATTTTCTTGATGAGAGATTGACCAAATGGATGAATGTGGGACTAAAAATAGACCAATGAAAAGAGGCCACTTGTCAACTTGCCATAGGTTGAGGGATGTGCAAGATTTGGGAAATGTGCCCAAGAGAGGGAGTTTCAAATTCAAATTTGTGCAATAAATTTTGAGAGGGGGACATGAAAATGGGAAATTAATACAATGTTGGAGGGGACAAGTCAACTTGTCCTCATTTTCAAACTTGAGGGAATATTCCCCATAAATGCCATGTTGAAAGAAAATAAGGAATTTAATAAATCAACAAATTGATTTATTTGTGCAAGTGGGGATATCTAGAGGATGTGATGGGTGATTAGGTTAGGCTAATTAGGATTAGATTAGCTTAATGATGATTAGGATGATTTTGACTTTTATGACTTAAATATTTGATTTATTTAATTCAGAAAAGGATGGAATATGCATTTGGATTTAATTAAATGAATGCTTGATTTATTTGATTAAAATGAACAAACTTAGGAATGAACTTAATGAGTTTAATTTATCTGATGAATGGATGAAGGTGAAATTGATTAATTAAATGAGCGGATGCATGTGAATCCTGGTTTACTTGATGAATGCATAATGCTAATTTTGTATGTCTAAATTTTGTCCCTCTTTGAAGCAATGTACTTGTTGCGTTGGTTCAAAGAATAAACTTGCCGTGATCAAAATTCAATTTTTAAAATTTTTTTTTGGTTTCCCCCGCAGAAAGAAGTACAGTAGTACATTGCCCCCTTGAGAGATCGAGTGAAAATATTCGATTTGAGGGTCGATCTCACGATAAAGAGGTTTAAAATGGATGGTTATGGACGATGATGCAAATGAGATGATGCTAAGATGCTTAGAATAACAAATCTATATTATCTTAAACAACTTAAATGATGATATGATGTGATGATTGGATGAGATGGATGATGTGATATGCTATGATTATGAAAATGTATGATTTATGTAGATGCTTAGACTAATAGAGCTATATTATGATGATGAACATGTATGTGAGATGATATGCTGAATACTGATGGTTTGTGGATGTAGGATGGATGTAAGATGGATGCATTAGTGATTTAGATGATGACAAGAGGATCCAACAAGTCCATGATTTGACGAGACTTTATTAGAGATGATGATGATGATGATGATAGATGATTTGATTATCAAGGATTGGGATTTAAAAAGGGCAATTTACCTTAGTTTGATAACACATGTAGATACAATGCATCAAGGTATAAAGAACCAGGATGGTGTTGTACCTAGTGCGATGGACTTTGACTCAACAAACAGATAGAAGTATTCTTTTTCACACTTGACATACAGAAACCTTGCTAGGAAGTACCTAACAAAGCAAGTATTCACCAAGTTATTTTACAAGAACATCCAACAAGCACAACAGACAAAAGATAATGATTGTTGCTCCATTCCTATCTCTCTAAATCCTTCATTCATATATCATCGAGAGGTCCTTGGAACGAGTGCAATAGGATAAATCAAAAGAAAAGATCAAGTATGCAAACAAGCCAATGTTCTTCATACCTCTAGCCAAAGGGATTTGTTTTGATAGGATAAGAATCCAAAGTGATATCCAAAATGATGCCCATTGTCAGAACAATATATCCTAGGACATGCATTGTATAGGATGATGATTGTTTGATAAGTTGATTGATAGGCTATTGATATAAGGTGAATTGACATGTTTGTGAATGATCAAGAGTTTGATTTTGTTTTAATTGTTTTTTGTTTCAATTTTGATTTTACAATTAAAGATTGATTTTGCCGATTGTTGTGATTATTTCTGTTTGTTTTGCTAAAGGATGAAGGTGATGATTAGTTTATTATGGATGATTGATTATTGCGAGTGAAAGCGAAATGGGACGGGTGGATTTTTTCAAATATTTGGATGTTTTTGACATTTTTGGAATGCTTTGAGGCTGTTTTTGGCGTTTTCAAGATTTTACAACTGTTTTGATTTTTGATTTTTTCGAATGTTTTTGGATTTTGGTGTTTTTTTAATGTTTTTAGATTTTGCGTTTTTTGAATGTTTTTGGATTTTGTGTCTCGGGGGCTGATCAGATATTAGCCTTGCCTATGTTTAAGCTCAGAGATGATGTAGTTCAGTTTCCATGTTTTTGACATTTTTGACTTTTATGAATGTTTTTTGGATTTTGATATGTTTTGGATGTTTTTGGATTTTTTTGATGTTTTGGATGCTTTTAGATTTTTTGCATGATTTTGACTATTTCAATATGGACATGTGTGATGATATCAGTGCTTTGTTTTAGGATTTTGTTGAAGACCAAGCTAAGGTTGACTGATCGAATCGATGGATTGATGATGATGATAACATTGTTGAGGATACACAACAATGCAAGGATTTGATTGATCAGGATTGATAATGATAAAATTGTCAAAGATACATGACAATGCAAGGATAGTGTTTAAGCAACACAAGGATATCCCGAGATGATAATTTTCTGACTGGATTTAATTGATCAGGATTGTTGAAGCTTGGTTTAGAACAAAAATTGTTCAAATGATTTGACGTGATGTTTGAAGTGTAAATTAGATGCGACTGATAAAGATTGTTTGGATCGATGTTCGATAAAAGATGAAGACTGATAAGGAACATCTTCTTGTCAAAATATGCCATGGGCTAGTGATTTGGTTTTTTTCCTCACAAGTGGTGGACCAATTTGATTTCACATTTTCCAATGTTCATATCACCACATAAGTTGGAGGATATAGATCAAGATTTATTCCCGAAGCAAGATGCAAATATCTATCCCCAGTGTCTAGCAATGTATGGAATGTGATGGATGGATGCTTGGATAGGTGTGTGGATGGATGAATATGGTAAGTACGCCAAGGATTCCAAGGATTATCTTGCAATAAGATAAGGTGTTCGGATAAAGAATGTTCATTTGGATAATGCTTCATGGCTCAGATAATGCTGCATAGGATAGGATCAATAAAAATGACCCATGTCAAGATGTTAACCAATAAGCGAGTGTAAAGTGTTCCCCAAACTTTCATCAAGATCAAGATAATTTGGATGATGGACGTAGTGGATAAAAATGGATTGGATATATGGTTCATGGATGAATGGCTTTATTATGGATGAGATGGATGGAATGCTAGATTTATTATGGATGGGATGAGACGCTTTCATCTAAATTGGCGTACGTAGATGCTCGATTCCATACATGATTCCTGTTTTCTAGGTTTTCATCATGGTCTTGCCCAAAATGCCACTGTAGTGGTTTTCACTAGAGGATGATTTTTTTCTCTTTACTGTTTTCAATCCTTTTTTTATTTTTTTTATTTTTAGATTTTCATATTTTTTGATATTTTTTGAAAGATTTTAAGCTCATGTTGAATCACAAGGTGTTGTTGATGTAGATGCCCCTGTCATAATGTGCCATCGATATCTTGCTTGAAGAAGCTGCTTTGATAAGGTACGTGCACTTGAATACAACTTTTGAGATTCTTGGTCTACTTTGTCGATACCAGAGTTAACTTTGTCTTTGTGTGCACATTACGATAGAGTGCCTTCTGAATCCTTATGATGAAGGGTCATTGCCAATACATGGTAAATTTGAGAATTGGATATCATGTGTGGAGGAGTGGATGAAGTGTGTTTAGGGATAAGAGAAGGATTGGTTGACAGTTTGGAACCTTTGATTCTGCAAACTTGGGAAGATGAGCAATGATGGGTGGATACAAAAGTGTGCATGGAATTGGGACCAACTACTTGATACACTTTGTACATCACTTGAAAAGCCTACTTTTTCTTTTGTGGACATCCATGATGGATACTTTTCCCTTTTTTATTTTGCCCCATAGTTTCTTTGACTAATGGAGTTTGATAGGGATGATATTTCTTTATATTTTTTGGTATCCATTTGTATTTGATTTGTCCATTATGCTTCTTAGCTTCTCTTGATTTGATAACATTCTTTGTACTTTGATTTGAAACCTTCTTTTGATGTTGGTCCCAATTCATGGATGGGGTGATGGGTGGATGAAGATTCATGATGCGGCTAGTTGTAGTATTGACACTAGTTTCATCATAAGGACTCTTTGTGCTCCCTATGTTGATGTTTGCTTGAGACGAATCTACCCCTAGTATTGTGGAAGTGGTACCTTCATGCTTTGATTCTGCTTGTTTTGAGGTGTCTTGTTCAGTAAGCATGCTCTAAAAAATGACCACTGCATATGATTTTATTTGAATTGGATGCTCTGCTGAGTCTGGATTATACTGTTCTATCTGACTTGTTTCCTTGAGTGGATAATGTTGGACATCTTTATTCATGATGTCCTTAGTCTGAATTTGTGATATATCTGATACTGTTGTTGACAACTTTGTTTGGTTGTAGGAATCAATAACCTACTGATTTTGTGTTGCAATGTCAGGAATAAAGGAATCCTATTCTAAATGAAGATCATCTACGTGTCCATTCACAAAAATCATCTCATGGGTAGATGGAGGAATATGTGCTACATGGATATGATCATCTTGCATAGATAGGAGAGTGTCCATTAGATTATTGTAGTATCTTGAAGATACAAATTCTTGATCTTGAATGATTTCGGAGCTGCTTTTGACATGCTTTGGATCAAGTTCTTGACATGGATCAATTTCAAAGGATGGATTACCTATAAGGGGTTCTTGGTTGTCGTCATTAGACATGGTAAGTGGTTCAATATCCTCAAGTGTCAAGTTTAGGGTTCCTTCAATATTTGTCACCATGAGGTCAAAGGGGGTCAACATGTCTTGGAAGGGACCATTGCTAGACCTTGGTGAAAGACATTGATCATGCTTTGGAATAAATTCTTGAGATATGTCCTCTAACTCATTAGGTGATGTAGAGACATTTTCAACATGATCAGAGGTGAATGAATTGTGCATTATGTCAATAGGATCAAATAATCCTAACACTCCTTGAAATAGATCACCAAAAAGTGGCTCTTGATGTATGTTGAGTTGATCATTGGATGGGGTGGAGACATCTTCAATGTGCTCCTTAATTGAGAGATTGTGAATGTCTTCAACCATAGGGTCAAGTGATGTTGACATTTCTTGGATTGGATCATTGTTGATTGGTGGATTTTGATGATGATTGAAAAGTGACTCTTGAAATATGTTGATTTGATCATTGGATGAAGTAGACATAGTTTCAAGGTGTTCAATGGTGGATTGATCTTGATCCTTGTTCTCAACAATTGTCATTTTTTGTGTGTGTGCTTGTGTTTGTTGGGTAGCTTGAGAGGCTTGGGCAGCTTGAGAGGCTTGTTGCACTTGTTGAGCTTGTCTTTCTTGTTGTGTGGCTAGATATTGTTGGATGGCCTTTTGGAAGGCATGGTGAGCTTTTAGCGCAATGTCATATTGTCTTGCTGCATTTGGTTTTGGTGGAAGTGGTGGAAGATTTGGAATTGTGTTGGATGTAGTGATAAGTGGTTGAGATACACTTGGAGCAATCATGGTAATGAAGGGTTGAGATGCGATGGGTGTGAGAGTGGTGGTTGGAATGACTGAGGTGATAGGTCCTTGGGAAACCGTGTTTTGATTTTTCAGGATCAACATTGTTGTTTGATTAGATACCATTTGTTGGTACAATGTTGATAGTATATTCAAAGGATTTGATGTGATGGCTTGATTGGTGTTAGGTGGATTGATTTGGATGGAGTGATTGGTGCTAGGTAAAGGGGGAAGCCCTAAACCAAGGAATGATGTTGATATGGGTAATGGTGGTGGAGATGTCTCTTGGCGCAATGACTCAACTATTTTGGTAAGTGCAACAATTTGATCTCACCAAATTTGATCTTGATTTCGATCTTGACTCCCTTGATATAGTTGATCTGGATTTTGTTTAAGCAAATTTGGAGTGTGTACTTGTGTTTGATTTTGGACAATGTTCTATTTTGGGATGACACTCAGATTTGGCATGATAGGTTGAAATTGAAGATTGTTGATGTTGGGAATCACATTGCCTTGACTTGGAGTTGTTAACATCTTGTTTGGATTTTGAACAATATTCATATGATTTGCAAACATATTTATCCCAAAGTTTTTTGGATTCATGTTTGGAAAACTTGTACTTGGTACATTCTTATTTGGCTTGTAGGGATTTGGTGGGATGATGTTGTTCGTTTGGAGGCTCATGCTTTGATTGTTCGGTCAAAAAACTTGTAGGTTTGGATTTAGATCTACCATTGGAAATTGTGTTCCAATCTTTGATTTGGGCATACTCACACTTGTTGTGCCATTGACATTTTTAGAAGGTAATGATCCCATGTATGGATTGTATAAGTGCGAGTTTTGATAATCAATCGACATTGTAAGGCTTTGAAAGTTCAATTGATTTGGATTACTCATGATGTATGGATCAAGTTTGTATTCCATGTTCCTCTTGTGTTTTGATCTTGTTGCAAAAGTGACCTCTAATGTTCTTAGGACTAATGATGAGATGAAGGATGAAAAGGGGAAATGATATGAGTGTTGAGCATTTTAGGAACTTTGGATCAATGCTAGACCTAGGGTTTGATTTTAGTCGATTTGATTTGGATAATGAAATTGTAAACCCTAAGATGTTAGATGTTATCTTAAGATGAAATTTTTCAAAGGGGTGCTATTTTAACTAGAGGTATGAGAAAGGATGCATTCCCATACTCCTAACTGAACAAAGTGATTTTTGGTTTGATGATTTACCCAAGTCTAGAATGATGTTTTCAAAAGCTCTAAAGTTGTTTGTGGGATGAAGATGAAAAATGTTTGGGGTGGATGAAGTGTTTGATTTGATCCTAAATGAACCTAGGAAGGACTTGTTTATGAGACCAAGATAGTGAAGAACATGCCTTTCTGTAAGAGTAATTCAAAATCAAAAGACCAATGTTTGTATGAAAACCTTATGACCAAAAGATACCAAGCACATATGTAGGGTCCAATTGATTTAATCTTTTCTTAATGGATCCTTTTTACCACAAACACGCTCTTGATTAGATTTTGAATCTATATGTCTAATGTCTCAACTTTCCACTTATCCCGCAAAGTGTATTATGTGGAAACCAAGGAAATTTGAGGCAAGAACTACCTATTGTTGACCTTTGTAGGATAAAATTGAGATGAAATACAAATGTTTAGAAGCCTCTAAGGATATGAATCCCAAGGGCAAGCAATAACATGTGAATTTGTTCAAGGATATTTGCCTCTCCTAAAGGTTTTGCAATTTTGTTGTTTCGTTGAATGTTGGTTTCAATGTTTTCGATTAAAGTATTGTGTTTTCAAACTAACTCACAAGAAATAACAATAGCTCAATTGGTACATTTTTCTTGGTGGGCTTGCCTCATGCCCTTCGTAGAAGAGATGATTTTACATGCAACCAAGGAAAAAATATAAAGGTATGTTAAGAATGAAGTCTTAACCTTTATATTTCAACCAAGATTGGACATGGCAAGTAACTTCTTGGAATCTAAGTTCCAATGCACCACTTTGGTAAACTTGGTGAATGAGTCAATAGGCCACTACAAACAAGGGTTCTATTTCAGACTTTCCATTCATGGAGATTGACCCATATGGCAAGAGTCCCCTTTCAGATCCATCTTGTCGGAATCAACTGCGTGATATTGGTGTTTACTCCAATACCCACATTTATATACCGGTTGGTAATACTTTTGGCTTTATAGTGTTACCGGTTGAGTCGTTCCCTTGGGTGAGTACTTTTTCCCGAAGGCAGGCCCTCTAAGATAGACAAAAGCGAGTAAACGTATTCATAGTTCGATCAAAATTCATTTAGAAACAAAGGGAGAACATATGCAATAGGTTTACTCACACTTGCACAAGATTTTGTTCAATTTTAAACCCAAATTGAAGTGTGGAGGCAATCTTTTATGTAACTTAATGTCATCAAAAATACTTTTGGTTCTCAAGATCACCGTGAAGCGCAAGAGAAGTGCATATGCCTTTTTAGATGAGATTACTTTGAATAAGAGATTACAAAACATGAAAAAAATGTGTTCATTTTAAGACTCAAAGCAATGATGAATTCGTTTTAAAGCACCAAATGAAATGTGAGTTAGCCGAAAATAGAAAATTAAAGCATACGAAAAACTCTCCAGGCATTTTGAAATGTTGGTTTTTAAAAAACCAAAGGTGAGTTAGCATGAAAAAAAAAATTAAGGCATGAAATGGAAGCCCTTAAGCATTAAAAAATGCCGTGTGAGTTTCAAATTTTGATGCTCAATTCTTCAACTTCAACTTCACTTTCATTTTCGCTTAACTCCAATGCTTGATTCCAATGTCGATTTCACCTTCGCTTTCCTTTGTTAGCCTTTTCCTTTGTTTTCCTCATTTTCGTTTCGCTTTCCTTCACACCTATTCCAAGAAAAAAAGATAATTATGTGATGATCATTATTAAATTAAAATCATTTTAACCATCAACTTCAAATAATGAAATGAAAAAATTAATGATTTCAAATCAATAAAATGAAACCCAATTTGCAATTTAGATAAAGATTTATAATAGTTTAAGGAATATTTCAAATCCCCTTGACTCAACCTAAAAAAAAAATCATCAATGAGTGACCCCATGATATAAATTCCTTCTATGATTTTACTCTCTTGATGGCGTCTTATCTTCCCCTAGGAAAATGTTAGACATGAGTGGTTACTTGTTTTAAATGAGTTTACTCTCACATGCAACTTTAAAAATATGTTCATAAGCATGTGTGGGAGATAACGTTAAATATTTAACTTAAATCCTTCAAAGATTACGATGTCCCCCCAAAATATTTGCATTTATTACAATGCTTGGATAATGAGCGAAGTATAGATCCACTTTCCTACATATAAGAGTAGCTTGGCAAGATATCTCAAGAGCCCAGTCAGTCACAGTCAGAAAATAATGAATGCAGATAAAAAATATTGAGTTTGTATGTACTTATCATAAATAAAAGACTCGAAGTCAATCAAAAGGGGTAGATTTCTTGATAACAGATGCACGAAAGTCCTTGATAACAAATAGCTGTGAATATAGCTTGAATTAAATGCGACTAAGCAATTTGCAGGTTCGATTTGTGTTCCAACTTGCAGAGACAAATCTTATAAACTCTATGGTGGGAATGAGAGGTTGCATTGGGACTCGGTGAGAATAAGATCCAAATAGATTGTTTGTTTTTCTCTAAAGAGATTGGAGCCCTATTATATCTTCCTTTTCCTGACCCAACTAAACAAATTGAACACTGAGAATCCTAACTGTGAGGAGTGAAGCAATTCCTCCTCCCACTCGCATCATTACTTGTCCTACCCAAAACCTGAGATCTCCTTTCAAGATGAGGAAGCAATGTGGGGAATATTTTCTCCTTTATATTGTTTGTTTAGCCTCCCACCAAAACTATACATTGATCCAACTACTACAACTGCCTCCATAATTGATTTCAAGAAAGCTTGTGATGCCTAGATATATAATCAAAGAGTAGTGTATTTAATACAGAAAAAACTAAGATATGTATAGTTCAAAGATAGGTTACCACTACAATTGAAGGGTGGTCTCCTTCTCTGGCATGCTCTCTGCCTGCACCAAAAGGTGAGCTTTGGAATAGGGTGTGGACAAGCATCATTATGAACAGAGTATGAGGGTGGTGATAGAGAACCTGACATACTACGTAGACATGTGAACTACTTGACAGAAAGCCTCAAAGAGATGTGGTATCAAGGATGAATGAGCATAGGATGTGTGCAATGTAATGCCCTGTCTTGTAACCTAAGGAATGTTGCAATTGTCTACTAAAGTGAAATATATATTTTTTAAAGTGTTAATATTAACTTAATTAGTTGCATACATTCTCTAAGTTACGCGATGTCACACTACTTGAGATTCCATAGACGAATTTAGTATTTAGCATTGCATGTATTTAATTAACATAAACTTAAAAGTAAACATTGCTCAACATTTGAATTCCATTCATGATAGTATAAAGTGCAAATAAGATTCTTACATTGCATTTGAAATAACATTACAATACTCATTCTTCAAATGAGGTAGAACAAATAATAATTTACAATTACATTTTACAAATGTTCACCTCATAACAATTGAGGGATGTTTCAAATACAAGATTTCCAATGATACAATAAAGGAAGTACATATATATATCCAAATACGATCTCTCCATCCATGAAGCTCTTGTTGCCATGATCATAAACTGGGGACCCAACGGAGTAAGGTGCACATTCCACCCAACCATGTGGTACCCGTAGGTCCAACCCCTGTGCTAGGAGATAGCAATAAGGTTACCTAGACATAACCTACAAACCCTAGACACAAGTAAAAACCATAGAAAATATATACAAGTACACACTTAACTTATTGGTTACATTGCTTCCAGATTTAGGACAATCAAATATACTAAGTTCACAAGGAAACTGTTATTTTAGGTGGAGTGTCATCACAATGTTGCATAGGTTACCCTGGTGTTTCTTCCTAGGTTATGGCCCCCAACTTGGGTTACCCTGGCAACCTCTTACGAAACCTGGCCCCTCATGCAAACTGTTGCGGTATCGAATATCTTTTAAAATAACAAGATATCGATTTGCCATTCCAGGCCTTCTCAACTTATTCTCAAGACTAAACTAGCCCTCGAGTCTATAAGCGAGGCATACTAATCTAGTTAAATATTTTAGAATACCCATTGTGTTGATTTAGTTTTCACTGACTTACTAACTCTACATGAGTTACCCAGACACCACTTTGTGTGTCGGCCCTCACACAGAGCCACTCCCCTAAAAATAACACAAAGAATCTAAGTTCACTAACTAAGGTATACAAGGTGCACAAGAAACATCATATAATTCTTCACATTTCATAATGAACATCAAGTGTATGTTCATAAAACTAGGTGTCTAAACACCATGCAAAACCATGTGCACAACCTTAGTCAACACAATAATTCTATTTAAACAATAACAACTCCCACATTATACAACTTATCTGGAAGACTTGTACATCTAAAACATTCCCAATTTGCCCAATAAAAAGAAACACAATTTAAAGGAAATCAAAACATTAGGAATTCTACATTAGGATTTACTAAATCCAGTCAATCAAAATATGATGTACAAAATTAATCATCTACGATTTAATTTATCTTCCATTCAATACAAAAATCAAATCTATAATTTGCTCAATGTCATAACCACATATTATAATGAGATAAACTCAAGAATATCAGTTTAATTTAAACATAAATAACTGTCATAATAAATTAATTGTTAAATATCCCATTAATAACATAAATATTTCATATTTACTTAGCATTAAATAAATATATAATTATAAGTATTATATATATATATTATATTATTAATATATATTACATATATCATATATACATAATAATTATAATTTATATAAGTATTAATACAAAATAACTTACGATAAAACATATAATATTAAAGAAATTTTTGCATGGTTTTAAAAATACAAGATTAGGGCTTTTAACCCTATCCATATGCAGGCTGCACTGTGGGTAGGGCTGCCTTCGCAGCCCGTCCCACAGGGCTCGGCCGTGGGTGGGGCTGCCACAACAGCCCTCCCCACAGGGCTCAGCTATGGGCGGCTGAGCCGAGTGTTGCTTGTGAGGGCAGCGCTAGGCTTAGCCCTCACTGCCATCCCCCTGTGGGGTCGGCCGTGGGTAGCCCCGCCCAATTCGCTACAAATTTTACAA
This sequence comes from Sequoia sempervirens, assembly GCA_007258455.2. Taxonomy (NCBI): domain Eukaryota; kingdom Viridiplantae; phylum Streptophyta; class Pinopsida; order Cupressales; family Cupressaceae; genus Sequoia; species Sequoia sempervirens. The sequence continues at coordinate 465,386,012 of VDFB02270651.1, read as the reverse complement.
TTTTTTTTTATAAACTAAAATTTTTATATAATGAAAAATATATGGCGAATTTTATTTCGTTTTATTTTTTAAAATACAAATCACAAATCCCTCTGTACGGCGATTTCTCTATTTTTTTTTTGAATATAAAATTTCCTCAATCCAATTTATATATGAAAGTATATATGTGAATAAAATATATATACAAATTCAACAGGGTTTTTCTATGGGGAAATTTAGAAAATTCTACAGGTTTGTAATGGGGAATTTGAGAAATTTTAGCAGGGTTTTACAATAGAAAATACGCACAAGAATTTCCAATCAAATTTTAATTTATCCCCAAAGGTTTCAATTGTCATTTCCCCAAATAGTTGATTTGCTTAACAAATTCTTACTCAAACTATTTCCTATAGGAGCTTTTAACAAAGAAATAATAAATCCTCTACAGACTAATTTGCCGAGAAGAATACAGAAGTCACAAAGCACAATAGTTTACTCTGCAAACTTCTAAATTCATAATTTAACAAATTTGCACAAATCTAACTCTTAAACAGGAAATCTTTCAAAGTGAGATAAATTAATTTAAATAGAAAAATACCTGTTTCCCTATAGCTTGTAAAACTTGGCTGGTGAAGAGTAGCTTTGCTTGTAGCTTCCAAATCCTTTCCCGAACACAAAATCCCAAAATATGCCAAAAACTCAACCAGAGATCTTCCAGAAATATACAACCATTCACAAAGGAAATCACAAATTTTTCTCAAAAGCAATTTTTAACAGAACCCTATTCTTTTCATTTCCCGTGAAGAAGCAATCTTCTATTTTTCCCCAAATCTCATATAACATCCAAGAAAATTCTCAACAAGAAGCAATTAATTCCACTGCCACACATGTTGAGAATAAAATATCTTCTTAACAACCTCACGACAATCTTTTATTTCTTCCTTATCAAAAATTGAATGCATTTCTAGATTTAAAGAATTCAAACTTTAGAAATGCAATTTCCCTTTTCTTTATTTATTTTATTTATCTAACAATTAAAATACCATTACCCACATAACAATTAATTTTAAATTTAAATCTATTCACACAATTAAGGTAACTTTAATTTAATTAATTAATTAATTTAATTAAATAATTTTAATCTTAGTGATCAAATTACTTAACCAAACAAACTAATCAATTAATTAAATAAAATGTAAGACTTTATTTTCAACATTTAAAATTAATTTAAATAAACAGTAAATTAAGGAACAATAAACTATCATTAAATTAACAAAATTTTCCTTTCCAAATAATTAATCCAATCAGGGACAAACAAGACAACTAAAGACTCCAAACTAAAAATGACTGTATACTGTGACTGAGTTTAAGACTAGACTAGGATAAACCATGTTACTACCTCCCAATCAACATTTCTGTTGAGTCTTGACACGCTCAGACCTGAGTAACCAGGTGGAGTTGGTGTCATGTACCTGCAATCTTGCAATCAAGCAAATAATATGCATATATACATAATCCATTATACAAGCACATCGTGTAGAGAAATTCACAGAAATCACAGGGCACTCGTAAGCGAGTGATGCAACTCCGTTCTCCACACCAATACACGTCACATCAAACTGACAATTAAAATAATAGTTAATCTACCATAAACATATATATAGCAATAACATCTGAAGGAAACATCTACACTAATACAAAGCATGTCAGAAATTAATTATCACCATACAATGTTTATCATATCACAAAACGAATCTACTGTCACTCAAAAGTCAGGGATCAAAATATCCAAACCAAAGTACCAAAGTCTAACAGTGTGAAAACATACTAACATAAATCACAAGCAAAATGGAGGGGTACTACATCCTCCCCCCTAGGATCAGGCTTACTCCTGGAAGCCTGCTAATAGAAAACAAATAACACACACATCTAAAATAGGTCCTCCCAAGAAATAGAAGACTAGCCACTAGGATCCCTCTAGATCAGTACTCAATCAATGTCTTGACCCCTGAGGATCAACTCCTGATGTAGAAGGATGTGCACTGTTTCCAAAGAACAAAGCCAGTCCTCCACCAGGAACCTCTCCAACTACACGTTGGTGCTAATCCTGGTGGTTATCCACCATGGTAAACACCCTATGGGACCTGCCTGCATCACCCACGATCGACTCTAAAGTTGCCGGTCTTTGACTAAATCCAGAAGTGCCCTTCTGAGGACACTGACGAGTAATGTGACCCTATTGGCCACAAGAAAAACATTCTATACTCCTTCTAAATCCTCTATCACCTAAAGGTACACTAGACCGTGGAAAACTACCTCCACTAACTGCAAACTGAAAAATCTATATAGGCTGATTAGAATGATCATGTTGCACTCGCTATCCACTCTGATCTCCCTCATACTGAAACCAACCACCACCATGTTGAGACTAAAAAATGTTATCCTGTTGGGACTGAGTATTCTTATTCTTTTGAGAATTACATTGTTGTTGCTGCTATCCACCCTTAGAGGGTGTTTGTTGGTTCCTAGAGGAACCCCCTATTTGCACCTATCCACCCCGTGGACTAAAACCTGCTAGAAGAGCACTGCCTATTTGTACTCCTATGTGACCACCTAATGACATAACAAGATTCTCTTCCACTATACGAGCCTTCTCCACAGCAACTTCCATACTCTTTGGCTCAAAGACTCTAACTCCACCACTAATGCGGGCATTTAAACCCTTGATAAAATGTTGTACCAACATTGCCTCATCATCTCCAACTCCTGCATATTGCTTGAGTTCATAAAATCTACATTCATATTGCTCAACAGATAGAGCCAACTGATGTAAATCATGAAACTCGTCAGCCTATCATTGCCTCTAGTGTTCCGATAGGAACCGTGCTCTAAACCTCTCCAGGAACATCTCCCAAGACACTGACCCAATATCTAAGTGGAGCTTCTACTCCTCCAAGTGCCACCAAGTAGAGGTGAATCCTCTCAGATGCATGATAGCGCATCTCACTCGGGTATTGCTACTGTATGGGTGCATAACGAAACATCTACCCAAGTCCAATAGCCAGGTCTCTACCTCTAAACCACCTCTTGTACCATCAAAAGTAGGAGGGCGTTCCCTCAACAAATCCCACATGTGTCCTACAATAATAGCATCCTGATGTACTATATCATCTACTCTCCTTGGAGATCTATCACACTCTCTAACTACCTCCTAATCAACTTCCTGTCTAGGTCCAAGTCGAGCTAGGACCTCCTCTAATAATGGGCATAACTCTGAACCCTCTACTCCTGACTGTTCAAGAATCTGTCCCTCATTCCTCTGATCCAACTACTCTGCCTGATCACTCTAATGAGGGCTTAGAGGGGGAGTAATATGAGGGATTGGCCCTTGGCCTCCACCTCGACCTCTACCACGACCTCTACCATGTCGTCTAGGCATGATCCTACACATAAACAATAACGAGTCTCAGATACTAATCAACCAAGGCTAACAAATAGCGACACTATGTACTAGGTCAACCTAATGGGCTCGTGATTACGTAGAGTGTCCAGTGTTAGAACCTTGGCTCTGATACCAATCTATAATGCCCCATCTTGTAACCTAAAAAATGTTGCAATTGTCTACTAAAGTGAAATAATTTTTTTTTTTAAAGTGTTACTATTAACTTAATTAGTTGCATACATTCTCTAAGTTATGCGATGTCACACTACTTGAGATTCCATAGATGACTTTAGTATTTAGCATTGCATGTATTTAATTAACATAAACTTAAAAGTAAACATTGCTCAACATTTGAATTCCATTCATGATAGTATAAAGTACAAATAAGATTCTTACATTGCATTTGAAATAACATTACAATACTCATTCTTCAAATGAGGCAGAACAAATAATAATTTACAATTACATTTTACAAATGTTCACCTCATAACAGATGTTTCAAATACAAGATTTCCAATGATACAATAAAGGAAGTACATATGTATATCCAAATATGAGCTCTCCATCCATGAAGCTCTCATTGCCATGATCATAAACTGGGGACCCAACGGAGTAAGGTGCACGTTCCACCCAACCATGTGGTACCCGTAGGTCCACCCCCATGCTAGGAGATAGTAATAAGGTTACCTAGACATAACCTACAAACCCTAGACACAAGTAAAAACCATAGAAAATCTAGATACAAGTACACACTTAACTTATTGGTTACATTGCTTCCAGATTTAGGACAATCAAATATACTAAGTTCACAAGGTAACTGTTATTTTAGGTGGAGTGTCATCACAATGTTGCATAGGTTACCCTGATGTTTCTTCCTAAGTTCTGGCCCCCAACTTGGGTTACCCTGGCAACCTCTTACGAAACCTGACCCCTCAAGCAAACTGTTGCGGTATCGAATATATTTTAAAATAACAAGATATCGATTTGCCATTCCAGGCCTTCTCAACTTTATTCTCAAGACTGAACTAGCGCTCGAGTCTATAAGTGAGGCATATTAATCCAGTTAAATATTTTAGAATACCCATTGTGTTGATTTAGTTTTCACTGACTTACTAACTCTACATGAGTTACCCAGACACCACTTTGTGTGTTGGCCCTCACACAGAGCCACTCCCCTAAAAATAGCACAAAGAATCTAAGTTCACTAACTAAGGTATACAAGGTGCACAAGAAACATCATATAATTCTTCACATTTCATAACGAACATCAAGTGTATGTTCATAAAACTAGGTGTCTAAACACCATGCAAAACCATGTACAAAACCTTAGTCAACACAATAATTCTATTTAAACAATAACAACTCCCACATTATACAACTTATTTGGAAGACTTGTACATCTAAAACATTCCCAATTTGCCCAATAAAAAGAAACACAATTTAAAGCAAATCAAAACATTAGGAATTCTACATCAGGATTTACTAAATCCAGTCAATCAAAATATGATATACAAAATTAATCATCTAGGATTTAATTTATCTTCCATTCAATACGAAAATCAAATCTATAATTTTCTCAATTTCATAACCACATATTATAATGAGATAAACTCAAGAATATCAGTTTAATTTAAACATAAATAACTGTCATAATAAATTAATTGTTAAATATCCCATTAATAACATAAATATATTTCCATATTTACTTAACATTAAATAAATATATAATTATAAGTATTATATATATATATATTATATATATATATATAATATATATTATATAATTAATATATATTACATATATCATATATACATAATAATTATAATTTATATAAGTATTAATACAAAATAACTTAAGATTAAACATATAATATTAAAGAAATTTCGCATGGTTTTAAAAATACAAGATTAGGGCTTTTAACCTATCCATATGCAGGCCGCACTGTGGATAGGGCTGCCTTCGTAGCCCGCACCACAAGGCTCGGCCGTGGGTGGGGCTTCCACCGCAGCCCCCCCCACAGGGCTCGGCTGTGGGCAGCTGAGCCGAGCGTTGCCTATGAGGGAAACGCTGGGCTTGGTCCTCACTGCCGTCCCCCTGCGGGGTCGGCTATGGGTAGCACCGTCCAATTCGCTACAAATTTTACAATTTTTTTTTTTAAACTAAAAATTTTATATAATGAAAAATATACGGTGAATTTTATTTTGTTTTATTTTTTAAAATTCAAATCACAAATTTTCCTGTACGGCGATTTCTCTATTTTTTTTTTTGAATATAAAATTTCCTCAATCTAATTTATATATGAAAGTATATATGTGAATAAAATATATATACAAATTCAACAGGTTTTTTTTTATGGGGAAATTTAGAAAATTCTATTGGTTTGTAATGGGGAAATTGAGAAATTTCAACAGGGTTTTACAATAGAAAATACGCACAAGAATTTTCAATCAAATTTTAATTTAGCCCCAGAGGTTTCAATTGTCATTTCCCCAAACAGTTTATTTGCTTAACAAATTCTTACTCAAACTGTTTCCTACATGTGCTTTTAACAAAGAAATAATAAATCCTCTACAAACTAATTTGCCAAGAAGAATACAGAAGTCACAAAACACAATAGTTTACTCTGCAAACTTCTAAATTCATAATTTAACAAATTTTCACAAATCTAACTCTTAAACAAGCAATCTTTCAAAATGAGATAAATTAATTTAAATAGAAAAATACCTGTTTCCCTGTAGCTTGTAAAACTTAGCTGGTGAAGAGTAGCTTTTCCTGTAGCTTCCAAATCCTTTCCCGAACACAAAATCCCAAAATATGCCAAAAACTCAACCAGAGATCTTCCAGAAACATACAACCATTCACAAAGGAAATCACAAATTTTTCTCAAAAGCAATTTTTAACAGAACCCTATTCTTTTCATTTCCCGTGAAGAAGCAATCTTCTATTTTTCCCCAAATCTCAGATAACATCCAAGAAAATTCTCAACAAGAAGCAATTAATTCCATTGCCACAAATGTCAAGAATAAAATATCTTCTTAACAACCTCACGGCAATCTTTTATTTCTTCCTTATCAAAAATTGAATGCATTTCTAGATTTAAAGAATTCAAACTTTAAAAATGCAATTTCCCTTTTCTTTATTTTATTTTATTTTATTTTTCTAACAATTAAAATACCATTACCCACATAACAATTAATTTTAAATTTAAATCTATTTACACAATTAAGGTAACTTTAATTTAATTAATTAATTAATTTAATTAAATAATTTTAATCTTAGTGATCAAATTACTTAACCAAACAAACTAATCAATTAATTAAATAAAATGTAAGACTTTATTTTCAACATTTAAAATTAATTTAAATAAATAGTAAATTAAAGAACAATAAACTATCATTAAATTAACAAAATTTTCCTTTCCAAACAATTAATCCAATTAGGGAAAAACAAGACAACCAAAGACTCCAAACTAAAACTGACGGTATACTGTGACTGAGTTTAAGACTAGACTAGGATAAACCATGTTACTACCTCCCAATCAACATTTCCATTAAGTCTTGACACGCTCAGACCTGAGTAACTAGGTGGAGTTGGTGTCATGTACCTGCAATCCTACAATCAAGCAAATAACATGCATATATAGATAATCCATTATACAAGCACACCATGCAGAGAAAATCCCAGAAATCACAGGGCACTCGCAAGCAAGTGATGCAACTCCATTCTCCACACCAATATGTGCATCACATCAGATCGACAATTAAAATAATGGTTAATCTACCATAAACATATATATAGCAATAACATTTGAAGGAAACATCTACGCTAATACAAAGCATGTTAGAAATTAATTATCACCATATAATGTTTATCATATCACAAAACGAATCCACTATCGCTCAAAAGTCAGCGATCAAAATATCCAAACCAAAGTACCAAAGTCTAATAGTGTGAAAACATACTAACATAAATCACAAGCAAAATGGAGGGGTACTACATGCAAAATAGATTTAGAAGAGGCGTTAGAAAGTTTCAGACAAATACCAGCTATGAAAGCATAGACAAGACACGTGAACTATGTGACAGAAAGCTTGAAAGAACTGTGGTCTAAGGGAATGCCATGATTGTAGGGCCGGATATGCACAAAATGAATTTTCTAAAAAGGATTTTAGAATTCTTAGGCAAATGGAAATAGTAGGTAAAAAACAAAGAACCAACGCCCCACATTAATCATCATCAGCCGCACATTCAAATGCGGAAGCATAGACAAGGAAAGTGACCAGTTTGATAAAATGTATTGAATAAATGTCACGTGATTACAGGATATGTGCAAAATGCATTTGTGGAAGAGGCTTTAGACACTTTTAAGCAAATGTTATCGGCATGTGTACAAACTTCGCTACATGAGCACTTGCATGTGCCAAAATGGAGGTATGAATAGGGAATGCCAACTATTTTCAGAATACCTGAAAGAAATGTAATGATTTGCAAGATATGCACAAAATAAATTCATTGAAAAGGCTTTAGAACTTTTCAATCAAATGGCTTTAACAGACGTACAACCAAATTCTGCAACCTTGTAATTCTTTACTTTTGTTGAAAGCCATTTAAATGAAATATTTGAAGGAAGTTAGCTTTGGCCTTACTTCTATTGCACATATTCAGCCCAGTCATTCTTTCAATTCATAATACCATAACAATAGCGTAGATTTCAAAGAGCTATTTAACATTATACATGTCTGTAAGTACAAGCAGTGCTGGGAAAATGAATTTATGCTAGGTTGAAGTGAATAGATTGTAGTAGACTTCGTGGAGAGTACACTATGCTACTACAAATATATTTAGACAATTTGATCTATAAAACTTCAGCGGTTATATAAAAATCACTTGAACAAATGGCAATGGTCTGATTTTATCAAGATTATACATTCAATCAACTAAATGCCTAAATTCCTAACAAAATAACAAGTTGATCAAATAGTGTACTAATAACAAGATAATAAGTTGATTTCAAATGTCAGATTCAACAGCCAAGATACACTTGCCCTCCTTCTAGTGCCAAACTGAAGTACCTATAAAATCTGCACATGAAACCATCTTAAACATTCATTAGAAGAGTTAGTTTAAACATGCAAATCTACAAATACCTCTATGAAATAGCATGTCTATGCTCAAGAAATGCCACAAATAACAGAAAAAAGATCAAGAAGACATTACAAAAACAAGACAATCACCTATTCCATATTGAATTGGTGTCAAATGTGCAAATGACCCTTTCCCAATCCTTGCTCAAAAGCTAAAATGATGAGATGCAATGGAGATGAAGAGAAAAATTATTTCTTAAACCAAGAGAGTAACTTTGCATGTAGATGTAGATGAGTTGATGAAGATTGAGGCCTTTATTTATAGATTTTCTTGATGAGAGATTGGCCAAATGGATGAATGTGGGACTAAAAATAGACCAATGAAAAGAGACCACTTGTCAACTTGCCATAGGTTGAGGGATGTGCAAGATTTGGGAAATGTGCCCAAGAGAGGGAGTTTCAAATTCAAATTTGTGCAATAAATTTTGAGAGGGGGACATGAAAATGGGAAATTAATACAATGTTGGAGGGGACAAGTCAACTTGTCCTCATTCTCAAACTTGAAGGAATATTCCCCATAAATACCATGTTGAAAGAAAATAAGGAATTTAATAAATCAATAAATTGATTTATTTGTGCAAGTGGGGATATCTAGAGGATGTAATGGGTGATTAGGTTAGGCTAATTAGGATTAAATTAGCTTAATGATGATTAGGATGATTTTGACTTTTATGACTTAAATATTTGATTTATTTAATTCAGAAAAGGGATGGAATATGCATTTGGATTTAATTAAATGAATGCTTGATTTATTTGATTAAAAGGAACAACCTTAGGAATGAACTTAATGAGTTTAATTTATCTGATGAATGGATGAAGGTGAGTGGATGCATATGAAGCCTGGTTTACTTGATGAATGCATAATGCTAATTTTGCATGTCTACAATATGTATATGGTTATATATGTACATGTATGCATATGTATATGTATATTTTTATGTATATGCATGTTTATGTCTATGTATATGCAAAAAGAAATACTATAATATCATAGATTAGACATGTAGAGAACAATTTTTTCCCAATTACTACAAAATTAATGTGAGAATGATTGCTTTGACAATGCATCTTAATCAAAGCATAGTTTGTGACACTACAACATTCAATATTGCATTTACTCTACCTGCTCGCATTTACTTTCCTTTGCTTTCCCCCATTCTGCAACAACAGCATGATATGAATGTATGTATATGTATGTATATGCATATGTATGTCATTGTATATGCATAATATATGTATATGTATACATGTATATATGTTTGCATATGTATACATTTATATGCACATGTTTTTATACATGTATATATTAGCCATGAAACTAATTTTATATGCACCAAGTTCATAATCTACAATTGGTCCTATGTTAACCTATCCACTAGCAGAGATGCATACGTATAACTAAAATAATAAATGGAGGTCAATAGAAATACTAACCCTAAATATATCTTTTTAGGAAAGAGACAAGATTCAACTAGAATTTAATATTTCCTAATATTCAACCTATGCTATTCCTTTTTTGGTCATTCATAGATATAGATTCATATACAGATGGATAGACATATATATTTTTTTATATGTTTATGTATAATTTCCACTTTCAATGTATGTATGGGGTATGTGAAGGATCATGATGGGCCAAAAAGTGGCAATATGATGGGTTTTTGTAGGGTATGTGGCTGACGACTTTTTTTAATCCAAAATTGATGAAACAAAAAGGGTTTTTAAAGGAGATTCTCAGCTTTCCACCAATATAACTTATTCTTTACTTTGAATTTAATAAATAATTATTATTTATTTTCTATTTGAATTACAACTAAAGTCTTGATTGAAAGGCTGATTGAAAATCATCTATAAGTTTCAAACAGTATCACATTTTTTGAATCCAAAACATGTGTCACATTCTATGATTCATGTACTATAGGATTAAAAAAAAGAAATGAATTTCATGAAGTTTTGACCAAGTTAAGGTGGTTAGACGTATGAGTTTTTTTATTTTTTAAAATTTATAATGAAAAATTCATACTTAATTATTTACTTGAAAAAAATTACAAAAAATATGCATCACATCGGGACATGAGTCCTCTACTTATATCTAAAATATTATAAAAAAATATTATCATTTTATTGTGGTTAGGGTGGTCAGACAAACACCTACTTCTTATTTTTTCCCTGAAATTTAAGTACTACTGCATTGAAATTTCAAATTTTCACCATATATATATATATTTAAATAAACCTAGTAGTTTAGAAACTACATTCAATTTGCTAGAAATTCTATTCTTACATATTTTTGAAATAATATCGATAACTTATTCAAATTTTTACGTCAAGTTGCCTAACTCTGATTTTTCTAAATTTTTTGCCACTTAAGGGCCTTTTTTTTTCCATGATGATCTTGCACATACCCTATGTGTATATATGTATAGTCATATATTGTAATGTAATTGAGCTTGTATGTATACTCATAGGCTATATGGGAAGAGTCAAGTTGCACAACCCAATCAATTGTTGGATTTAAAAAGGGTAAAAAATAGCAATGAAACTATTTCTACTATAGGGAGCATAGAGAGGAAATATCCATGAAGTGTCACAAAAAATACTTATAGCAAAGGATAGCTGCGACAACCACATTTGCATATGAAAATGGTAACAATGCTCCCTTGCAACACACAATTCCAATGGAAAATGCCAACCCTTGTATACAATCTCAAAGGAGCTCCCCTGTTGCATGAACACAAGAACAATACCTCAAAGAAATATTCAACTATAGATGTCTTGTGGTAAAGAAATTTTGACATCATATAGATGTGCTTTCCAACCTTTCTATTTTCCAAATATGTAGGGAAAGCTACATAGGGATGCAAAATCAAATGTTAGGGGTTAGAAGCCATATGTGTAAGGTTTTATTCTAAAAAAGGTGCCCATTGGTTTAGCTCCACAAATGGAATGGATCCAGGGCCACAACCATTGTTACTCAAAAAGTTAACACAAGTTGAAGAGATGCTTATTGCTAGGGTGGCTCCAGTTTTATAGGTCACCCACGCTAGAGGAGGCCAATTTAAATATAGTGGTCACCCTACATGAAATATGGCATAATTTTGTTCTTCATGTACACTTGAAGCATGGAATGATTGTGAGTCAATAGAGTGGGTTGACGAATGGTCTGTAAGAAGTCTAACCCCACTTGACACTTATCAGCTCTCGATGGCTCTACAAATCATGAAGATTCAATCATCCATTGAATTTGATCATGTATCCGGGTGGGTAAATTTATGCTAGGAATGGTCCTCTTTCACACCCAAATGTGTCGAATTGCTCTGAGCTACGTTCAACCAATTGAATCCCTTAAGAGTCCAAAGTGAAAAATGGTTGCAATATTCAACATGTTGTTACTTAGGTACCATGATGCTTGGAAACTTCTTGTCTGAGCCTATGGGATCGTGTTGGGCCCCTCTAAAATAACCTCTCTTGGTTTTCTCTATCTTGTAGGCATTTTCTCATGGTGGTGACTTTTTTCTTGGGAAAAAGTTGTCAAATGTAAGAATAGAAAAGTTGCAAAGTGGTGCAACTTTCATTCTGGAACTTGTGTGACCAAACAAATTATTCCAACACATTTGGGTGGGTACATTTATGCTATACATGTTTCTCTTTCACACCCAAACACGTTGAATTGCTCTGAGCTACATTCAACCAACTAAATCCCTTAATAGTCCAAAGTGTAAAATGGCTGCAATCTTCGACGGGCTATTACTCAGACACCTTGATGCTTAGAAAATTCTCCTCTAAGGCTATGGGATTGTGTTGGGGCCCTCTATAATAAAATCTCTCAATTTTTGCTATCTTAGAGGTATTTTCCCATGGTGGTGACTTTTTGCTTGGGAAAAAAGTTATCAAATGTAAGTAGTGCAAAGTTGCAAAGTGGCACAATTTTCATTCCACAAATTGTGTGACCGAACAAACTATTCTAACATGTTGGGTGGGTACATTTATGCTAGGAATGATCCTCTTTTTCACCTAAACACGCCAAATCACTCCGAGCTACATTCAACTAGCTGAATCCTTTAAGAGTCCAAATTACAAAATGGATGCAATATTTGATGGGCTATTACTTGAACACCATGATGCTTAGAAATTTCTCGTCTAAGTCTATCGGATCATGTTGGGTGCCTCTACAATAACCTCTCTTAGTTTTTTCTATCTCAAAGGCGTTTTCCCATGGTGGAAAATTTTTTCTTGGAGAAAAAGTTGTCAAATGCAAGTAGTGCCAAGTTGCAAAGTGGTACAACTTTCGTTCTCCAACTTGTGTGACTGAACAAAATATTTTGATGCATTTGGGTGGGTACATTTACACTAGGAATGGTCCACTTTTATACCCAAACACATTGAATCACTTAAGCTACATTCAACTAGATGAATCCCTTATGAGTCTGAAATGTAGTTGTTATCACCGAATAGTGCATCCTTGCTGAGATGCAAAACTTATCCTACTAGTGAAGCATTGAATCCAGATATTTGATATCCATGACATATGATTTTTTGTGCTCTAGAGTAATAAAAAATGATGTGGCAGCAGTTATAGGACCATGTTTCCCAGTGATTTGTCATGTTGTTTCATGCATAGAAACTGGAAGGAGGTTTTTTAACTTATTTAAATGATGAATATGGGATAAATGTGATAACTGCACATGGGTAATGCATCCAAAAATAAAGCTTATATTATTGTTCATACACATCTAATATCTTTAGAATATCATTAAAATTGATGTGTGCATTGATTTGATTTAATGAGATGTCAAGTGTTGTGATATTAGTAGATGAAAATAAATTTTGTTTGTTGGATCAACAACTATCTTGTGTTTCAATACATGTTCATACAAGTTCATAGAGGTATATATATATATATGATCGTGAGGTTTGAAACATCCACTTGTTGTATAGATGCAAATGCAATGATTTCTTTAAGCTTTAGAATCAAAACCATTAGTTGTTGGATGCCAGCCTCAACCATGAATCAAAAGCAAAACATTTTTCTATGATATTTTTTATGGGAAGGAGCTCTTATAGTTCATTTGAAACCTTTTGGTGTTAAAGTCCTTTCCACTAGACAACAATAGAACTCAAGAAGCATGGAGCATACACGAAAATACTTGAAGTATACACATGAACACATGAATTATACATTGGAAGCATGAAGCATACACGTGAATACATGCAATATATGTGAAGTATACATGTGAATAAGTGAAGTATACACATGAATAAGTGAAGCATACATGTGAATAAGTGAAGCACAAGTAATTGAAGCATTGCAAATGATACAAACCACTAGGAACATAGCTTATTTAAATGATATGTATTAGATGGAGCTTATTGAGCAATCGATAGTAATTAATTAAAAATTAGATGTAAACAAAATCCATGCCTACAACATTCAAACATACAATTTACACAATACGCATGATAACATCATTGAAGAATGGTAGTAGCAAAATAATATTTTCTTTAATCAAAATGCAGTAAGGCTATACAACAATATATATTGATAAAAGCATATGCTTGATATATCTAAAAAAGCCATATAGGCTTAGTACAAAAGAGCCATATGGACATAAAATATCACATATATATCGATAGTACAAAACATATGTTCCAAAATTCCACATAGGCATACAAGAAACAACCCTAATACATAGTCATTTCCCTCTAGGGGAAGGAAAAAGATCTTGTGCTACCTTCAAAATTCAGTTGGATGGAGTGCCTGTTGGTTCTCTTGTCTTTTGAACACGCTCACTAGTCCTCCTCTCTTCACTCTGGACCTTCAACTGGTACAATAAAAATTAAAGATGTTACTATATAGAAATTGAATTATGGAATGAAATATAAAAAAACATAATCACTTACCACATACATATAGTCATCATGCACATTTAAAACATTACCACATCCACGACTTGGAGTGAAAACCACCTTTAGCAACCATAAAAATATAAATTAAACTACATAAAAGTATCATGAAAATTTTCTATAATAGACCATAAAAGAGCAAATATAATTTCAAATAGACTAATCTATTGCATACCTCTCTCAACGGATTAGAATTGGCTATTGTTGTAGCAACTCCATGGTCCTTTGTGCCACCAACATCACCAAGGCTGTCTGATGTCAACAATTGTAAATGAAACAACATATCTAACAGTAATATAAAGAAGTTTAGGTAGTCCCTTTATAACTATCATAAATGAAAAAGTAAATGGTTGGCCTCAGTTGAGACTACAATATAGTGCTTATAGATGAATTGTAGATTTTTGGTACCTTAGGACTTCTCTAACTCTTCTAGGGTTTTTCACCTAAAAGGAGAGAGGTAGGCCAAAAATGCTAACTAGTTCATTCAAATTAGGATGTGTATGATGTTATTTAAGATAAATGAGATGAACTAAGTACAATTAAATGATCTATATGATTCATTATGAATGAAAAACTAAAGATTTAAACAATTCTAGAAAACATAATGTGATATGCAAACAATGAACTAAGAATGAATAAAATAAAAAACAAAAATAAATGGACTGAAATAGTGTGCAAATGGGAAAGATTTGAGGAATCTAGAATGGTCTGAATGATTTCTAAAATTACTAAAAATCAACAATGGGACTCATTCACCCAGGGTGGCAAATTAGTCCTGATTATGGTAAAGTATGTTGGGAACCAGTTTTTGTCTGTCGAGATCTAAAATTTGAAAAAACCTAAATTTTTAGTCTTAAGGTGGGACTCATTCACCATTGGTGGTGAATTAGTCCTCTCCCAAAATTATGAGAAATAAGGAGACAACTCTGCAACATTAGATTTGGAAATGTCTGCTTGTTGGGTTGTTGAAGTCAATTCTGTAGGAAATAGATAGAATTCCTTATCCAAGCTTGAAATATGATTGATATGACTTAAAGCACCTAGTTGACTTGTTGACCACTCTTCAACACCTAATTGCTTGCTAAATCTACATACAAAAGTCTACAAACACACATGCAAGAGGGGAAAAATTGTTGAGGGTTTGCAAATAGGGGTTTGCCTTGGTCAAACCCCACTTTGGTAATCAAACCCTTAATAAAATAATGAAATGCAAGATAATGATAAACAAATAACATAAAAATGCTATAAACATACCAAACCCTTGTTGCTACAAATCTTAAGATATGGCAATGGTTCCCTTTGATTGCTTGATTGATGTTTGATTTGATGTTGTAAGATACTTGATTGCTTGAATGTGGTGTAAGATTGAATAGTTGAATGAATGGGGGTTGAAATGGATGTAAAAACACTTATTTATACAATCTTGTGCCTTAGTAACCCGTCAATACCTCATCATAGGCCGACATCAAGTTATTTTGAATAAAAACTCGAAAGGAAATTTAAAATATTTTGAATTTGGAGCCAAGGGGGACTCATTCGCCACCAATAGCGAATGGGTCCCACCTAGAACCTAAAAATGGGTGTCAGGATTTAAGTTGCATTTAATGTTATTTGTTCGGTTTACATTCAAAAATACAATTAATTGAAGTTTATAAGGGCATAAAGGGGACAAATAAAGCATAAGAAAGGTGTAAATAAGGAGATTATGCCTAGAAAAGCGTGAAACCTTGTTACAAGACTTTACAACACTTCAAAATAGGACTTGTTTAATGATGAAACGGTAATTTTTAGGTGAATTGTAATGAATAGAGTTTGGATGAGTGTAGAAATGTTTTACAACACTTCACAACACCTTCATAAGATGACATTATTTGAAGCTTAGTACCTAAATATTCATGTTCAAGCCATGTTACAACATAAAATCAAAACAAATAGAGTAAACATGAAGAAGCAAGGCCTAAAAGACCATGAAAATGATAAGGGTCCATTTTTCTATAGTGCATTTAGCCCCCTCTTTTGTGAGAGAATGAACTTGCTTCAAACTCACACTAAAGTAGCCACGAACATCAAGAAGAGGGTTCAAATGTAATTACATTAGCAAGATGGAATACAATGATCAAGAGGGATGATCAAGCCCCCAGGATGAAGATCCCATGGTAAACTAAGCATAAGAACAAAGGAACACACAAGTGTTGAAAATAGATAATCGAATGAAGCTTCGATCGTCTATCCAACTAGTTGTGGATTAGATCTAGGATGATTGTTTAAAACAAGAGAATGTATACTCACTCTGGGGCGACAAAACTCAGGGTGGTCCACCGGGTGAGAAGGCCCAAGTATACTCACTCTGGGGCCACAAAAATTTTGGTTGTCTGCGGGGTGAGAAAGTCCCAAAGGGGAGATACATGTACACTAGTTGGTATGCACTCACCAACACAAAGGTGGCTATGGGGAAAGTCTTGCAGCTAGATGGGCTTCCCACTCAACCCTATCAAAATTATATCTCCTGATAACTTTAAGAATGCACCACAAGGGAAAATGTTGGTTTGTGCTTCATGAGACAAGCAAAGCTTTGTATGCTTAGAACTCATGAACAAAAAGGAGGATACCATAGGCATGCAAGTTACGTTATGCAAGGTGGCAAAAATGAAAAATGTAAAAATGCAAAAATGTAAAATGCAAAAGATGTTCAAAGGAGTCTTGTTAAGCTTATGCAAGGCCAATCACTTAGGAAAAGTTGTGTGTAATGTCTCCAAGAGAGGACCAATCAAATAATAAAATATTCACAACTTATGGGATGCAGTGCGTCACATTAGGCCACTAAGAGGAATGTAATATGCTAAGATATATCACACTTATGAAGGACATCACACCCAATTTCATCCACAAAGTGACAAACACATCATATAAATGACAAGGCTACACTAGGAACCAAGAATACGAATGAATTAATGGTAATGTATGCCCCCCACTTTAAAGGAATTGCTACAAACCGTTCTGTGAGAAATTACTTTAAAGTATCGAAAGAAAGAAAATGCAAAAAGAAAACAAGACATGAGAGCCAACTTGGAAAGCCTTATGCCAAGTCATATGTTTTTGAGTAAGGCTACATCATGTCAATGAAAAGGAAAATAAAAGAAACGAAGGTTTCCCCCCAGAAAATAACTCACTAAACACATAAGGGATCTATGAATTTGGGGTCAGTATGTTCGTTGCTATAATGTTTTGATTAAAGAGCTCAGAACTATCATCATTCCCCAAAGCACACAGAATTGGAAGAATGACACAAAGAGAGTGAAAACAAAAGAGAAACAAAGTCCTTTTTGGGTCAACATGGAAGAGACATTTCAGTCTCAACGCATTGCATCATCGACAAAAGGAAAACACACATGAAAAGAAAATGAAAAGACAAAAGAAAATGATAAGATTTTGGGTCAACATGAAGGAGACATTTTACTCTCAATGTCGTGCATAATCCCTAAAAGGAAAACACAAAACAAAAACAAAAAAGAAAAGGAAAATGACCCATTGGGTCAACATGGAAGAGACATAGGGTGTCTCTAGGCTTTGCATCATCCCCAAAAGGAGAACACAAAACAAAAGTGAAAAAGACAATGCACAACAAATAGAAGAATAGAGGTACAAATAGAAGAAGTGTACAAAGAGAGGGAACATCAAAAACACGTTACATGGGAACACAATACACACAAGAAATAAAAATGAAAAGGAGAAAGTAATGCAAATGTAAGTCAACCATTAACTAAATTATTATTTTCTCACCCTTAAGAAGCTAAGCAGAAAGGGAATAACATATAGTAAAGAGACAAAGGCAAATGCATTACAAGGACAAGGCTTTCAACTTCTTGCCCCCCACAAAGTGTAAATGCAAGAATGAGCCAAAGTGGGTGATGTGAAAGGATCATGTAATAGTGAGAATAGTGAATTCTACAACTATGGCATGATAAAGGGATTTAGTGGTTATGGGACAAGAGGAAAGTAGTCGATATCAGTGAAGTGATACTTATCCAATACGTCCTTCAATGGCTGAAATTATTCAGTTCAATGTTCAAGAATGCAATGATATTTTCAAAATGGTATATTAGAGTCTTTAGGATGAATGAACAACCTACTCATAGGTGGGAAAAGTATAAGACTGTTGTTTAAAAGTAGTTGAAGTCTCCTTTCACATTCAGGTGGAGGATGTGTAGGAAACTTGTGTTTCTTCAATTTGTATGGTTGTTTTCATTTGCTAGAATCTCCTTGTTCATGAATAGAAGGAGGAAGAGGACCCGTGGGGATCCTAACATCCTTTTCATTAGAAGGAGGTAATGGTTTTTCACGTGGAAGGAGAATGTTCAAGTTAGGAGGGGAATCAAAGATCACTGTACCATCATCTCGAAGTCTCCTATATTCAAAAGGAGGTCTATCGGGATGAAGATAATCTTGATATTTGAGTGTTGATGTGTTTTCCTCGGTTGGTTTTTGTTCAAGGAGTTGGTGAATGTCATGTTCATGTGTTTTTTCACAACCTTGTTTACTTAAGATAGTAAAGCGTTTACCATATGTTTCTTCAAGGTTTATGGGAGTATTTGTGACTATGTGATTGTAGAATGGTTGTGAGTGTGTTTGTTGAGAGGAACTAGGTCCACTCTAGGGAGGAACCTTAGGTTCTTCATTGATTTCAGGATACAAGTATGCAAAGTGATTAGGAGGTGCAACAATAGGAAGATCTTGTGTCCTCATGGATGGATAGAAGGTTGCATTGGATTCTAGGTGTAGACACACAAAATATGCATACATGTCAATCCAATGGTTTAATCAAATAACCTTCATTTAATCAAATCTAAAATTTCATCCTTCAAATTAAATAAATCCACTTCATCATTACATCATTTAAATAAATCAATTAAATACTAACACTTCATTAATTAACCTTTATCTTGCATCATCCCTTTAATTAAATAAATCAGGACTTTATTTAATTAAATCTCAAAAGACATATTTCTCTCTCTTGATTTAAATAAATCAAAATATCAAGTCAAAAGGGTCAAAAAATCCTAATCATCAATAAGTTAATCTAACCCTGATTAATCTAATCTAATGCATGTCACATCCTCTAACTTTTCCCACTTGCACCAATAAATCAATTTATTGATTTATTAAAATCGGCATTTTCCATCAACATGGCATCTTTGAGGAATATTCCCTCAAGTTTGAATTAAAAAACAAGTGGAAATGTACACCCAAAAAAGCATTTATGAGCTCTTACATGGCTCTTACATTTCCCCTCACACAAGTCAAACTCAACATTAACTCTCAAATTCAAATTTGAAATCTCCCTCTCTTTGGCACATTGACCAAAATGTGCTCATCCTCAAGCCTATCACAAGTTGAAAAGTGGCCTCTTCTCATTGGCATATCTTTAATCCCACATCCTCCATGTTTGGCATTCTTTCATCCATTTGGCCAATCTTTCATCAAGAAAATTTATAAATAAAGACCTCATTCTTCATCAAATCCATCTACATCTTCATGCAAAGTTACTCTCTTGGTTTGAGAACTAATTTTGTTCTTCATCACCATTGCATCTCATCATTTCAGTTTTAGCAAGGATTGGGAAAGGGTCATTGGCACATTTGACACCAATCCAATATGGAATAGGTACAAGGAAAGGGAAACGAAAATGAGGATAACAAAGGACAAGGAGGTACAAGGTAAAGCAAAGAAGGAAAGCGAGGAAAACGAAGGAAAATGAAGCATGGGGACTATATTTTCAAAGTGTTTTTAAATGCTTTAAGTGTTTGTTTAACAATTCTTCAAGAAATTGTTGTCTTTTCATTCTTAGGACACTAATTTTCGTTTGGTTTAAAAAATAATCTTTCAATTTATTCTTGCAAAGGATAAAACTAACTTTAGGATCACAACTTACTAGATTTTGTTTCTTGGATTAAAAATTGAACAAAGTGTCTTTCACTCATCTTTTGGTGCTTAAAAAGAACTCACATTCTACTTTGTGGATTTAAAAAGAACAAGTGCAAACCTTGTTTTTCGTGAAGGCTTACTTAAACTAAAGGAATTGAAAAGGGATGTATGCACTTCTCTCACACTTTATAGCGATCTTGAGAATCAAAAGGCCTTTTTCATGACTCTAGGGTGAGATAAAGCAATCACCTCCACACTTTGATTTGGGTTTAAAAATTGAACAAGATCTTGTGCGACTGTGAGTGGGGGAATTATCACATATATTCTCTCTCTTTGTTGCCATCAAAGATTGATTGAGTTACAATTTTTTCTTTACTCGCTTTTGTTTATCCTAGAGGGCCTACCTTGGGGAAAAAGTACTCACCCAAGGGAATGACTCAACCGGTAACACTCTAAAGCCAAGAGTATTTCCAACCGGGATATAAATGTGGGTATTGGAAGAAATGCCAATATCACACGGTTGATTCCGACGAGATGGATCTGAAAGGGGACTCTTGTTGTATGGGTCAATCTCCACGAATGGAAAGTCCTTATTAAAACCCATGTGCTAGAATTTTCCAAAATCCTTAATCTATTTGTTGGTGCAAGAACGGTCGTTCTGAAGCCACTCCACACTTTTACGGTCTTTTAGTAGAAATGGAAAGCATGCCATGGGAGTTTCATGGGTGTTGATGCTTGGCTGCCCCGATTGACGTTAATGAGCCATGGAGGGGAGCCAGTGGGGTCAAGCATCTAACCATTCACTAAAGATAAGCGTAGCTGGACTTGTCCAAGTGGGAATCTAACAAATATTGTCTTACACATCCATAGGGTTTGTACTTGTTCTTGTTTGAAAACATAGTGCTTTGATCGAAAACA
The DNA here is from genome assembly GCA_007258455.2 of Sequoia sempervirens. NCBI lineage: Eukaryota > Viridiplantae > Streptophyta > Pinopsida > Cupressales > Cupressaceae > Sequoia > Sequoia sempervirens. Next base: position 465,364,702 of record VDFB02270651.1, on the reverse strand, counting down.
TTTGAAAACAAACATTCAACATGATCCTCAAAATTTCAAACCCTTTAGGAGGCAAATACCATTGACCAAATTCTCGTGTTATTTCTTGCCCTTGGGATTACATCCTTAGAGGTTTCTAAGCACTTGAATTTACATCTCAATTTTCCCACTAAAGTTAAACAATAGGTAACCCTTGCCTTAAATTCATCAAAGTTTCACATAATATAATTTGTGAAATAAGACGAAGTTGAGACATTGGACATTCAGTTTGAAAGATAATCAAGAAGTGTTTGTGGTAAAAAGAATCCATTAAGCAAAGATTAAAAACAATTGGACCCCACACATGTGTCTCCAATGATTTCATGCAAAATCAAGATCAAGAAACCAAAGGTGAAAGCCCTTAGTCTGAAAGCCCATCAAGAACGTCTCTCTATGTTATACGAAGTTAGACAAAGACTGATTTTCAACATTTACAAGAAGGCTTCAAGGAACAATCCCGATTTTTATTCATTCTATTACTACCAAAACTGAAATCTTTTCAGAGAGTTTGAACATCTTGTTTAGAGAAAAGCTTGTTCTTCAATACCTAGGTCTAGGCAAACAAAGTGTCTTTTTTAGGTTCATCTTAGGATCAAATCAAATCAAAATATTTTTCATCCATCCTTCAAAACATCAAAACAAACATCATCTCACAATCACCTTTTGGAAAATCTTGAAATCATCCTTAATGCTATGATTTTTGGAAAAATCAAAATCATAAAAATCCTTGAGAAAAAATCCTTGAAAACATTATCAAAATCATCTTTGGATAAGTATGTGTAGATGTATCCTTCTACATATGCTTAGTCAAAATTTATCAAAACCATCTCGTTTAGCTTAGTATATGTAGATGAATCCTTCTTCATATGCTTAGTGAAACTATTATATTGTTTGGATAGGTGTGGGTAGATGCATCCTTCTCCCCACACATATTCAAATTATCATCATTTGAGAAAATCCATCCTTAGGTAATCATCCAAACACCTTAGGGTCTATTTGTTCAAAATCCAAATCAAAATCAAAATCAATCAAGGACAAATCCTAAGGGAAAATCAAAATCCAAAATATGAAACATATCCGAAATTCCTAAAAGCCTAGTATCTCCTTCAAGATTTACCAAAAGATCATAACATCCACATCATTCATCTCTTACATCATCATCATATCACCTTTCGATCCTCAAGACATCCTAAAATTTTCTGCTTGAGACATAAAATAAAGATCAACCCAAAGAATCAAGAGATTCATCTCCCATTCTTAAAAATTGATCCTTGTTTTATGGTTCAAACTAGATCTGAATACAAGAAGAGCATGGAAGCCAACAAAGAAACATCCGCTTCAAGTGATTTAAGTCAAATCACTCCTAAAATGAATCCCATTGGGTCTGGAACTCTCACAGTTAACCTTCTGACATCATCACAAAATCTGCAAGATTAAAACCAAGGAGAGGATCTTACCTTTGGAATGACTCATGACTCATGACTGAAATGCTTCAAAATCTAGAAAACCATAAAATCATGAACATCATGATGAGGCTCAACCCTTCGTTATACATGCTTGAATTAGCAAAACAAGGAGCCAAGTTACCTTCATATTTCGACGTGAGTACCATAATGGAGACATCATTTCCTCCAATCTCATCCACCATTCCCATCTCATCTACACCCCCATCCCAAAACATCACGCAAAACATTTCGCAGATCATGACATCATTTGCTCCAACCCAACCCAATGTTAATAAGGGAAATAGCTTTCTCAATGCTATTCAAACACACCCCCTTGTTAATAATCAAAACTTGGATGCAAACACCGTATTGGAACAAAACATACCCCAAAACCCATTACACAAAAATGTTCCTCTCACATTCCATCATGATCCATCATCATCATTTTTTTATGCAACACCTCAAACACCTCTCCTCACAAATTCGAAAGAGGAAGGAGATATGTTCAGACCTGGGGGTATTTTCGGCACCACAACATTTTCACAACTCACACCCCTTACATTTCCACCACTTCCACCATTGCCATCATCATCCACACCACTCCTTTGCTTAGGGCTTCACCCTTTACCAAGTATCGATCAAAACAACATCCCAAATATCAACCAAAGCATTATGTCAAACACTCAAAATTTTTCGTTGACATCGCAACAATATATGACAAATGCACAAGAAATTGCAACATCATCGAACACCCCCATAACATCACAAAGAATGGTCTCTCAAGGGCCAATCACATCAACGATGCCACTTATCACTCAAACCACCACACCAACAACACCATCCACCAATCAAATAATCAACATGACATCACCATTCACCACCACCACCCCCACTGCCACCAACTTCCACCACATCAAAACAATACAACACGACATTACAAGCTGCTTTTCAAAGGGGATTCCAACAAGTGCAAAAACAAAAATGCGTACACCTAGCTGCTCAACAAGTACTCAAGCTGCGTAAGCTACCCAAGCTACACAAGCTGCATTACAAGCGCAACAAGCCGTGCAAGACCAAGCTTTATTGCAACAACAACAAGTCGCCCAAGCCGTTCAAGCATTGCAAGCATTGCAAGCACACAAGACTACTCAAGCACAAGCTCTATTACAACAACAAGAGGCACAAGCACAAGCCCAAGCACAAGCAGCGCAAGCACAATCTCAAGTTTAGGAAAATGCCCAATATCAAGCACATCAAGCCCAATATTAAGCACAAATTCTTGCACAAAGACCAATAGCGCAATTGCAAGCATATCAATAAGCAATAAAGCAATATCAAGAGCAGCAAGAAGCAACAAAATTGGTAGCCCAACAATAAGTGTTGTTGGAACAACAACAAGCACAACAACAAGCATTGTTGGAACAACAAAAAACACAAATATTAGCACAACAACAACAAGATCAACAACAAACATTGTTCATGAAAAAGTAGGTGGAAGCCTACCTCACTCAACAAAACATACAGATACCATTGAACAACACACCGACCAACCCACCCATCCAACCCATGATTGAAACACCCCAAAACACTTTCATCTCACCCCTTGATCTGCAAAATGACGTAACAACACAAATTAGGTTGCTCTCGCAATAAGTGCTCGATCTTCAATCAGGGCGAACAACAAAGACACCAAGCAACTTGTGTCTATATCCCTTCGACATGAGCCTAGTGATGAAACCATTCCCCAAGGGATTTGAGATCCCCAAATTTGACAAATATCGAGGGATGGGAAACCCTGAAGATCACATCAGGGAATTCCAGGTTCATTGCATGGAAGTCGCATATGATGATACTTATCTAATGCGACTATTCCCTAGGAGTTTGGTATGGAATGGTTCTCTCACTTACCTTAAGGCATTAGAACATTTCAAGAAATTATGGATGCATTCATTAAGAACTACACATGCAACATTGCAATGGATGTTAGTTTAGAAGAACTCTCAACTCTGAAACAAGGAAAGGGTGAATCTTTCACTTCATTCCTACAATGATGGCGATCTAAGGCCAATTAGAGAAAGTGGAACATGCCAGAAGAAAAACAAGTTTGCACCATCATAGCCATCCTTGAAGGCCACTTGGCATTTCATCTCAAGGTTTAGGGCATCACCACATATGATCAGTTGATCCCCAAGGCGCTCAGCATCGAAAGAGCCCTTATGACTCAACCTGCAGAATCAACATCATACCTTGAACAACAAAACAACCACCCACCATCCAATTATAATGATAAACCTCACACATGGGCAAGGAACAAAAACATTACTAATGATGGTGTCGTCAATGCCAAGGTGGTCATTAGTGCTCCTTGTCAACATACACCCACACCACAAATCCAATCACAACACCAAAACACTCATCACATAACACAACAACCAAACCATAATCCAACAATCAATAATCTCAATGAGCAAAGAGGACCACCCCAATGCAAGAGTTATTCCAAGCGAAAATAAACCACATTGGGGGAACCACTTGAGGACATAATGAAAAAGTTGATAGACGAAAAACTCATCTAGGCTCCTACATTTGAGAATTACTAAGAATCAGATGTGAAACCTCCTTGGTATAACGAGAATCAACTTTGCGAATTCCATAAAATCAAAGGCCATACCACAAATAGTTGCATGAGATTGAAAAACATTGTTCAAGATCTCATCAATAAAAGAATTATAAATGTGGAAAAGCCTACAAGAAATCAGGATCTTAAGATATATACGAATTCGATGCTGAATCATGGTAACAAAGGGAGTAAAAATGATAAAGGGAAAGGCACCCACTCAAACATAAATCATGTGTATGAAACAGTCGTCGCCTCCTTAGATGAAAACTGCATGGTCATTACTATCAAGGGCGTTTATGCCGAAGATTGTGGAGTCACCACAAGAGGTAGAAAAGTAACCATCGTAGGATCATTCCAACAAAAAAAATTCCCTGCATCCAGACCTATCCATAATGGATATAATGTCCTAGATCAACTTAAGAGAATTCCAGCGCAAATCTCCATTATGGAGTTGCTAAAAATCTCATCTACCCATAGGAAAATTCTTGAAGAAGCGTTGGCCTCGTCCATTGTCCCCGCAGATCTTGATGTGGAGAAATTCCAAGCTATGGTCATAAATATCATTACACCTAATCTTCTTACATTCTTTGACCAAGATTTCCCTGCCCAACCATCTCACAACTGTGCACTTCACTTGGAAGCCATAGTACATAAGAGAAAAATCAAAAGGGTCTTGGTGGATGGAGGTGCAGGTTTGAACATTTGTTCTCTCAACCTCATCAAGCAATTGAAAATATTAGAGGATTCCATCGACAAAGGGAAGGGTATCACGATAAGAGCATATGATGACCAAGAAAGAGTGTCTCAGGGCACAATCAAACTCCCTATTCAAGTAGGGCCCACCATCATGGAAACCACTTGTCAGGTCTTGGACCTTGACTTGCCGTATAATATCCTCCTAGGACGTCCATGGATCCATGCAATGAAAGCAGTAGCATCAACCTTCCACCAATGTGTGAAATTTACACATAATGGACAAGAAGTTACCGTCCATGGGGATCCTGAACCTTTCTCATACTACAAAGATCTTGAAGCAAAGTATTACAAAATCCCCCAAGTACCAAAAAATGATGAGGGCCCATCCACACAATACATTGATCCTGCCACCCTCGCATCCACTTCTGTGACAAAGACACCTGCCACTCCTGCCATTCCCACCATTTCTGACATTAAGCTCATCATCTAGGATGATGGTTGTGGAAGCTACAAGCTCCCTAACAATGCTTTTGTGGTAGGATAGTTACCACAATCTCCTAGATCACGGGGTCATCCATGAGAAAATCAAGCTTCCACATCACAAACATCTGCTAAAGACTATCCCAAATTCACAGGCCGGGGAGACCTTGGCCAGGAGGTTATTGAGGAAGATCTATCACATATGCTTTATCAAGATGAAAGACCAGCACTTGAATTACCAATGGATGATAGAAGCAAGGGTCTACAAATGATGCTTGCAATGGGCTATGATAGAAACCAAAGACTTTGAAAAAATGACAATGGGCTCATAATACCTACCATGCCAGAGATGTGACCAATAAAAAATCTTGGCCTTGGATGTACCCCTCCAAGTATAACCATACGTGGCTGAAGTCCTCCAGTTAGAGCGGTTAATAGACCCCATTAGCCAACGGCAGCAGAACTACGATTACCAGTATCCACAGGTCATGTTCTAGATAACTATACCTTTGATATAACCAATGTTTGTAGTAGTAGCGATGATGAGGAGCCCATATCCAATCTACCTAGGTTATTCAAAGATACCACTCTTTCCATGGTTAGCACACTTTCCTTTGAAACAGACCATCAAAATCATGAGATCTGCCTAGTATATCCCCAACTCATCAACTATGACCAACGAGGACCACCGATTCTCGATACATTAAAAAATGATGAGGCGCTCTCAGAATTCATGGGATTTTGGGATAACATTCCAAATGGGGATCACAAAGTAGGGTTTATAATGGAGTTGGACACACATGCCTATTATGGGGAAATGATTGTGTAAGGCCCCACCTTGCATGTGATTAGTAAAACTCTAATTTGTTTTATGTGTTCCTAAATAGATGGTAAGATGTATCGTGGATGAAAAATAGTGTGATTATTTGATAATATTCTTTCTTTTTCATTCTAACATTTTATTTATGCTACAATGAAGGAGCTAGGGATCATAAATTGTGAATATGAGTTGAAAATGTAAATGAAATGACTACAAAATTAAATCTTATTTCAACTATCAGATTAATGTGATATACGATTGTTGCTTATGGTTTTATTGGTTATGTGCAGGAAAGGAAGGGTCAGTATGAGAAGGGAAGACCATTAAGTAGATCAAAAGACATATTCTTGTGGTGATGAATTTGACCCCTCTTTCGAGACTTGGAAGAAAATAAAGTTAACAAGTTGATAGAGTAAGGTGGTAAGGGTTGATATAAAAGGAGTGTTTTATATTTTAGGTTGAATGGGTATTTCTTTGTGTGCCATGTGAGTTGTAAGTTGGGGGATAAGGTTTGGAAACCATTATCCAAGTTGAAATTCGGATAGGTCCTTAAATGGGTCTTTAAAGAGGGTGGTTGGTCAATTTCTTGGGTGGGGATGCAAAAATAAACCCTCTAGGGTCTATACCATGGTGGTAGGGGTCAAGTAGGCATAAAATAGTGCCCCTAGGACATGATTTGACCCTTGATAAGTCCTCATGATGGAGAGTGACGAGTTTTGAAGAGAGGATGGGATGGAAAGATAGAGGGGTTGTCCAAGTGCATGTTTCCTATTTAATAAGGAAAATACTCTCATTGATGGAGGTAGGTACACTTCACATCTCCCCACCTAAATTTGCAAGTTGTAACTCCTATATAATTTAGAGAGGAAGAATGAGTGGGTGTTACCCACTTCTCCCTTTTTGGAGAACTTGGTGAAGATGGTAGGAAGAATGAGAAGAGGAGAGGAGGATCTTTTTCTTAGAAGTCAGATAGTGATGAAGATGGCTGGGTTGGATAGGAAGGAAGGATAAGAGAGTTAAAGTCTAGCCCCTAAAGCAAGAGATAAGTTTTCACTACTTCCATTTTCCCTTGTGTTTATTGGTTGTAAGATGGAGTCTTGGTGTATAGATCATGGTTGAAAACAAAAGGGTAGAAAATCTAGATGCATGGAAATTGTGCTATGTTAGTTTTGTCCTTGGTAAAATGAGAGAAGACTCCATTTATCATTGTGGAGCTAAATAAATTCCCTGCTCGGGGGTATGGCTAGAGCCCACGAGACTCCATGATGCCATTATGGTAAGGTGGAGAGCAGGCCTTACTAATTTGTGTATGCTATTAATTGTAATATTTAACATCGTGCAATAATGGAGGTTAGTATTCTACTAAAATGAAAGAATCATAGAGCAGGTTCCAAATGGTGTGTTTATTCTGTTGCAAACTTGTAATTGATTCTAGAAGAGTTGCAACTTGTGGGACAATCATGCTATATAATGAAGTGAAAATAATACCTGTGATAGAAAGTTTCTTGAGCAGATTAATCTTGTTTATAGCTGTAACAATTTTCCCGAAAATGTTAACCTTAGTTCAAATATCTGATTTCTATATGGCTGTTTCTGTAGATGTGATTCCATTGCCTATGCATGTCGTTATGCCTAAATTGGTTCAGAATTTAAAACCCTTATGAATTTCTCTTAACAAAAAAAAAGAATAGCATTTGAGTATATCAAATAGGGTGTTTGACAGTTCGATGTATTCACTTGGATTTTGGATGAACATGATGTTATGGTTGTGTGAGCAATGCTGGCTATTTGAACAATGTTCTGTCGTGGTATATAATGCGTTTCAAGCTACTTGCTTAAATTTACCTGGTTTTGGTTGACTTTCATTTCTTGGATTCACCTTGAATTAGCTCTAATTTCTCCTGCTCGGTGCTATCTTAGATCATATTGTCAGGTAACAAAAAAGAAAGAAAGAAGAAAATAACTTGAAGGAAAAAAAAATCAAGGAAAATAATTGCATAAGACCTTTCCAAGCCCTTCTCTACATTTATGCTCGAAATAATGTACATATTTCCCAGCTCGTTTTAACTATTCTTGGATTGTGGGAGAGCTCTGGGGATTCACCATCGTTACTCCTTGCGTGAGAACATCCTCATGAGGGGCTGACATTTTTCAAGAGACCTTGTGTCTAGGAACATATGTTGAAGTAATTCCTAAAGTCTCAGGAAAGTCTAAACAACAACATTGGCATCGCAGCCAAGATAAATCCCTGCTTTGCTCATGGCTGAAATTACTCCCTTTATCATTCGATCTGGGGTGATTCTCCAGGCACTCACCACAGTTTAATCCCCCAAATAAAAACTTCATTTGATCCTAGGTATACTTCGTATTAACTTACCTTGTAGGATAGTTAGCCTTGCAAGTTTCCATGAAAATTAGTGTCAGAAAGGGTGATATTTTCTTCCATTTACGAAATAGAGCATTCAATGTATTGGTGTAATCAAATTGTTCTACTTCAAACAAGATAGGAAAGAGTATAATAATGAAAAGCCTCTCCGTTATCGTGAATTTAACCTTTTTGAAGCTCATTTAGCCGATAATTGGGGTTGGCAGTTTTACGTGGCTGAAGAAGTGGAGATAGGACTTTCTTCCTAAAATGATGGGAAGATTCAGGTTATGTCGTTGCATTTTCACATGAGCACAAATATTGAACCATTCACTTATTCCTCAATAAACGCCTCATTGCTCTATTCATTTAAAAATATATATAGTAGCGCGTGCCACCAACATGCTCGATATACATACCACCGCAGTAACTGAGAGAAAGCGTTGTGTGAATCCTATCACTCTACAAATCCTTCCTTGATGTCACTCTTGTCCTTTCTAAAGTTGATTCACCATAGAGCTGATTAGGTTGGGGGTGTGCGGAGTTAAGCGTGGGTTAAGTGGAACAGGCTATCCTTGAATGTTGGTTGGGCGGGCCTGCTACAACGGCCATAAATAGCATAGTTTACCTATCTTCTCCCACTCACGCTAGGAATTTGCTTTCGTGCATGAGGGGATGGTGTATCTCCTTGTCACTGAAATCAATCTCAATTTTTTTGTGAAAAAAATTCTAACCTGTACTGCACCCACTAAATGCAATAAATACTGGGTTAACATTCACCTCCAATTGCACTGTCAATTCTGCAATTAAACTCCTCTCCTATTGCTGTTATGATAAAATATATATATATATACATTGGAAATGGCCAGCACTATCTTTGAATGTCGTACGCATTATAGAGTTGGTGGGATGCAGTGTCGCCCATCTCTTTCACCATCATGTCCATCAAAGGAATTAATTTTATAGGCAGACCCTTCACGTATTGCAGGGAAGGACGTGACCTATCCCAGCTGTGGCAGAGATCTGGTAAGAAACATTGTCTTGGGACTTTATTTAATGTAGATCTTCCATTTGTAATCAATCTGGCAGCATATAGCAATTTCACCAATCTGTGAATCTTCCTGTGTTGTGTTGATGGAAGGAATAGTATATCAATGTCACTCCATTCATTAACAATGAAATCTGAAAGTAGTTGAGGCATATGACGCTACCAAAGTTGGTCGATTCATGAGCTTGAGATATGACTTTTGTCATCCTTCTCACTGGCATAATAACTACTAGAAAATCACCCAATCCCTACTAGGATTAGCCAAAGGAATAGGAGTATAAAAAGTCCAGAGATTACAGAGGTGTTGGTGTAAATATTTAATGCTGTCTCATTGAGCTGATCCTTTTGCCCTCATTTTGCGAGTAGAACAAGACTATCTTATTATTCCAATTCCATTCGCCCAAAATTCCCAATTCTCTAATTTCTATGTAATGTCAATCACGCATACCCCATCTCACAGATGACATCATTTGAATAGCTAAAGTAAAACTCGAGTAGATTTTGGTAACGTAATTATTAATTGGGAAAAAGCTTGTGTGTAAAGAAGCTCCTTTCCTTTCGTTTGGGCTAGCCTGCTGATGGGTGCGATTCATAATTTTTGTTGTCAGTTTCATCGGGCTTCATTGTAAGAACTGTTGCTTATTAATTACCATCTAAAAATAAATAAAAAAATTGACAACCTAGTGCCAAAGTCCTTAGGGCTATTAGAAATGGAGTTAAGCGTGATTTCTATGCGGCCTTAATTTCATCAACTAACTTAAAGTCTCGATGAGAGTTCTCATTGACATGGAGTAGAAGTGGTGCTTAAGGAAAAAATAAAAATAAACTTTTCTGTTGTAGGGCCCCACGTTCTTTCTTTTCAAGAAGTCCTCCTTAAATATGATCCCATTTTCTTTAGTCATTTAAATAATGAAAGAAAGAAAGAAAGAAAGATATGTTCCCACATTCCCGTGAAGAAGGAAAGTATCTAAACTAAAAAGGATTAATTTTGTTTTTTTTAAAGAAAGGATAAAGAATTAGGTAGAATCAAATTTTCTTTAAAAGAAAGGAAGTTTCCCATTCTATGGTAAATAAATTTAAAAGATATAAGTAAATACTGTTTTTAATTAATTATAGTATTCACCATTGATGTAATTATTCTTATTTATTTAAATATAGATATATATATATATATATAAAGAAGGAATGAATAAGTAGTTAGTTAAATAAATAAATACATTATATATAGGGAAGAGATATTTTATTTTGAGTTTAGCATTGTTAATATTAAGGAAATATTATTATAAAGAGAAGTATTAAGATATTAACATTGTCATTGTAAAGAGAGGATTAATAATTGTTAGTTGTATTTTTCTTGCCTTATTGTAAAATATGGATATTGCATATTCTCAACCCTCTTAATTATAATAGCTTTGTCAAATTTAAGTTAATTACCTTATCCAATATTTGGACTCATTACTCAATTAGTTTGCATATACCCTATAAAGTAATGTTTTGTGAAATAGTTATTTTACATGATTTTTTTTTTAATATGATTTAGTAGCCTCTAGCCAAACACTTTAAAATAAATCATCAACATGTTGTTGGGTAAAAACCCAAGCTAGAATAATTATTTAATCTAACTAGCCCATTATGCAATGCCTTATATGCAAAGCTTAGATTATTCAATTAATAAATGTTATTGTGGGCTCACGCTAGATTTGACACATTTAATAATAAGTTGCACTCAAAAAGAATAAGATGGTTACATCTAAGTATTTTGGATGTAGAGATTCTTAAGTTTCCCCCCGCATGCGAATATTAAAATAATTATTTTAGAGTCAACCATTCTTGTAGTAAACTAAATTTTCCAAACTAAGACATTTAAGTCATTGGAAGGAATTTGAGGTTTATCCTCCAAGAAACTCGTCTATAAGGAGTCAACCCAACATGAACCCATCACTAATTAAACCTTGAGTTGTATCTCATTCAAATGTATTATTATCAATATAGTGATAGGCTTAGGAGTTGTGTTGTATAATGGTGGCCCGTTGTGTAAGTGTTAGGTTGCTAATGTATGTTGTAAAAAAAAAAATTGTTAGGTTTTTCGATGAAATTTTTCAGGCATGACAGATTGAATCCTTGAGTCGCAAAAGTGAGAAATTAAGAATAATATCCAAGTCCTTGAGTGAAAACCACACTATGGAACTCTCTGACAAGGAAAAAGTAAAAAGAAAGTCCACATCCAATGGTGGAAACCTCTTTGAGGCACCTGAGGATGGAGGATTCAATCTTCCTTTAAGAGCTATTCATTAGGAAAAGTTAGCAGTCTTGGCCAAAAAATGCAATCTAGTCAACCTAGGAACATAGGTAACCCCACATATCACATTCTATGCAGAATCACTACTATCAGAAGAGCAAGAACTCCTAGTAGCATTCCTAAGGGAAAGACAAATAAACTTCGCATAGAGTTATGCTGACATGCCAAGACTTGATCCAAAGATTGTGGTTCACCACTTAGCAGTGTATCTAGAAGCAAAGCCTGTCAGACAAAAGCTTAAAAAAATGCATCCTCAAATCACCTTATTGGTCAAAATAGAGCTAAAAAAGCTACTAGATGCAGGATTCATACGACCAATAGATTATCCAGAATGGGAATCAAAATTGGTACTTATTTCAAAGCCTAATGGAGCCATTAGAATTTGTACAGACTTCAGATATTTGAACAAAGCATGTCCAAAAGATGACTTCCCGCTTCCAAATATTGACATGATAGTAGATATGACAACAGGACATGAGATGCTATCACTAATGGACGGATTTTCAGGATACAATCAAATCATGATAGCAAAAGAGGATCAACATAAGACAACTTTCACTTGTCCATTGGGGACTTACTACTCGAACATGATGCCATTTGGCCTAAAGAACATAGGAGAAACATATCAAAGGGCCATGACATTGATATTCCATGACATGATCCATAAGACAGTTGAAGACTATGTCGACGACATTCTAGCCAAATCCAAAAAGAGAAAAAATCACATAGAAACCCTCAGTGCCATCTTTGACAGACTGGAGGAATACAAAGTCAGACTAAACCCAAAGAAGTGCATCTTCGGCATACAATCACGTAAACTGTTAGGATATATAGTGTCCATGTAGGGTATTGAGGTGGATCCAAAAAAAGTGAAAGCAATCCTCAAGATGGAGGCACTGAAAACATTAAAGCAATTGAGAGGCCTCCAAGGCATACTTCAATCCATCCGTCGATTCATAGCACAACTGGCGGACAAGCATAACCCATATTCTCAACTACTCCACAAGGGGGTAGCGTACAAATGGGATACCAAGTGTGAAGAGGCATTCAACAAGATCAAGGAATACCTACTGACACCACTAGTCTTAATGCCACCCATCCCAAAGAAACCATTGATCTTATACGTATTAGCAATAGTAGTAGCCCTTGGATTTCTCCTAGCTCAGTATGATGAAAATGGAATAGAAAGGGCTATCTACTATATCAGCAGAACAATGGTTGGGCATGAGCTAAAATATTCATTCATCGAGAAAGCATTCCTCGCATTAGTGTTTGCATCACAAAAATTTAAACATTACATGTTGGCACACAAGATAAAGCTCATCGCCAAAATTGACCCTCTCAAATATCTACTATCAAAGGCAATGCTCATAGGAAGAATGGAAAAATGGGTAATGATATTGTCAGAGTATGACATTGAGTATGTTGAGTAGAAAGCAATCAAGGGTCAGGTTATTGTAGATCAACTGGTAGAGGCACCAATCTATTTAGAGAACCCTCTCATCTCAAAATTTCCTGATGAATCCATTTTTAGTCTCAATATAGCTGACCATTGGAAACTATACTTTGATGGTTCATACACACAACATGGATTAGGAGCTGGTGTCTTCTTCATCACCCCACAAGGGGATTGCATACCAAGGTCTTACAAGCTGGAATTTCCTTGCACTAATAACATTGTAGAATATGAGGCTTTAACCATAGGTCTCAGAATAGCAGTGCAATGGAACATCATAGCTCTCAAAGTATATGGAGATTTCCAATTGATCATAAATCAAGTGAATGATGAATACCAGACCAAAGATGACAAGCTCACTTGATACAAGCAATTGGTGGAGACTCTCAAAGAATCGTTCATCAAAATTACATTTGAGTAGATACCTAGAGCCAACAACCGAGTAGTAGATGCCATGACAACAATTGGGTCCCTATTGGATATCCCCAAAAATGTTCCAAAATATGAATTCCTGATAGAGTAGCTTCTCGTGCCCACATTCGAGGTACCAAAATCAAAATTTGTGTGCGAAATCATTGGTCCCAATGATCCTTGGTACCATGACATTTACACATACCTTCGTATAGGAGTCATACACGCTGACCTACCATCAAACCTAAAATGAACCTTTGTTAAAAAGGCATCTAGATTTGTCATCTTAGGTGATACCCTATAGCATAGGAGCATAGAAGGAACCCTACTACACTGCCTAAATGCTGAGGAGGCATTAACTGCTCTAAATGAAGTACACAATGATCTGGGAGTGGAATGACCATAGCTAAGAAACTACTAAGGATGGGGTATTATTGGCCCACAATGGAAAGAGAAGCGCATGATCATGCAGGAAAGTGTCTACAATGTCAATAGCATGGGGACCTCATCCATGCTCCAACTCAAGAGCTTCATCCTATCATCACACCATGGCCCTTTTTGTAGTGGGGACTTGATCTCATTAGGAAAATCACACCCACCTCATCCAACGGCCACAAATTCATCATAACAGAAACTGAGTACTTTACAAAGTGGGTGGAGGCCATACCAATGATGTATATAACTGGGAAGAAAATTTCTAAGTTCATCCTGAACTATCTCATATGCCGCTATGGTGTTCCACAAGCCATTATCTCAGATAATGGGACACCATTCAAGAATCAGGATGTTTGTGACTTGTGTGAGAAATTCAAAATCCAACATCGCTTATCCACCCTATACTATTCCCAAGGCAATGGCCAAGCATAAGCTACAAACAAAACCATTCTAAAAATCCTCAAGAAAATAGTCAATGACATAGGTCATGACTGGCATTTGTAGCTTAATCTCGCCCTCTAGGCCTATTGAACCAGCATCCACACCCATTGGCACCACCCCCTTCTCCTTAGTCTACGGATCAGAAGCCATACTCCCCATTGAGATTGAGCTCCCATCCCTCATGATATCACTGCAAAACCTCATCACAGATGAAGAGTATCGGGTATCAAGACTAAATGAGCTAGAGCTACTGGATGAGAGATGTATAGATGCTTTAAATCATTTGCAAGTTTATTAGAATAGACTCAAATGGAGCTACAATAAGAAAATTAGAAGCAGGACTTTCAAAGTCAGAGAATTGGTCTTAAAAGAAAATTAGAAGAATGTCCCAAACCTAAGTAGCAAAGGCAAGTTCAAACCCAATTGGTTGGGACCATTCATCATCACAACAAGTTACAAATAAGGGGCATATCAGTTATCAACACCTAAAGGGGAACCTCTGCAGGAGCCAATGAATAACTACCATCTCAAAAAATTTTATGCCTAAATCTTTCAAGGTATAGAACCAAAAAAATCCAAAAAATCAGAAAATGTCCTGAAAAAATGGTCACTTCAACGAAAACCTAGCAAATAGGCATCTTAGTGACAACAAAAAAATCAAAAAAGCAAAAAATCCAAAAAAATGAGAAAAAGGATCAAAAAAATAGTAAAGAGAAAAAATCATCCTCTAGTGAAAACCACTTCGGTGGCACTTTGGGCAAGTACCTCGGTGAAAACCTAGCAAACAGGTGCCTTGCGTAAATAAGAACTTTCCATCCACTAGGATCTTTACGGCTTGTTCTTCATCATCCATCCATTTTGCTTCCATAATCCATCGCATTCAGGTCTCCATCCATCACTCATCCACTCGCATTGACCGCACCATAGCTTGGTCCTGTTTTCATATTATGATCCCTCCTAGTACTACTCAGCCCATTCTCAAGGTTAGTTTGTCCTTCCTTTATCGGAGTAGTCTATTACATCACGTTGGGGGCATGTTCTTATTGGATCGGATTAGTGTATGATCTTAAAGTCCTCAAATTAGAAAATCCAAAAAATCAAAAAATCAAAAAATCCAAAAGCACCAAAACATTAGAAAATCCAAAAAAATCAAAACATCAAAAAATCTGAAAACATCAAAATATCAGAAAATCCAAAAACATCAAAACATCAAAAATCCAAAAAACATTCAAAATCATCAAAAATCCCAAAACAGGTCAAAAATTTAGTCAAAAGATCAAAAACAGAGTCGTCTTGTTGAACTACATCATCTCTGAGCTTGAACGTAGGCAAGGTTGATCTTGATCATCCCCCAAGACACTTAGGTCAGTCCTTTAGGAGTTTGTCATAATAAGCTGACATTTCATCATGTATATCGTCATCTATAAATCGGTCAAGTCGTCAGTTGAACTATATGGTCCCTATGTGTATAACGTAGGCAAGGCTAATCTGTTGATTAGCCCTCGAGGCCCCTATGATAGGTCCTTAGGTTAGTCTCTTGGTCAAAATCTCATAAAACCCCAAAAACATTGGAAAATCAAAAATCAAAACATTTGTAAAACCTCAAAAAATTACCAAAAGTAGCCTCAAAACATTGCAAAACTCCAAAAACATCCAAATATTTGAAAAAATTCATCAACCTCATCTCGCTTGCACCCGTAATAACACCATCCATAATAAACTGATCATCATCCTCAACCTTTGGTGAAATAGTTAGAAACAAGTCTAGCAGGTTAAAAGTAAAACTGAAAAATGTCAAATCTTAGGTCTAAGTTAGTACATAAAGAATTTGGTCAATTCTTTGTGTTGATAGTCCATCATCCAAATTAGTCCCATATCAATCATCTGATAACATCATGTCCTAGGATGTATCCTTCCTACAAGGGGAATTATTTATCAGAAAGAACACTTTGGATAAACGAAATGACGTGCCGCCATCCACTAACATGTCCTAGGATGTATCCTTCCTACAATGGGCATTATCTTTTGGCAATAAGTTTCGGTTCTTATCCTTAAAAAACACATTCCCTTTTGGTTAGCAGTATTGAAGAACATCAACTTGCTTGTGTGCTTTATCTTTGTCTTTTGACTTATCTTATTGCACTCAGTCCAAGGACCTCTCGATGATATCCAAATGAAGGATTTAGAGAGATAGGAATGGGGCAATGATCATTATCCTTTTGTCTACTATGCTTGTTGGACGTTTCTTGTAAAATAACTTGGCAAATACTTGCTTTGTTAGATATGTATAGAGGATTTTTTGGATAGCTTGTTGACTATTGCATTGATTGGTTATACCTTTCTGTGTTTTGGTTCGAGATGTTTGAAACTTCTAAAGTGCATCCTAGCAAGGTTTCTGTATGTCAGGTGTGAACAAGAATACTCCTATCTATTTGTCAAATCAAATTCCATCACACTAAGTACAACGCCATCCTGGTCCTTTATACGTTGATGCATTGTGCTTAGGCATGTTATCAAACATAAGGTAAGTGACCCTTTTAAAATCCCAATCCTTGATAAGCAAATCATCCATCTATCATCATCATCTTTCATAAAGTTGGCTTGTTGGATCCTCTTGTCATCATCTAATGTCTTTTTTTCTACACTAACATCACAACATGAATAGTTAATCATCATCACTGATGCATCCATCATGCTTCCATCTTGCATCCACAAACCATCAATATTTTGCATATCATCTCACATGCATAATCATCATCATAATATAGATCTGTTAGTCTAAGCATTTGCATAAATCATGCATTTGCATAATCACATGCATAATCATCATCATAATATAGATCTGTTAGTCTAAGCATTTGCATAAATCATACATTTGCATAATCACAACATATCATCATCATAATATAGATCTGTTAGTCTAAGCATCTCATAAATCATCCATTGCATAATCATGGCATATCACAAATCCATCCATCTCATACACCATATGATCAGTTGTTTAAGATAATATAGATTTGTTATTCTAAGCATCTTAAAAACCATCTCATTTGCATCATCATCCATAACCATCCATTTTGAACCTCTTTATCGCGAGATCGACCCTCAAATCAAATATTTTCGCTCAATCTCTCGAGGGGGCAATGTAATAGTGTACTTCTTTCTGCTGGGGCAATCGAAAAAATTATAAATTTTTTCAATTTTGATCACGGCAAGTTTATTCTTTGAACCAACGCAACAAGTACATTGCTTCAAAGAGCCTGGGCAAAATGTAGACACACAAAATATGCATACATGTCAATCCAATGGTTTAATCAAATAACCTTCATTTAATCAAATCTAACATTTCATCCTTCAAATTAAATAAATCCACTTCATCATTACATCATTTAAATAAATCAATTAAATCCTAACACTTCATTAATTAACCTTTATCTTGCATCATCCCTTTAATTAAATAAATCGGGACTTTATTTAATTAAATCTCAAAAGACATATTTCTCCCTCTTGATTTAAATAAATAAAAATATCAAGTCAAAAGGGTCAAATCATCCTAATCATCATTAAGTTAATCTAACCCTGATTAATCTAATCTAATGCATGTCACATCCTCTAGCTTTTCCCACTTGCACCAATAAATCAATTTATTGATTTATTAAAATCAGCATTTTCCATCAACATGGCATCTTTGAGGAATATTCCCTCAAGTTTGAATTCAAAAACAAGTGGACATGTACACCCAACAAAGCATTTATGAGCTCTTACATGGCTCTTATATTTCCCCTTGCACAATTCAAACTCAACATTAACTCTCAAATTCAAATTTGAAATCTCACTCTCTTTGGCACATTGACCAAAATGTGCTCATCCTCAAGCCTATCACAAGTTGACAAGTGGCCTCTTCTCATTGGCTTATCTTTAATCCCACATCCTCCATGTTTGGCATTCTTTTATCACTTTTGGCCATAAATAGAGGTCTCATCTATTGTTCAAATCCTCCACAATTTGATCCACAAATCTTTATGCAAAGTCATTCTCTTAAACAGAGAACTGATTATGTCCACCATCATTTGCAACATCAAGCTTATCAAGGGTTTGGAAAGGGTTGTTTTCCACAATAGCACCAATCCACTATGAGATAAACATACTTCATGTTTTTCATGTGCTTATTTAGCTTGCTTTTGTCATTTGCATTTGGAAGCATTGATGTATCGTTTCATAGAGATGTTATTTGTTTTGTTTTAGCAACTAACCATACTAAGTGTGTGTGTGTGTGTTGGAGGTTTTAACAAGTTGAAAATTTCACCATCACACTAGGTTATCAAGGAATTCATTGTAAAACTTGTTCATTCTATCATCATCTTCTCTAATGATGTCTAACTCACAAGGAGAAAAATCATGAGGAGTTGAAGGAGCATGTGGAAGTTCAAGGTCATTAGGGTCATAGCCAAAGGCACAATTGGACATGTCTACCAATGATTTTAACAAATTCCAAAAATTATTGAAAGAAAATTCCATGATGCAAGTAAACTAAGATGCAATAAATGACTAAAAACAGAGATTCTAGAAATGAAAACAAAAAGAAACTACATATAATAGTAATGCAGAGAAATGCTAGAAAATGTTTAAAAATGTAGTATGAATAGTGCAAGTGGACTGATTCACCCAAGGTGGCGAATAAGTCCCAGTATGCAATTTTTTTGTATTTTTCAAAAAATTGAATGTGATTCTAATGCTTTTCATAAAGCAATGAAGGATGCAGATGCATATTTTCAGTTTTTTCAAAGTTATGCAATGCAAAAATGAAATCTAAAGAAAAATTTCACTAATGCAATATGAGAAGTCCTAGAATGCAAGAACAAATCAATATCCTAATTGAATGTTAATGCAAGTGTAATCTAGGATGAAATACATGAAATCATAAATGTAAAATGTTCAAAATGCAGGTTCACCAAAATGAACCGTGGATTTTTGGCACCTTAGGACTTCTCTAACTCTTCTAGGGTTTTTCACCTAAAAGGAGAGAGGTAGGCCAAAAATGCTAACTAGTTCATTCAAATTAGGATGTGTATGATGTTATTTAAGCTAAATGAGATGAAATAAGTGCAATTAAATGATTTATATGACTTATTATGAATGCAAAACTAAAGATTTAAACAATGCTGGAAAACACAATGTGATATGCAAATAATGAACTAACAATGAATAAAATGCAAACCAAAAAGAAATGGACTGAAACAGTGTGCACCTGGAAACTATTTGAGGAATTTGGAATGGTCTAAATGCTGTTTGAAATTACTAAAAATCAACAGTGGAACTCATTTGCCCAGGGTGGCGAATTAGTCCTGCTTCTGGTGAAGTTTGTAAGGAACCAATTTCTGACTGTCACGATCCATAATTTGACAAAGCCTATATTTTTAGTCTTAAGGTGGGATTCATTTGCCACTAGTGAAAAATTAGTCCTCTCCCAAAATTCTGACAAATCAGGAGACAACTCTACAACACTAGATCTAGAAATGTGCTTGTCAGGTTGCCAAAGTCAATTTTACAGGAAAGGGACAAAATACTTTCTCCAAGCTTGAAATATGATTGATATGACTTAAAGCACCTAGTTGACTTGTTGAACACTCTTCAACACCTAATTTCTTTCCAAATTTGGATACAAAAGTCTACAAACACACATGCAAGAGGGGAAAAATGGTTGAGGGTTAGCAAATAGGGGTTTGCCTTGGTCAAACCCCACTTTGGTAATCAAACCCTTAATAAAATAATGAAATGAAAGAGAATCATAAACAAATAGCATGCAAATTCTATAAACTTGTAACCAAACCCTTGTTCATCCAAATTTGAAGATATGTCAATGGCTACCTTTGATTGCTTGATTGATGTTTGATTTGATGTTGTAAGATGCTTGATTGCTTGAATGTGGTGTGAGATTGAATGCTTGAATGAATGGGGGTTGAAATGGATGTAAAAACACTTATTTATACAATATTGTGCCTTAGTAACTTATTAATACCTCATCATAGGATGACATCAAGTGATTTTGAATAAAAACCTGAAAGGAAATTTAAAATATTTTGAATTTGGAGCCAAGGGGGACTCATTCGCCAACCATGGCAAATGGGTCCCACCTAGGACCTAAAAATGGTTGTCGGGAATTAAGTTGCATTTAATGTTATTTATCGGGTTTACATTAAAAATACACTTAATTAAAGCTTATAAGGGCATAAAGGGGTCAAATAAAGCATATGAAATGTGTAAATAAGGAGATTATGCCTAGAAAAGCGTGAAACCTTGTTACAAGACTTTACAACACTTCAAAATAGGACTTGTTTAATGATGAAAAGGTGAATTTTAGGTGAATTGTAATGAATAGAGTCTAGAAAAGTGTAGAAATGTTTTACAACACTTCACATCACCTTCACAAGACGTCATTATTTGAATCTTAGTACCTAAATATGCACGTTCAAGCCATTCTACAACATAAAATTAGAGAAAAATAGACCAAAAATCAAGAAGCAAGGCCTAAAAGCCCATGAAAATGACAAGGGTCCATTTTTCTATGGTGCATTTAGCCCCCACTTTAGTGAGAGAATTAACTTTCTTCAAACTCACACTAAAGTAGAAACGAACATCGAGAGGAGGGTTCAAATGTACTTACATTAGAAAGATGGAATACAATGATCAAGAGGGATGATCAAGCCCTCAGGATGAAGATCTCATGGTAAACTAAGTATAAGAACAAAGGAACACACAAGTGTTGAAAAGAGATAATCAGATGAAGCTTTGATCATCTATCCAACTAGATGTGGATTAGATCTAGGCTGATTGTTTAAAAAAAGATAATGTGGGGCGACAAAACTAAGGGTGGTCTGTTGGGTGAGAAGGCCCAAGTATACTCACTTTGTGGCCATGAAACTTCTAGTTGTCTGCGAGGTGAGAAAGGAAAAAAGGGGAGATACACATGGTAGTTGGTATACACTCACAAACACCAAGGTGGCTATGGGGAAAGTCATGCCACTAGATGGGCTTCTCGCTTGACCATATCAAAGTTATATCTCCAAATAACTTTAACAAGGAGCCACAAGGGAAAATGTTGGTTTGTGCTTCATGAGAAAAGAAAAGCTCTGTATGCTTAGAACTGATTAACAAAAAGGAGGGTAGAACAGGCATGCAAGTTGCGTTATACAAGGTGGAAAAAATTAAAAAATGTAAAAATTCAAAAATGTAAAATGCAAAAGATGTTTAAAGGAGTCTTATTAAGTTTATGCAAGGTCAGTCACTTAGGGAAAATTATGTCTAATGTCTCCAAGAGAGGACCAATCAAAGAATATATTATTCACAACTTAGGGGATGCAGTGCGTTGCATCAGGCCACTAAGAGGAATGTAATATGCTAAGATAGATCACACTTATGAAGGACATCACACCCAATGTCATCCGTAAAGTGAAAAACATATCATATAAATGACAAGGCTACACTAGGAACCAAGAATGCAAATGAATTAATAGTAATGTATGCCCCCATTTCAAAGGAATTGCTACACACTGTTCTGTGAGCAATTAATTTAAATTAGCGAAAGAAAAAAAATGCAAAAAGAAAACAGGACATGAGAGCCAATTTGGGAAGCTCTGTGCCAAGTCATATGTTTTTGAGTAAGACTGCATCGTGTTAATGAAAAGGAAAATAAAAGAAAAGGAGGTTTCCCCCCAAAAAAGAACACACCAAACACATAAGGGATCTATGGATTTTGGGTGAGTATGTTTGTTGCTATAATGTTTTAATTAAAGAGCTCAAAACTATCATCATTCCCCAAAGCAAATAGAACTAGAAGAATGACACAAAGAGAGCGAAAATAAAAGAGAAACAAAGTCCTTTTTGGGTCAACATGGAAGAGACATTTAGGTCTCAACCAATTGCATCATCCCCAGAAGGAAAATCCAAGTGAAAAGAAAATGAAAAGACAAAAGCAAAGGAAAAGATTTTGGGTCAACATGAAGGAGACATTTCAGTCTCATTGCCTTGTGTCATCCCCAAAAGGAAAATACAAAACAAAAAGAAAAAGAAAAGGAAAATGACCGATTGGGTCAACATGGAAGAGACATACGGCATCTCTATGCTTTGCGTCATCCCCAAAAGGAGAACACAAAACAAAAGCAAAAAAGAAAATGCACAACAAATAGAAGAATAGAGGTACAAATAGAAGAAGTGTACAAAGAGAGGGAACATCAAACACATGTTACGGGGGAACATGATACACACAAGAAAGACAAATGAAAAGGAGCAAGTAATGAAAATGTAAGTCAACCATTAACTAAGTTATTGTTTTCTCACCCTTAAGTAGCTAAGTGGAAAATGAATAACATAGTTAAGAGACAAAGACAAATGCATTACAAGGACAAGGCTATCAACTTTTTTCCCCCCACAAAGTATAAAGGAAAGAATGAGCCAAAGTGGGTGATGTGAAAGGATCATGCAATAGTGAGAATAGGGAATTCTATAACTATGGCATGATAAAGGGATTTAGTGGTTATGGGACAAGAGGAAAGCAATCAATATCAGTGAAGTGATACTTATCGAGTATGTCCTTCAATGTCTGACATTCTTCAGTTCGATGTCCAAGAATGCGATGATATTTGCAAAATGGTATATTAGAATCTTTAGGATGAATGAGCAACCTATTCATAGGTTGTAAAAGTATAAGACCATTGTTTAAAAGAAGTTGAAGTCTCCTTTCACATTCAGGTGGAGGATGTTTAGGAAACTTGAGTTTCTTCAATTTGTATGGTCATTTTCATTTGATAGACTCTGCTTTTTCATGAATAGAAGGAGGAAGAGGACCCATGGGGATCCTAACATCCTTGTAATTAGAAGGAGGTAATGGTTGTTCACGTGGAAGGAGAATGTTCAAGTTAGGAGGGGAATCAAAGATCACTGTACCATCATCTCGAAGTCTCCTATATTCAAAAGGAGGTCTACTAGGATGAATATGATCTTGATATCCAAGTGTTGATGTGTTTTTCTCGGTTGGTTTTTGTTCAAGGAGTTGGTGAATGTCATGTACATGTGTTTTGTTAGAACCTTGTTTACTTAGGATAGTAAAGCATTTAGCATATGTTTCTTTAAGGTTTATGGGAGTGTTTGTGACCATGTGATTATAGAATGGTTGTGAGTGTGTTTTTTTAGAGGAACTAGTTCTACTTAAGGGAGGAACCTTAGGTCCTTCATTGATTCCAAGATGCAAGTATGCAAAATTGATCAGAAGGTGCAACAATAGGAAGATCTTGTGTCCTCATGGATGGATAAAATGCTGCATTGGATTCTAGGTTATCAAGGCATTCATTGTAACTTATTCATGCTATCATCATCTTCTCCAATGTTGTCTACTTCAGGAGGAGGAAAACCATGCAAAGTTGAAGGAGCATGTGGAAGTTCAAGGTCATTAGAGTCACAACCAAAGACCCAATTGGACATGTCTACCAATGATTTTAATGAATTCCAAAACTTATTGAAAGAAAATTCCATGATCCAAGTAAACTGAGATGCAATAAATGACTAAGAACATAGATATTGGAAATGAAAACAAAAAGAAACTACAGAAAATTGTAATATAGAAAAATGCTAGAAAATGTCTGAGAATGTAGTATGAACAGTGCAAGTGGAAGTATTTTCCCAAGGTGGTGAATGTATCCTAGTATGCAATTTTTTTGTGTTTTTGAAAAAAATGAATGTGATTCTAATGATTTTTAGAATGCAATGAAGGATACAGATGCAAATTTTGAATATTTTCAAAGTTATGCAATGCAAAAATGAAATCTAAATAAAGCTTTCACTAATGCAATATGAGAAGTCCTAGAATGTAAGAACAAAATAATATCCTAATTGAATGTTAATGGAAGTGTAATATAGGATGCAATATATGAAATCAGAAATTCAAAGTGTTCAAAATGGAGGTTTTCGAAAATGAACCATAGATTTTTGGCACCTTAGGACTTCTCTAACTCTTCTAGGGGTTTTCACCTAAAAGGAGAGAGGTAGGCCAAAAATGCTAACTAGTTAATTCAAATTAGGATGTGTATGATGTTATTTAAGCTAAATGACATGAAATAAGTGCAATTAAATGATTTATATGACTGATTATGAATGAAAAACTAAAGATTTAAACAATGCTGGAAAAAATAATGTGATATGCAAACAATGAACTAAGAATGAATAAGATGCAAAAAAAAAAGAAATGGAATGAAAAAATGTGCACCTGGGCAAGATTTGAGGAATCTGGAATGGTCTGAATGCTATCTGAAATTACTAAAAATCAATAGTGGGAATCATTCGCCCAGGGTGACGAATTAGTCCTGCTTCTGGTGAAGTCTGTCGAGAACTAGTTTCTGACTGTCAGGATCCAAAATTTGACAAAACCTAGATTTTCAATCTTAAGGTGGGACTCATTCGCACTGGTGGTGAATCAATCCTTTGCAAAAATTCTAAGAAATCAGGAGACAACTCTACAACACCAGATTTGGAAATGTTTGCTTGTCGGGATGCTGAAGTTAATTTTGTAGGAAACTGACAAAATACCTTCTCCAAGCTTGAAATATGATTGATATGACTTAAAGCACCTAGTTGACTTGTTGACCACTCTTCAACACTTAATTTCTTGCTAAATTTGCATACAAAAGTCTGCAAACACACATGCAAGAGGGGGAAAATGGTTGAGGGTTAGCAAATAGGGGTTTTCATTGGTCGAACGCCACTTCGGTAATCAAACCCTTAATAAAATAATGAAATGCAAGTGTAAAACCCCATCACACAACCTAGATGACTATGCAATACTACGGAAGCACAACTATTTTTTTCTTAAAAGTTAAAACAAGATGAGTAAAGTTTCCTACTCTAACCACATACATCCTCTAGGCTACGTAACACGTCTACATGTGAACACAATTACTTATAAAATTTAACCAACCATAGCATAAGAATTTTAAATTCAAGATACAACTTACAACAAAGCATTAAACCATTACAAGATAAAGCTAACACATAGAAATGTATTGAACATATTTCCACATATACAACACCATTAAATCCAATAATGTATAGATCATAAATATTATTACAATTACATCACAAAGGTTCACCTCGATACAAATGAGGTATTACAATTATACATAATGAACCATAGTTAAATGAAGAAGGAGAAGAACAACTCTAGAGAACCACACAAGCTCCTCGAACAAGAAGATCTTGCCATGACGAACAGGAAGATAAACTCAACAGTGTAAGATGCATGCCACCCAACCATCTGGTACCTGTAGGCCCAGCCCCCGTGCTAGGAGATAGTAACAAGAAACCAAGACAACCTATTACCTCTAGACACAAACAATATACAAAAATACTCAGAGAATAGATAAATAAGAATTAGGGTCACATTGCTTCCAGAATCACAAAATCAATTACCAACACAATACAGTAAACTAACTGTTGACATAGGAGGAGTGTCATCACAAAGGTTGCATTGGTTATCCAAAGGAGATCTTCCTAGGTCCCTGCCCCCCTCTAGGGTTGTCCTGGTAACTTTTTACGATTCTGGCCCCATATGCACACCAGTGCAGAATCAGTTATCTTTCTAGAAGACAAGATAACGATCTTGCCATTCCAGGCCTTCCTGACTCATCTCAAGTCTTGTACAAGCCCTTTAGCCAATGAGCGAGGCTAAATATCTTGTTATATGTGTTAAGTTAATAGATTATTTAATTTCCACTTGATTATACTGACTCCCACACGAGTTGTCCTGGGACCACTTTGTGTCCCGGCCCTCGCTGAAAGCCACTCCCCTATCAACAACACATAACTCAAACTACTTGTCAAGGGTAGACAGTGCACTAAGAACTGATAACAATAACCAATACACCTCAAAAGGTAACACATCTCGATGGATGTCCACTACAGGAACCCAATACGTGCACTACCCAAGAAACTCAAAGGGTGAACTAAAGTTACGACAACCCTTTCATAATTACAACTCTAGAAGACTTAGATTCATAAAATGACAAATCCTTTCCCCCCAGTACACAATTACAGAAACACGTGTTTTTCAAATACAATTTAAGAAAATAACAAGTACTATCTTTCAGATTTCCTAAATCCATTACAATCAATTCTTGTATATTAAAATACATCATCCAAAACACTATTTCAATTTAATAAACTAACAATGAAACAATTAAATATTCCACTTCCAAATCCCAACTACTTTAATACTTAACTCAATTTCCTTAATTAAATATTTGATCTTTCAAATAAAATCAATTTATTATAAAGCACCTACTTGTGCATTGCATGCCTTAATTAACAATATAATATTTATTTAAATAAATATCCCTTTTAAATAAATATATATATTTTCTAATTACATAATCTAATTATTCTTTTCCAATGTTTATTTTAAAATATCTAATTGTGCATGTGCATGCACCTATTTAAAAATTACATTTAAATATATTTATATTTAAATATTCTAAAATTATATCCAATTTTTCTAATATATATTTTTAAACAAATAAATAAATATATAAATATAAATTTACAATTTTCAAACAATCCTAATCATAAAATCAGTATGTTGTGACTTTAATAACTTTTGTTTTCGGATTTGAGTTTCTCTGCAATTTTTATTGAAGGTGCACAATCAAGTCGTCTAAAACATATAAAAAATTCAGCCCTACCTAGTTTGTAAATTTGTAGTTATGATTAATTTAGCGACGCATTTTCTCTATTGTTTTGATTTTCGAATTACTAGAGGTTTCCAATTATTTTAGTTTTCCCAAATTTATCAGAAGATTTCATTTTCAATCCTACAGATGTTTTTTCTAATTCCTCAAATAATTTTCTTTGTATTTTCTATTGTTTAAAATCATTCCCTAAAAGGATCTAATTACCAGAGGTTTCCAATTATTTCAGTTTTCCAAAATTTATCAGAAGATTTCATTTTCAATCCTACAGAGGTTTTTTCTAATTCCTCAAATAATTTTCTTTGTATTTTCTATTGTTTAAAATCATTCCCTACAAGGATCTAAATCTTCACGGTAATTTACCATTTTCTATAGGAAGAGGTTTCTAAGTTTTTATTTAAATCCAACAGAGGTTATTGTTTTCAAACTTCTACAGTATTGAAAAATCATTTCCCAAAACATTTCCAATTTGCATTACAGTAATAAAATAACTTTTCAATTTTAGATTTTACAAAAATAGTAAAGAACCTATACAAAAGAATGTTGCCTCAAGAAAATGTTGCCGAGCTTCTTTGGAATTTCAATTCCCAATGTAGCCAAAGCTTTCTTCAATACAATTGCCTCCTTCCAGAAGACACAACCAAAAACATAGCCAAAAATTCTACATCAAAATAATTCTAAAACAAACAATTTCCTCAGAGAGATCCATAATTTGCTCATCAATTTTTCACAACCCATACAAAATTTTTCCCGTGAAACAACTTTCTTTACTTTTCCCTAATATCTCTTCCGTGAATGAATTTTCAACAATTAGATCACAAATTTCTAACTCTCAGTTATCTTAAACAAAATATCTAAAATATATTTTCCCTCAACAATTTAGATATTTTTCATTCACATGCATTTAAATATAATAAAATAATTTACTAATTGCAACCAATTTAAATATTCTTATTTATTTAATTACCTTTTATTTTTAATAATAAAATTTACTCAACAACATAACTAAATTAAATTAATTAATTTATTAATTTATTTTAAAGTCTTCACAACAATAATTCATTTAATTAAATATTTAAATTAAATACACATTTAATCTATCAATTTAAATTTGCACAAGAATAAAATATTCAAAACCACAATGATAAAACTAAGACCAAACTCAAACTGACGACACACTGTACTAGGGTAAAGTTATGACTAGGTAGCCCATTACTATCTCCCAATATTATTGTTGAGTAGTAGACATGCTCAGACTTGTGAAACCAGGTGAAGCTAATGTCTTGTACCTGCAATCCTGTAAACAAGCAAATGTCGCACATGTATACACATAGCAATTCATACACACCGTGAAGAGAGAATCGTAGAAATCACAAGGCACTCACAAACAAGTGATGCAATACTGTTCTCTTCACCAATACAATGTCACATCAACTGACGAGATAATATATCAATTAAACTATGATAAACAAATATAGCAATGTAATCACAACTAAGCATCTATGCAAACATAAAACATATTAACAAAATCATCATGCAAATAATGTGTCATCACATCAATAAAGTCTATCATCGCTCCATTGTCAGTGATAGAATAACCACAACATAAAACATAGTCTAACAAAGTATTTGAGCTATAAAAAAAAAAACATAACAAATTGGAGGGGTGTTACAGCAAGAGAATGATAAAAAAATAACATGCAAATGCTATAAAATTACCAAACCCTTGTTGATGCATATATGAAGATATGTTAATAGCTGCCTTTGATTGCTTGATTGTTGTTTGATTTGATGTTTCAAGATGCTTGAATGCTTGAATGTGGTGTGAGATTGAATTATTGAATGAATGGGGGTTAAAATGGATGTAAAATCACTTATTTATATAATCTTGTGCCTTAGTAACCTGTTAATACCTCATCATAGGCTGACATCAAGTGATTTTGAATAAAAACTTGAAAGGACATTTATAATATTTGTAATTGGGAGCCAACGGGGACTCATTCGCCACCCATGGTGAATGGGTTCCACCTAGGACTTGAAAATGGGAGTTGGGATTTAAGTTGCATTTAATGTTATTTTTCGGGTTTACATTAAAAAATACACTTAATTAAAGCTTATAAGGGCATAAAGGGGTCAAATAAAGCATAACAAAGGTGTAAATAAGGAGATTATGCCTAGAAAAGTGTGAAAACTTGTTACAAGACTTTACAACACTTCAAAATAGGACTTTTTTAATGATGAAAAGATGATTTTTAGGTGACTTATCATGAATAGAGTCTAGAAACTCATGTAGAAATGTTTTACAACACTTCACAACACCTTCACAAGACATCATTATTTGAATATTAGTACCTAAATATGCATATTCAAGCCATACATTACAACATAAAATTAGAGAAAAATAGACCAAAAATCAAGAAGCAAGGCCTAAAATACCAAGAAAATGACAAGGGTCCATTTTTCTAGTGTGCAATAGATCACATAATGGTGAAAGTACTAAGTCCTTTGGGATAGTCCAAACTCTTGCAATTGCCAAAGTTCAGTGCTCATCGAGATTCAAATTGCATATGCTGATGAACTAATGTTAATGAGGGCATGCTATCAACATAGTGATAATTCCACAATGAAGTTCACGTGAATGACGTGAGGATTACTATGTTACTAGCAGATTATGTTACTAGCAGAATTCAAAGTGATAATGGAACATACGATGAATTATGATGTGTCTAGGGTTTTACTATAGCACATGAAGTTGGTTGTTGAGGTGTGCAACAATAATGTAGAATACAACTTTGGTCAATAAGGAGTGGAAGAAAAGATTTATTCTAATGGTGTATAGGATAAAATTTGGATGGAGGTCCTATAGCATAGAAGGGATAAAGAGACAAGAACAACATGGGATAATGGAACATATGGTGAAATAATAGAGGGTACAATAGGATGGGAGTAAAATGCAATAATGGAACATGGGATGGACTAGAATAGATTAATGGGATGGGCTACAATGGGATAACAAAAATAGCGTGAACTATTAGAGGTTAATGGGATGGGATCAGGAGGGAATAAAGGAACATAGGGTGAATTAGGGAAAGATAGTGGGACAAGACCAAGAGGGGATAATGGAACATAAGGTGAAATAAGAGAGGGTAATGGGATGGGAATAGAACGGGTTACTAGAACATAGGATGAACTAGTACAGATTGGTGGGATGGACTAGGATGGGATAACAAAATATAGGGTGGATAATTAGAGGTTAGTGGGATGCCATTTGCAGGGAATAATGAAACATAGGGTGAATTATGAGGTGTCTAGGGTTTGACTATAGTACATGAAGTGTGAACTTGACCTATGTGTAGTAATAATAGAGAAGAGTTATCTAGGATGAAATGTGGATAAAGATGGTATAACATAGAATATGGATAAAGGAACATAGGGTGGAACATAGGGGATCATGGAACATCTAGGGTGAACTAATAATGGGTACAATAATATGGGAGTGGAAGGGCATAATGACACTTAGGATAGACTATAAGATATTAGTGGGATGGGCTAGGAGGGGATCATGGAAAGTAGGATGAACTATTAAATGTTAATGGGATGGGATTAGGAAGGAATAAAGGAGGAAAAGGTGAATTAGGAGAAGATAATGTGACACGATCAAGAAGGGATGATGGAACATAGAATGGACTATGTAGGGCTTAAGTGGATGAGCTAGGATGGGATAATAAAACATTTTTAAGGTGAACTATACTAGAGGTTAATGGGAAGTAATTAGGAGGGAATATTAGACCATAAAGTGAATTAGGTGGTGTCTATGGTTTGAATATAGGACATTAAGTGGGAACTTGAGGTGTGTAGTAATAATGCATTAGATATTTCATCAATAATGAGAAAAAGGAAAGGTTTCTTGTAATGATATGTGTATGTGGACTATGGAAATAGAATGCACAGCTTCCCTTATCCCCACTAGAAAGGGAATGAAGGAAGAGGGATCCGATTTCACAAAGTTCACACTCAAGAACAAATCCTTGATATTTCAATGCAAAAGAGATTGAAATCTATCAAAGTAGATTGTCCTTAAGGTTGGAAATTGATAAAGAAGATTAAATACTAATGCAAAACTTGGAAAAAATGAAATGTTTGAAAACATAGTGTAGTATGCAAAATTACCTAAAAAGATGAATAGAAATGCAAATAAAATAGACCAGGAAAGCAAAATGAAAAGTGTGCAACTGGAAATATGTTGAAGAATGGAATGAGGATTGGAAATACTGTTGATTCTAAAATTTTGACCTACTAGGACTCATATGCCAAGTGGGTCGACTTAGTCCCAGATCTGGAAAACTACACCGAAGCATGTTTCAACCAAATGGGTATTCGAATCTACAAAAATATCTGAAAAACTTGTACAGTGGGACTCATATTCCACTAATGGCATATGAGTCCACTTTCACTTTTTTGAAAACTCAAAAGTGGAATCGAAAGCTCTCGATCTGCTCTTTCTGTTCCTACAAGTGTCCAGATCTAAAACTCTAATTTTTAACACTATAAGTGGCTTTTTATGAATATTTTGAATTAGCCAACAAGGAGATGTCTTCAAAAAATTTGCAACCTATTCTTCAATGATCTCCAAGCCTTCAAGATACCTAGATCTGCAAACACACAAGAAAGAGAGAAAATGTTGAATGTTAGGGAATGGAGGTTTGCCTTGGTCAAACCACTTTTAGGTAATTAAACCAAATGAAGAAATAAGATGAAGCATGAACATGAAATAAAGGAATTAGAAACTTTCCATGATGATAGATATTGATTTTCTGCATGAATGGATGAAGAATCTGACGTTGAATGCCTTAAAAGTGGTCTTGAATGCTCTCGAAATGACCTAATCCTAGCTTGATTGACTTAATATGGAGAATGAATGATGAATGAATGATGGATGATGATTGAATTAGGGTTTAAAATCTTTTTTATATAGGAAATCCACCTAAAATGCTCATTAATTTGATCCCCAAGGCTGACATGGAGGAAAATTAAACTTAAAACCCAAATTTTTGCTCTCAAACCTCAAAAAATGGCATAGATGGGACTCATTCACCACTCTAGGAAACTTAGTCCCACCTGGATGAGACTCATTCACCCAAAGTGGCGAATGGGTCCCACAGAGGCTATTTTTCTAGTTGGGATGTTGGGGAGTGAAGAAATCAGGTTTTTATGATGATTTAGTCAAGTCTTTGATCAAATGAAGCCTTGAGATGCACAATATGTGGTCATAGGGGCCTATTAATGATGATGTAAAGGGTAATTAGGGCTAGGGACACAAATTTCAATGTAAAAGTGTGATTAAATATAATCTACAACATTAAAATGAGGTCCACATAGCCTAGAAAGGCACAAGATTCAATGTGAATGTGCAAAACACATTACAACAGTAGATTAAAACCAGGTTTAGTTTTCATGCCTTCTAGATTAATGTGAGAATGAAATTAAATAAATTTTACAACATTGAATTAGAGAAAAGTTAAGTTAATATAGCTTAAAATGGGCCCAAGACCTCATGTGGATGTGTAAAACACATCACAACACTAGATTAAGGCAATATTAAGTCCTGTTTATCATTAATTATTCCCAAATTAAGCAAGGACAAAGGTGTAATTTTTCGGTGTCCACCATGTAGATGATAAAATATGGAGGAACGTGGTATAATATATAAGGTGTTAAAGATTGGGATATGTGATATAAAATGCTTAAAATATGCATGATGAAAGGAATAGAAGAATGGGATGGACGTTGAATGGTAAATATAATTAGGATCTCACAAGACCAACCGATGTTTGTGTTTCTCATCAATTTTTTTAGACTTGTACACACAAAATTAAGAAAACTAGCTAACATTGTTTTAAACACCATTAATGAATAAAGGCTACCTAAGTGAAAGTTGTTTGAGGACATGAATTGTGAGGTGTGGAGGTCGAAGGTCCACCAAGAAACTGTTTGATATCCAAAGCATGTTATGGGAAAAACATTCAAATATAACATTCAACTGTTCAAATGCACTAATAATATTTTTAATACTAGTTGCATACCTCTAGACTCAATGTCAAGAAAAAATAAGGATCTATAGGAATGAAGCACGTCTCATGAACACTCCAACCCTAAAATTTCATCATATTGATTCTACTAATTTAGTTATTCTTAAATTTCAAAATATAATTTAATAACCAAAATTAAATGAACTTGCTGAATTTTACTTGAGTATCAATGGGACAAATGTATTATTTAGCAATTCATTTGTCATAGCCATCATGTCTGCAACTAATGTAGGATGTGTAGCTACATCCCGAGCACTCTCATAATCATAGATGTAAACAACACGACAATGGTGGGGTGGAGCGTGGGGCATACACATATCGTCCACATCAGGCTTTACTAGAGGCCTCACACATTGTATAATGGTCTGGGTGAGTGAGCTAATTGACTCTAGTGTGTCCACCTTTACATTGTCCTTAATAATGGAAGGAACAACGACATGCTCCACCATGGGTTTGACCAAGGGTCTTAGTGCCAACTGTGGATTACATCACGCAACAGGTCTATCATGTGTGGAGCCCCCAACTCTACCATGAAAGTCTAAGATGTCAGAATAATTTGGCATCTTATTGAGGACAAACTCACAATAGAGTTTCCTCAAAAAATATTATGGTACCTCATGGTTATTGCATGGAGTCTGGTCAAATACCATCCACCACTACTCCCAAAATTTATTTTTAATTAATTCATGGTGGCACTAATGGATGGGGAACCTCCTACATGCATGAGACAAAGGTGCGTTGTTTCTCAGGTCTATAAATAGGGCACACAAGTTAGCTTTGCTAATTTTTTGTTTTTTCACATCTGCATATGACAAATGACTAGCATAAAATTGTCTCATCTCATGCCTCTTATTTGATCAAAAATTTATTTTCCCGCTCACTTCTCCTACATGAGATATAATTGACTTCAATGATTCGAAAATCTCTCTCCTATATGGGTGGGTTTCAACATGCTTGGTTAATCTTCCAATTAATTTTTCATTGTCTCTTTTATTGTTTTCAATTTGAGTTAGGATATTTTCTTGTGTTCCTTGAGGAGTACTATGAATTGATGGAGGGGTTTTAGGTTGTTCTTGTATAGGAGGCTCTTCATGAGGGGGTGATTGTGAATTCTCAATGTTTGGAGGTGGAGATTCATTCCTTGAGAATTAGAACAAAGTTTCATTAAAATACCTATTTCAATCTACATTCTAAATCAAATTTGAAATAAAAACAATAAAAATACATACCTCTTCACAATCTTCAACCTCTTTGACATGTTGGCGACATCCTCATGAAGAATTGCAAGATAAGAGTGGAAAAAATGGAAGAGATCTGGCGAGCAAGAGTTGTAGAGCTAAAAACCTCCAAGCCAAGCCACGGGTGAAGAGAAAAATGAAGATACAAATTTGTTTTTTTGTTTTTACTAGTTGTTTTCTCTTTGGTGCATTCCAAATGACTTAAAGTCATTTGGCGTGTGCCAAATGACCTATTTTGACATTTTTTTTTTTCCAATTTGGCATCATAATTGTGTCACAAATTGGTGCACTTACCCTATTATCTCTATTCTTTTTACAACAAGTCTACTACTCTTGACCATACCATTTGTGCTTATAAGAAGGGTAGACCATATTATCTAACATATAGTAATGGGATTGATAAAGAGCCTCACTAGTTTTTTCATAAGGATAAGTCTCTTTAGGTGACTAAATAACTATCTATTTTATTAAGATGCACAATCCATGACATCTTTACCCCATTTTTTTTCACTCTTCCTAAATTCAATTGTTTAAGATTAGACACTTTTTCCATTCCATTTCCCACAAATAATTCCACTATATTAGCCTTTTCTCTTCATGAAAATAAGGTAAAGTAGTTTGTAGTAATATTATAAAATCATCCTATTTAGAAATTAGTTGTTACTTTATAATTTTAAATGAACATGCCTAGTTTTTATATCATGTAATAGTATGCATCAACAACAACAACCTTGTGAAAGAGATTTATTGATGTGGATAAATTTTATGGTAGCTAAATTAAATATCTAATTTTGAGACCCACTAATCAAGCATCTTTGCACTAATATTTTCATCATAGGGTTGAATATCATTTTTTAGCAACTTTGAATAATCTCTTAGGTGGGCACTCTTTTTAATCCCACTCTTATTTCTTAGGTTCTCTCTCCTATTTACCTTTAGGTTTTTAATTTAAAAACATGTAAACCTTGGTAGTGAAAGAAAGCAAGGTGCACAAAAACACTTCCTAACACTGATCTAAGAGGAGAGATGTACAATTTTAATTCTTTACAGTTACTATGAGAGATTTCAAAAAAGCTGCTTCCTAGGTGTCCTTCGCCTTCCAAAACATGCCTTTGCACAAATTTCAACCAAAAACATTTATTGACAAGGTGAACTAGAAATTTGCAAAAATTTCAAATGCCAAAAATATCGTTCCACTAGAAAATGCAGGAAAAAAAATCTCTATCTCACCAATTCATTGATGAAAACTCTTAGAATTGGAAGGAGGTGCAAGAAGACCGCTCTGATACCATGTTGGTGTGAAGCACCTCCTAGGAGCACAACCTGTAGATAATCACCTTCACAATATGAGAGAAGCACAAGGCTATTTCACCAGAATGATGAAAATATATTGAGATACGAGATGCAAAAATATTGTACAAAATGTGCTTATAAAGGAAATGAATGATCAGGTGGAGGCAACCAATTGTCCAACTACTGAACCAATGAATAAAAACTAAAAAACTAATATGCACCTAATGGTTGATGCCTAAGTAAACTTAAGCAAGGTAAATGGTAAAAACCCATTTACTCCAACAGTTGTTAAGTGAAGTGATATCATAAATTCTTAAAGATAGAATATGGTGGATCTACTTTAGATCATAAGCCACCATACTTAAGGTATTAGGGGCCAAGATGGTGTGACATCCTTCCCACCTTATCTTCATCAACATTGATGCCAATCACCTATCTTCCTCAACATTAAAGCCAATATTAATTTAACGAAACCTTGCAATAAAAAGTGATGACATCTTTCTCTTTTGATTCTTATAATTAATTAATTTTTTTTTTTGATAGTTCAACAAAATTAGTTTACATATTTCTTGTCAAATCTCTTTTAAAATTGAAAATTATTGAGAATTATTGGGACTTTTGTACTTGAAATTTTTGAAATTAGATTTAAGTATGTTTAATTAAATTATATATGCAACCAAATAAAATGGATGCTTTATTTATTATAGAATTATTGTAACTTGGAAGCTAATGCATTATTTTAAAACATTCAATGATTCAATATCAAACATTCAATAATAATTTTATAGATCATCTATGCACAAAAATAGTTCTCCTATTTATATTGGCCAAAACATTACATTTGAATGTTGATCTATTTAATGTTTAAGATTAGTGTAGAAAACCAAGATCATGGAATAAACTAACAAGCACACAAATTGCAATGAAATTGACTAGTTTGTATTAGCAAATGAGGCGGGTATAAATATAGTTGTTAGGTACCTAAATCTCCATGAAAAGAGAATATGAATCCTATACATGGAGTTGTCACGAGTAACCTACCACAAACATTGCATCGACACCTCTCAAAGAAACCCAACATTGAGACCTCTCAAAACAACCCAACTACTTTGACAAGTTCAAATTAACATGTGTCAATATGGCTAAGTAGGCTTAAATACAAATGTGTATTCCTATAGATTAAACGTATACACTAACACCCCCCTTAAGCATAGCTTAGGTGAGTATTATGAAAAATGGGTCCCGACTATAAGCCTAGTGAGGTGCCCATGTACAATGAAAAAGAAACATGAGTCCCAACCATGAAGCCTGATAAGGTACTCAAGTACAATGCAAACACTCAATATCAGAGAAAGATAGAAAACTCAGTGAGAAAAAACTACCCTCCAAAAGAGATAAGAAAGAAAGGCCTAGAAAGGCCCCCAAAAGATGATGTTGATGCCGATGTAGAGATGAAGAACTCCTAAAGCATGAAATAGTTGTAAATTCTGCC
This sequence comes from Sequoia sempervirens, assembly GCA_007258455.2. Lineage (NCBI taxonomy): Eukaryota > Viridiplantae > Streptophyta > Pinopsida > Cupressales > Cupressaceae > Sequoia > Sequoia sempervirens. Next base: position 465,327,325 of record VDFB02270651.1, on the reverse strand, counting down.
CTTCCCTTAATTCTAAGAGAAATAAGAAAACTAATTAGAATTTGTAGTGTGCAAGGAATTTGATCCAAAAAATGTACAAGATTCTAAAAAAAGGATGTGCATTAATGGTGCATACGAATGAGAAGAGAATATGAAAGATTCATTGTTGTGATTGTTACAACCCCACATTCCACCTTATAGATTAGTGAGTACAATTTTCACAATTTCCCTTTGTGTGTCACACACATTCAATTATATAACACTTTATCAGTGCATTTACAAGCATATATGCTATTGGTGTTCAACAAATCGCTAGACTGAACCAATTGAGTTGAGTTGTAAAGTAACACTGGGCTCTGAAGTCCCATTTTGAGTGTTCTCCTCACTTGATTTAAAGTGTGAAAAATGAAGTTGCAGTTGAAGTGACAAACCTTTGCTATTGTGAAAATGTTTCAACTTTGTGATTCTCAAATTAGGGTTGTTGTGGCCATGAACTCAATCATTTTGTCAGAACAGATGAGTTGATACACAGAGAGATGATTCCTTAATAATTCGAGAATGAAAAACACATTGTGTACAAATCCATTACCTAATTTTATAGCTGCCTTACCACATACATTATAATAGATATCATCCATTAGTATTTTGAAGGCGTTGCATGGTTTGATTGTTGCAAATACCTCTTTACAGTAAGGTGACATGTGATCCATTGCACATGAACTAAGAATCCATTTGTTGACTTTTGATTTTGAAGGTTCCATGGAATTATCATTTTACCCTCCTGAAGTTATCTTCCTCAATTTTGCAAATTAGACTCCTGATTGAACTTAAATGTTTAGTACAAACTTAGTTTTTTTTTTTTTTTTTTAAAAGGTGGTCACTTTATAAGTTTGAGTTTGTGATTAGTCTTGCTTAATTCCCCCTCAAAGTGACAGTTCATAAAACAATTCCTTGTGAAAAATGAACACACAAGACCCCCCCTTAATTATGTGTTTTTCCCCTAAAATTTTGCACTTTATAGAAGGAGTGCTTTAGGTCACCAAAAAAAGCATAAATAGGAACTTTATAATTTCATTGCAATTTTATGTCAATTAGATTTGTGATGAAAAAAAATCACTTTTGCAAAAAGAAACACTCGTTTTGAGTTCATTTGAAAAAGTTAATGAATTTGCAAGATTGGTGCAATGAAAAAAAACTTCTTTGCGCACAAAAAAGAAGATTTAAAAAAATAAAATTTGGATGCAAAAATTGTGAGAGAAAAAAAAAATGGAGGAAAAATAAGCCCCCTTGGGTTGTGCATGACCAGGGGCTAAAACCCCATATGACCAAGGGCCAAGGTTTTCAAATGGTCTCCCTCGTTAGAGCCAGCTTGGCCGAGGGTTGAGAAAGGGTGTGTTTGCACCTGTTAGAGGGCGCTTCCGCGTGCCTATGAGGACCTATATGGAGGTCACGATGTGGGCCAGCACACAAATTGCAATGAAATCAACTAGTTTGTATTAGCAAATGAAGAGGATATGACTCCTATACATGTAGATGTAGTTGTGGTGAGTAACCTTCCACAAGCATAGCGTGAGGTGTCGATGCAAGTCAACACCTCTTAAAACAACCCAACTACTTTGACAAGTTCAAAAGAACATGTGTCAATACGCCTAAGTAGGCTTAAATACAAATGTGTATGCCTATAAATTAAAGGTATACACTAACAAGTAGTAATCATGGAAACATGAAAGAATGCGAATTTTGGAGCCTTTTTAATAAATTGAAATAGTTGGAGGCATGTAACATGATCGAGAAATACTAGCATCAATTTCCTCCCTTAACCCTCCTTAGTGAATGTATACACAATCTTTCTAAAAATATATAGTAATTAAATAGGAAAAAAACTCAAAAAAAGAAAAAAAATGATTATTTGCTTTTAAAAATGCATTCAACAGATTTAAAAAAAATAAAATTTGGTGATCAAACATCATACTAGTAATAGTAATCGGATTTCACTTCGATTTTAATTTATAATCTACAACCCTAAAAAAAAAACTTGTTTAATTTTAAATATGACATTAATGAAGAGAATTACAACTAATAAATAAGTGTATAGTAATTACATTTAATAAATTGCTAAACATGATTTTTTATTAAAGTAAAACCATTGCACCTCCTGGACCTGCTAATAATTTATAAATTAATTTTCACCAAGCCTGGTGAAAAATACAATGTAGAGTTATTTTGATATTTACACAAAAGCTTTGAAGCAATGAATTGACCGTGCCAGTGGATAAGAAATAGGCATAGGTGATGAGCATCGTTACTTACGACTGACGACACAAACCGTAAGCAAATGATTGTCACACATATTTAGCATGAAGTGTGTTACCAATGAAAACCTAAATACGTGTATAGATAGGGTTTTCTGTAGTATTACATCAGTGTATAGGTACTGTTTCCTGCACTGCATGTTCGATCCGCACTACTTGTGTTTTCTCCAGGGCTGGATGTAGGATATGAGGTGTTTCCTATAAGTATCATAAAATTGATAGAGACACCATTGGTGAGCGTGGCAGCGCTAGTGGTAGTGCTAGTGGTGGTGCTAGTGCTAGTGGTAGTGCTAGTGGTGGTGGTAGAGGTGGAGGTGGTGGTAGTATCAGTGGTATCGGTTGTCTTTCCTGTAGACGTAATGCTAGAGCTAGGGGTTGTGGTAGTGGTGATGGTATTGGTCGTGTTTACTCTAGCGTCGTCTATTGGATCCTCAGCAGTTGCCCTATTTCTAGTAAGGCTGCGTTTTGGATCCCCCCTCACCATCAAAATTCCAACGCCCACACTGCTTCCCAAACACATCAACACCACTAACACTGCTACGCTTGCTTTGTACTCAACCGTCTTCTGCACTCACACAGAATAATCTTAGTCCCAATATTATGCTTCTAGATTCAAACTCAAATGAAACTAAAATCCTATTCTATATTCTATATTCCTACTCAATATATAATATACCATAGCCAGATCTGAAACATACACACAGCGCTGCTTGCTCCCTCTTTGCTTGTATGATGGATTGGCAATGCCTTTGAGATTTATTTATACCCACCAAGAGGCGCTACTGTTACTGTTATTGTTACTGTTACAGCTACCCCGTCTGACGATTTAACTGGATATTATAACTCGCCTTTTCTGACTTAACAAGCAAAGGTGAGGAGTTGATTGAAAATCCATTTGAATTTGATGGGTAGTTGAGGAGACAATTTGGGTCATTGAGGGACATGTGGCCCAACATTCCAGTAATTTAATTTAATCTCTTTGAGCCTTCTCATGGGATTATCATTTCATACATTTACATGTGTACGTATATGGTTATTTATTAAAAAAAAAATTCTCTCTTGCAGAGTTGCATTACATTTATAAAATTAGAGGAGGAGAAATATTTTATAGATAATAAATATTAAATTGAGTATTAGTCATTTTATATGGAGTAAATATAATATTGTTTACGTTATTTTATGTTTAAATTTTATTTCGCTTTCATTCCTATCTTTTGGGTAGTTTAGCGCTCTTATAATGGTCACATCTATGTCTTCTACAACCATTGTTACATTAGGCAATAAGGATAGTGTTGACATCCAATTTAAGAAATTATTTTCATAGTTCTATGGCTTGCTATTTAGCCCTTAATGTTGACGACTAATCTAAGAAATGTAAATAAATGCTTTGTGTTGTGCTCATAGCCTCATACTTTGTGAATTCTACTCTCATTTTCTTTGTAAAGACATATGTGGTATGTTTCTTTTAATATAAAGTGCCATATAGCATGGGGGAACGTCCCTAGCACATGTCTCATATTGTTCTAATTTTTTGTAGTTATTGCATATCTCCTCCTAAGACTATATCGTCATTCTTTTGGTTCTATGGTATTGCCTTTGTGTCTTCTTTGCTTGTTGTAGTCTTCCCTCAGATCTTAACAATGTGTTATACCAAACAACCTTTTGTATGTTATATGATATAGTTTTAACCTTTTTGTGTAGTACCATAATAAACTTTGTGGCATATATGGAGGTGTAGAATGATCGATGCATGCCTTATGATTATCGTTCTAGTTTGGATTTAAAATCTCCACTATTGGTGCTTTGCAACTTAGCTAGTAGTTCATGTTCATGGCATCGTAGTTCAATATGTTTGAATCATTTTTCTTCGTCCATGTGTTTTTGTTCTATTTAAACAATGACTTGCTACAAGTGGTCACCAGTCACTTAAGTGATGCTTCTTCATGTATGCGATGGCTAGCTACCGACTATTGGGACAATGATGATGATGGTCTTGGTTGGTGGTAATACGGTTGCCTGGTAGACTATAACGGTATACACTATCAGCTTGACAAGTTCCTTCAAAGTCATATAGCATGAATCTTTGCCATTGATAATCTCAGTGTCCATGCGCTCACCCTGTTTCGGTCACGTGCAGACTCCCCATATACGCTCGTCGGATTGTCTGCCTGTCACCTCACCGGTCTTCTCGTCTTCTCCTTACACCCCTAGTCCAGATATGTCCACCACGATAAAAGACCCACATGCGCCGTCTTCCACATTTCCTAAGCGCCTCTACTGGCCATCTATGAATTCGCAGGACTCTGACATGGTAGGCTCTCCATTGAAGTTTGCAAAGATTCACTGAATCAATATTTATTGGAACAAACTGGCTAATATTTATTAACGACAGCCAATTGTGAAGAGATTCACCGGTTAAATCATTGTACATGCAATCTGCATTGAAGCGCTCTGTTATTGCGCGAAGTAATTTTTAACTCTCTAAATTATTTTGATAATTTATATGGTTTACCATAACTATGCAATTCAATCATAAACGTTGCATTCTCTTCACGGGCTTGGATACAAAATTTTCTTTGCTTGTGATCGTATCGCTAGAAAAAGTTGGCGCATGGGACACCGAAAACAGTATCAGTTTGTCTGATTGTCGTCATCTTTGAGAAGTTGAGCAATCAGAAATTGCTTTTGTTAAGTATCAGAGAGTTATACGATATCGTACTTTTTGACTGTTCTTGAGAATTCACATGCAGCCATTTTGAAAAGATAAGGCATGGCCGAGGTTTTGCATTCACAATGATTTAAGCTGAGGTTTGCGTAAAGTGTATGCTCAGCTTGCAAATCACGCGTTTTCACACACTTAACTTAAACATCAAGCATATTTGTCAAATCATACAGATGTCTGTCATGTTTGTGTTGATTGATCTGTCTTTTCACACACTTGTTGATTTAAAATGGATTTGAATTTGTGGGGTAGTTTTTGGTATCTAGTTTAAATCAGAGCTGAATTTGGGATGGAAGAAATTTATTTTATTTTCTTAACGTACGAATGAATTTCTTTATAGACTAACGCAAGACAAAATATACACGCTGTTAATAATATTCCTTTCATTTTAATCTCCTTTTACTCAATCGCTGTCTTTGGTGGGGCTTTTAATTTTCATTATAACTAGCAATTGCATTTTAGGTGTGCAGTGGGTACGCCGAATAATTATATTGTTATATTTGAATTTTTTAAGATATATTGGTTGAAATAGACATGAAATAAATTAAATGCAAACGATTATTAATCTTGTGCATTAATTTGATTCAAAGTCTATATATTCATATAGGGTATTGTAAAATCTAATTTCTTGATTGTAAAATCTATTTTTTGAGATTTGATCTCGGAGAATATTTCCCTTGGTGATCACAGCCCACTAAAGCTTATCATTACTATTGTCAACCTAGATAGTAAAACAAATGGAGATGAATTTAGTGATTTAATGAGAAAGAGTGTAAAATTAACAAAATTAGATCTATATAAGAAATAATAATTTTATAGATGTAGAAGTGATCTAGAAGTATAGACTTGACCTAGGATAGAGTAAATCTATAACACAAAATCCAATGCAATGCATTGATAATGAGATCATGTTATAAAAATTTAATATAGGTAAATTCTAAAATCTTCATCAATTATTCATCATCGAAGCTAGAGCTATGTATGAAGTACCTAGCTCATACGGTGGCACATAATTATATTTAATATGAAGTATCTAAACCGAGGGTGTTGCCCAAACCTGATGATCATGGTACCTATAAGGTGGAGAGCATATTCATGTAGTTTAATTTCTTTGATACGTTGTTGCTTGAATGCAACTTTTTCGTTTGAAAACAAAGTGGGGAATGCCATAGAAAATAATCCTTTAGTGGTGTATTCATTTATAGGAGATGGAGAAATGGGGGGCCATGCAATGGTTGGTGTTGGTCGTCCTACACCTAGTTGTAGGAAAGAGCACACCTCTTCGAACTCTATACATGCATGTGGGAGATTCACCACGAAGGATGTTGTCAGCAACAAGCTATGGTCAGTAGGGTCGCATTCAGAGTCGCTTGTTTCCTTGAAGTTTGTATCTATGGTTGTAGGATTTGAAGATGTTGCATAAATAAGGTTTGAGACATCAGTAGAACACTTTGGAAAAGTGGATAATACAAGCTCATCTATTTGGACATCCTTGTAGTATGGGTCATTGCACATCTTATATTTAAGTGCCTCATCAACACGTCCTCTACTCACATGGAAGCTATATGGTACACATATTCTTGAAGTCTTCAGTTGGGCCAGCGGCAAGGAAAGTTTCAAGCATGACCACACGACATACGAGTGGACAATAAGGACCTTGGCATTGCAGGATCGATTCCCATAGAGGCAAAAAATCCTCACCCACATGGTCGCGTCACCATGCCCGTGCTCCCCAGGTATTTTTGTTGTTCTCCAAGATAGAGACCATTTATATCTATATAATTAATTCATATTCTAGGGTTTGTAGGATGGAAGAAGGTATCAATAGCTCATCCACTACTTTTTGAAATGAGTGATCAAGAAATTTAATCCTCATTGAAAAAGTTGTAATTTGGTTTTAGTTGTATGGAAGAAGAGATGCAATAGCTCCATGTTATGATGGTTCCTTGGCTTTGATAGAGCTTCCACATGAGAATCTTCTTAAAGTTGACCAAGTAATTAGGTGTTGACAATCCCAACATTTCCTTCCTCTCCACTTTCCTCAATATCAACCATTAATCTACTAATAAAGCAATATGCAATACAATAGCCTTGACAAAAGCAAGTACCAATAATATATATTTATAATTATATTTATTATATATTACATTATTTCTTTAAAAATATATATTATTTATAACATACTATATATTTATTATTTATATTATATATTACAAATAATATAATATTGTATAATCTAATATGTGTGTGTGATAGAGAGAGAGAATCTTACTACATTCTTCTTCATAAATGAGCTAGACATTGTATACTTTAAAAAAAGATGTGGAGGCATATGTAAGGCATGTGAACCGTCTATATAATGCCCTTAAAAGATGTGGTTTCAAGAATGCATTGATTACAGGATATGTAGAAATGGGTTTTTGATAATCATACAAAACTTGTAAGAAAAGACCAGGGACTAAAAAAGTAAATGCAATTGACAGGTGTAAATCCTTATTACTGTCATAAGCTCTAAAATAAACTAGATGTTATTTATTAGACTAAGAATGTAGGATGAAGGATTGATAGTTGATCACCTAAATTCACCTAAATTCATTAAACTTGATTGAATTTCATGTAGTTTTAGTATAAGAATAAGTGATAATATAAAGAATGTGTGAAATGATGCTGGAGTGGTAAGTGGCCAATGAATGTTATCTTCTAGTTGGAATCCACTGTAACATTCCACGTGCCTTGAGTATACTTCCACATTTTTGTAAACATTCCATGACATTTTGTTGATCAACTCATGTGTCTTGTCTATACACTCATAGTTGCATGTAAACAACAAAACCATCCAGCTGTCTTCACTAAGCTCACTTTTTGCATGGATACGAGGAAGAGGGGAGAAGATTTAGGAGCCACATTTCCTACAATGAGTGTATTGTGTTAAACAATTTGCATGCTCTATCAATTCTCCCACCTTTTTCATGTATGGCTAATGTGTAGAACCAGAGAGAATAGCTGTAGTAGAATCAAATGGTGTGAGTTCAAGTTTGCAAAATGGGTGGTATATAGAGTTATCAATCTATTTCTTTTGGTGAATTATTTTGTAGTTACTTGGTGGTAGAAGTCAAGTTTGGTTTATCGTCTGTAGTTTTTCTTTTATTTTTTTGTTTCTTTAGTATAAAATTATGAGCACTGAGCATGGATGAGGAAGGAAAGAAAGGTCGTTATGGGAATTTAATGAGTAGGATCTCATTATACTGGGTGAATAAAAAGTGATATGGGTGCCTAGTATAGGATTTTATGAATTGTGGATGAACAATATTGAAGGTGGTCTGCAAATGGATAGATCGATTAAATTAGGGAAATGGTGGATGACCACTTATAATAGCGTATAGTTTATTTGTGTAGGAGATTTTGGTGTGGTATGTGGGTGTCTATTTCGACACTACACAATTACAAATGTCTTCTTATCTCCATTCATAAAGACAAACTTTCAAGAAAAAAGGGAAAAGCTTGAAGAAAGAACCCAACAGACCAATTTGAGCCTTCCTTTGCAAGAGAAGGAGGACAAAAAAAATCTGTAAAAAAGAAATCTGAAATTTCATTTGGTTCTAATTGAGAGATAAAGATGATAGAGCAATGGAAATGGTCGGGTACTCTAGTTTGACATCATAAATGGCATTCCTAATACAAGTTTTCATTTTAATTAAAATGGCATCTTTTCATGTATATGGGAAGCAAAGGGAAGGTGTTTTACATGTTGTTTTCAAAAAATTGAGGGAAGAAATTGTCTAAGGAACTTTTAAGACAGTGATGAAGAATTTTGTGAAAAGAATGAAAGAGTATATATTAAGTATAAGTTCTTGAGGCTCCTGAATTTTAATAACTTATTCTTAGTTTGTATTTTCTGATGATTCTTCTTTACAGGCATTGTCTTAATTTGTAGTAATTTTCAAGACAATAATGATACATTGTGATGAGTGTCTCGTATTTGATTTTATGAACATGCTTTTGGAATGTTTGATGATAAATTTTATTGTTTTATTTCTTGCATAGAAAAGTTGTTATAACTTCACAATTAAATAAAAAGTTTGTTAGATAATGAACTTTGATTCTAAAATGTGTATTGTTATTGTTAAGATTAGGGAATGTTGATTGTTATCAAGGATCAAATCTATGGAAGTAGTTGGATTAGCAATGGGAGGAATCAAATAAGAATCTATATATTTGAACTAGGATCCACTTCAAAGGATCATTCTTCTTGCCTATGTAAGTCTCTTCAACTTTAACTTTATTCACAAATTCCATGCCCCCAAAGAACCCATGACCATCATCAATCTTATGCTAATCACAGTGGAAACATCATTGGGTACGCATAACGAACATGTTAGTATATACAATACACTATACACCACTCCATTAGTATCTCTAGGGTAATGGGAATCCATGCAAGAATTGGAATTGTAATGGAATATGCAGGTGTAGGCTAGCTATATTAATAGATTATAAAATATTTTCATTCAAATCTTTAGTGCAATGGCTCTATTAGTCAAACCTTTCTTATTTTTAGAATTTAGATATTCTGCTAAGATGACTTACAAAGATTAAATAATCATAGTATAAAACAATGAACAACAAACCAAGAAATTACAACACTATTAAAAACTCATAATTATCATGATGGTATCAAGTATTTTAACAATTATGTTAGTGCTTGGTCTTCACGATGGATTAGAACATGCATAAATGTTCTTGACATTGTGGCCACTAAAAGACAAAAGGCAAGTGACATATTCAATTATCATAGTACATGATGCATTTTTTCTTTCATTCCTATGGTTGTGCATTTATTTTCCTTAGAAACAAAATAGGCTCATGCGAGAGGGAGATATAGGGGGAACAGAGAAAGTGAGGGGTAAAAAGATAGAGATAGGGACAACGATAGAGAGGAAGATAGAATTAGAGAGAGAGATGGAGATGGAGATGGATATTGATCGAAGGATATGGAGAGAGAAAGAGGGAGCTAGGGAAGAGGGATAATAGAGATGGAATAGATAAATATAGAAGGATGGAGAGATACCTGAAGTGATATATAGAGAGAGTTAGAGGGAAGGAGGTATATAGAGGTAGAGAGGGAGAGATATAAAGATAAAGATATAAATAGATGTAGACATAGAAAGATGGAGATAGGAAGTGATATATAGAGGTAGAGAGGGAGAGATATAAAGATAAAGATATAAATAGATAGAGAGATAGAAAGATGGAGATAGGAAGTGATATATAGAGAGAGGTAGATAGAAGGAGATAGATAGGGATATAAACAAGGAGAGATAGAGAGATAGATATAATTTGGGAAAAATAGAGTGGGTGAGAGAGAGATATAAGGAGAGGGAGAAATAAAGATAGATAGAGGAAGACAATAAGAGAAGGGGAGATGAAGAGATAGAAAGGTAAAGATATAGGAAGTGATATATAGAGAGGTAGGGAGAGCGATATATATATATATATATATATAGAGAGAGAGAGAGAGAGAGAGAGAAAAGGATGGATAGGGAGAGATATTGAAGGTACGAAAAATTGGTTATTTTGAGGATAGATGAGGACTGGCACATGGCCACAAATATAAACTCAATTTCACCCAGAAATAATTATCCATTAATAATCATTACAAGATACATATTTGCTATGGCTTAGATTTAAAGTAAGTGGACATGCGTTTTAAAAATTTACTAACTTCTACTCACAACTGGTAACTACGAAAGCAAAGAAAACAGGATATAGTCATCTCCCAAATACATTGCTCATCTCACTGGTCTCCCACTCCGATATGACCGACTATAGCTCAGAGCAGAGTTAGAAATTCACCTCCTACAGTAAGCCACTTTGCATGGATGGAAGCTTTTTTTTTGAATCACTCTACCTTAGTAATCTGAGAATATTTTCCACGTTAGTCGTATGTAACTATCTGCGGCTTTGATGGAGATTATCATTACCAAAATGAACAAAAATAAAAACTTTCATAATAAATTTTAACATTAAATAAATAAGTTTTTCTATTATGTCGGGCATAGGGAGCCTAAAGATTATCTGTAGGCAAGGAAGTGGGTTATAAGATATTAAAGGACTACAGGAGCAGGGATCTCTCTCAATTCATGTTGTTAGATGCACAGGTTTTGTAAGTTTGACTAGTAAGGAATGCAAATTCCTTGTGTAACACGCATTTCCTAGTTTCCAAATGAAAAGTAGTATTTAAAGACTGAGAAAAAGTGATCTTCATAAAAAGGCTTTTAAATTTGACTAAGCAGAGATAATACTCATTTTTATACAAATGTTGCATTCATGCAGATGATTTGGCAAGGAAAATAAAATGAGACACTAAATCTTTGAAGTTTTGAAATTCTACAAATTTCAAGGATATGATTAGTCGGAGGAAATGACGATATTTCATAGCGTAGTGAATTCTTATCATCAATAGATTGGTGAAGCATTACATGGGCAGCTCTGAGTAAACATACTTTATAGTCAACTGCATGGTGGACAATATTTCAAGCTGGAAAAGGCCTCGCCCCTCAATGCGACTTTTGTTGATCTGCTTTTATCTCTATTTGAAAAATTGCACTGTCTCTGACCATACCGCTTACTTCGGCGTAAATTACTTTATTTAGCGAGTATACTTCCCATGCTTTATGGTGAATCACCTCACATACAGAGAGTGGGTTAACGTCTAAGAGTTCTCCGCAAAGGGATAGATTTCATAGCGCAGAGTACAACTGCCCATGAAAACCTGAACACCGACCCTTTGGCTGCAGCAGTCGAAGAGTTGTTCAATTCCCTTGGAAATACAGGTCGCACAGTCGTCCCTCGACATATCTCGCTAGCACATCTCCATGCCATAGAGGGTCACATTAGAAGAAACAATAGACGACCCCAAGGCAAACTTGATAGGACTGACAGGGCTCTTAATCGACAAATCCACCAACAGATCCCTAACAACAGCATTAAAGTGGGTGTTTGTGTTCTTATTGACGTTGGAAGAGAAAAAGAGTAATTCTCGTAGTGAAGGAAGTGATGCTCAAGCTGGACACGGGCGCCAATGGCATTGGGGCAGTCGTGGCGGACGACCTTCACAGTCTCCGCTGAGCACGCCCGACACTCGGCGGGAGACAAATCTCCTCTGCATTGGAGGAGCCCTGACAGCTGGTTTGGCATCTCCTGCCCATAAATAGAAGTGGCAAAGCCCACGCCCGCTGCTTTCTCTGTCAGAGTTTTTAAGAGCGCCTCCAAGTTGCTATCAAATTGGGAACCGTTGGAGTACTTCTCCACATTACATGTTACAGATATCTTGACCTCCTCTTCCGAGGACTCAACCAGAACAGTTGACAACAAAAGAAAAGCCCCCAGTCATAGCGGCGCTCTCGTTGATGCAGTCGCTGAGAAATACATTTCGGCAGATTACAGTAGAAGAAGATATGCTTCAACACACTACGAGCAATTCAGTATATAATAAGATGGGACATTAGTGGAATCTGACTAGGCAATAACTGACGTCGTTGTTACATATATTTTCAATCCATAGAAGCGTCTAAAGCATAACTCGAACCCGTGAAAATAGTTTGTGTGGGCTTAGCCAAACAATCCCTAACGGCGTGGAAACCACCCAGTCAACGCTTTCGCTTGGAGTGCCTTCCACCTTCACAAGTCAAAAAGCATCGAACGGAGGAAACCAATTTAATTGTCTCCAGGCAATATGAATCGTTGATCGCCAATCTTAGCTTGGTCTTGTTCAGATTAGATACGCCTTCGATATATTACTTTTCAATATGTCTTATAAATTGAATATATTTACTAGTAATTGCACCTTCGCGTGCAATGGGTACACCGAAGATTTGTGGAAGGTATAAGAGGGATAAATGTGGTATAGCAGTGAGAAATTCAAAACATCAAACTAACTGTATTATGCATTGTGCAAATGAATTGAATACAAAATATTTGTATATAGAGACAATGGAATAAGTTGTATTAATGCATAGCAGATTTAGAAATAACAAAATTTATGTAAATCTTGTACAGATTGGATATGCCAACCGCATTATGTGGCGTCCCTATCTCAATCTAATCCGATCTCTTAATCTTGTACAGTGTGGTTTCCAACTCATTTTTTTGTGCATAATTCCTTGAGACACTAATTTTGCCGCGGTATAATGACTTTATGAAAGCCTGCAACCACCACCTCCTCTAGAAAATCTACTCACTTTAGCACCTGGTGGATTTTGGACAAGTAGCAAAGTCAGTCCACAATTAAGTTGTCCATAAATTTTGATTTTCTTAGAGAAGTTGTATTGAATCTGAATGTAGAATTTATTTGACAGCATATAAAAAATGAGAACTTTATCATGAAACATATAGAGTCATCCTTGCTAATGGAAAGAAATATAAATTATGGTTGTTTAGAAATGTAGAGAAATAGTTTTTAACTAATTTCGAAATGTATATAGGGGAGAGGGCCCAGGAGTCGTGCACCCTAACTTCGCGCTTCTAATTATCCTACGTCAAAATTTCAAATCACTCCCAATTTTTTACAGCAGCTTACTTGGCAAGTTCTCTGCTTATAATTAAGGTTTCTGGGCCACATCATCAAATATGATGCCACATCAGCATGCGTTTTTGTCAAGGTGTCCAAAAAGGCCCAAAAAAATAGTGAGACCAATTCTCATGCATTACATCATGAGTCGTTGAGCGCTGATGTGGTATCACATGATTGGATGCTTTTTAGATCAAAAGCATACATTTTGTTTAATTATGGGTAGTCAAATCACAACTATTGGACATTATATAAACGACTATTGGGTATTATATTTACGATTGAGTGTGCGACTATTGGACCCCGCACGACTATTGGGCCCTCTCCCCTATCATGAGAGATCTAATCCTGACAATTTGTAATTTGGTTTAGCATTGATTTCATTACAAAAGAAATGTTATTGTTTTGTATGGAATTTTGGATACCTATATTTGTAGGAAATGTATGTATATAACAAATGTTTCATTTTAATATATAACAAATGTGTGATATATTTATATTTAAGAGAAGAAGGTAAATGTAGGATTCATCATATTTCAGATGCAGGGTATTCTATTCCAACAACTGTGAAGAGGTGTGGATGGCCAATTACTGCAAAATTTGATCTATTTTTTGCATTCATTAGTGCAGCATGACTGATATCTGGGCTCGAGGCAACCACACTCTATGCTATGATTAGCTGATCCATAAAGATTGTTATTGTCATCTCCCTCATTCCTTCCCCTTGTTCTTCTCTTTTCAACCATCGTACAATAAAAAATTCTCCAAGGGCATAAACCTAGTGTATGATGACAGCGAGAAAGCCACATAAATTGTTAATTCACATATGCCACAAATAAACCCTATCATTCAAACAATGCATGTTACAGGCCCCTTAACAGCTGAATTAAATATCCTTTTATTATATAAGGCCTCAACAATCAATGATAAATCTTTTCATACACAAACCTACTATATACCATTTCTTTTTCAAGGAGAGGATCCATCCAGATTTCTGACTGACTTCTGGGTGCTGTTATCTTTTGGCCATTGGCAGTGTACTTCCCAAAGGGCATGCATATTGTAAAGAATAAAACCCAACAATGGATAATTACCTGGTTTCTTTTGCAAGCCTTCAGTTTCATTTGTCTCCTCATCTCAGTGACAACTGATATGGGATCAATTGAAGGCCTTGTTGAAGGCTAGTAGATGATGGACACATACGACCTTTGGAAATCCCATTATGAATGCAAACTCCAGTGCTTACGGTGCTAGCTCTGCCGATGAGATCTGTTATTGAAAAACAGGGGTTAGAAACTCGTAGTATAAAAACACTAGATAAGAATTCAGTATAGGATTCTCATCATTGGTTAAACTATAATAATAATAAGATCTCTAAGCATACATAACTGTTGGGTTATCTGGTTTTTTTATCGTCTTTCTTTCTCCTCCTTTTTCTCCTCCTTGGTAGAACCCATGTTCTACAGGTCTACAAATTTAAAATCAAATTTCCTCAAACTTGTGGTGGCAAACACAGGATTTGATTCCCCACTTACAATCATATTTTTTTCCTTCATGTCCATAGCCATAGAATCCACCCCTGCAATTCAAATATTCATTCGTCATATTACGTAGCAGTAAGATTAGGGATTGAGAGCGAAAAGGAAAAGGTAACAGACCTTCCAGAATGGGAGGCCAATAGATACGACTTGAGAATTAGAACTTCAGCAATAGACCTCTGCTCAGTGAGGTCGTAATCATTGGCAACATGGGAGGCCAATGTATACGACTTGAGAAACAAAGGAAATGAGGGTGATATAGGGTTTGAAGGCAAACCTTGCTTCATTAAAGACCATTTCTCACTCTGAATATATATGTGCAGGCCATTTGCAATGTTTGTATGGACAGGGAAAAGCTTGGCTACCGAAACCAGTAAATACGCATTGTACCTCAATGTGTCCTGCTTATAACAACATTTCTCTTTAGTATTTCCTCGCCCTGCATACTACTTGAACTGGGCTCTGCCCCTTTCTCTCTACCATGGTACTGCATCTTATAGATTGTGGTGGCTATATGCCAGTGTAGAAGTATCCAGATGATAACTATCCAGAACTATCCATTGAAATCAGATGATTGAGCTACGAGATTGAGCTGCATAGACAGACAACTCTTCTAATGATTTCAAGAGCAACTCTTCTGATTTCAACGACAATGAAAATCCCCTAAAAAAGGATAGTGATGTATGAAGAAAATATCTGATGGAAACGAATGAGGCGGTGGAAGTATCGTACGCTGTTTCGGTGAGATTGAAGGCAATAGTTAATACCCCCGACTGACAAGTAAAAAAGGTAAAATGAAACCGACAACCCCAACCGTGAGGATCGCTCACATTGTCTTGCATGCCCCCTCTCTAATTTGAGACCGTCGATAGACAAAAGAAGCCTGGGAAACCTCATTGAGGGAACGCCTTCGGCATAATTATTTATTATTGTTTATATTATTTATATATATTCATATATTTATATTTTAATATTTATAGTATGATTGTAAATATAATAATATTTGAATTGTTAATATTTATGTTGTTATTTATTCTATTTATTTACTTACTTTTTAATGTTGAGTTTTTTTGTATTGCAATTTTAGGGGCATGACATACAACTTCTATTATTATGCTTGAATAATATTGGTGACTATGTATTAATTGGTTGTCGGCTTCAGGTAGTTATAAGCATCAATTAGTATATGGTTATTTAATTGATGTCTATCTTGCACAGTTGTATTGCGTTTATAAAATTAGATGATGAAAAATATTGGATATGTAATAACTAAATATTATATTGAGAATTGGTCATTTTATAGGGAGAGTAAATGTAATATTATATCCGTTATAGTTTTGTATTTTAGCATGTCTATTATATTTGGGGACATTACAAAGTATTTGTGTATTTAAGTAGCCTTCACTCCTTTCTTTTAGGTGGTATAGGGCTCTTTTTTTTTGTATTGAAGAAATGTTTAATTGCAAATAAATAACCACATCCAAGTCTTTCACACCCATGAATTTTGCTTAGATTTGGGTCACAACTCTTCCTACTGAAAATGTCCATTAGATTAAGGGAAAAAGTTCCATCTTATCAAAACAATTGTGTTTTCAATACACACAACTTTATATATATATATATATATATATATATATATATATATATATATATATATATATATATATATATATATATATATATATAGAGAGAGAGAGAGAGAGAGAGAGAGAGAGAGAGAGAGAGAGAGAGAGAGAGAGAGAGTGCATGCAATGGAATTTCAAGTTATAATTGTAAAAGAAATTATTGAAGGGAAAAGTATGAAATTTATTATATAAAAAGTGACATCCTACTTAACTTCGTTTTTGATTTTTTTTTGTTGAGGGTTACTTAGTTTTTAGCCTGGTCTAGACCTAGAGAGACCCTTACAAGGGATCTCTTCCCATGGCTTTATCACCGAGATCACCACTGGGCGGTCTCAATCCCCAAGGAATTATCACCTTGTTGAAACCTATGAGCTCATTAGCCTAGTGAAGTCCCACAACTTGTGAGCATGTCATCCCAGCAAAGACACATATCCTACAAGCATGTAAATCTAAAAAAGGTTGAAGGCCTATGAGCTGTTTGGCCCAACGGGGGTTAAACCCTGATGGAAATCACAACAACCAAGTGAAATCAGCACAACAATGCACCCTTACAGGCTTCTTTTTTGACATTTTATCAACAAGTAAATTATAGTGTCAATTTTATAAAAAAACTAAATTAAAATTGTTTTTCTATCTCTTAAAAAATATAAACATAATTTAATATACTAAAAAATCTACATTTTATTAGTTGACATTATTTGAAAATTCAAAACATATATCACTTTCTAGTGATTCATGTTAAATAGTTAGATCAGTGTTGGTTGTTTCATTTATAAAAGTGGGACACAACTTTAGACTTTCACCCTTGATTCTTATTTTATAAAGAATTATTTTATATTTACAATAGATTTGTCATTGCCTTGTTTAAATTAGCGATGCAAAAAGAGGTCTAGAATGATGAATTGCAAGCCAATAATAACACCAATCTCAAGGATTAAAATTGAACAAAGAAGATAAAACCTCCAATGTAGATCTAACTTTGTACAAAAGACTTTTTGGTAGTTTAATGTACCTAACAATTTTAGGACATGATATCATGTATGGAATCATTTTTAATTTGAAGGTTCTTGGAGTCACAAAAGGATACTCATTGGTAAGCTATAAAAAAAATCTTGAGATAGGACAATGTGTTGCAAAGTATTCTGGCTTGCAGAATAACTGATTGAGTTTTGCTTTGCATTTCCTTGATGTTAATCATAGGAGTATGAAATTGGTATATAATTTAGAGAAGTGTTTGAAGATGTTAAATCTTGAATTTGGTGGTCTAGATTGCTGTACAACAAAAGTTATATTCACTAGTTTGAAGATTGTGTCTGGCAGTGTATGTAGTGTGATAGGGAGACAATATATTGCTCCCCATTTCTCCAGAGTTTGGTTGTTGGTCTTGTGGTTTTGGACATGTGTTTCTAAGGTCCTCAACTATCTTCATTCAAAAAAAATTGTGATTTGGTGGTCTGGAAGGAAAGTTTCTGATTAGTAGAGTTAGACAGAGATTGTGGTGAAGCAAACTGTGATTTGTTTTCAAGAGATGCTTGTATTCTTCAAGTGAGATATGTTACAGTTGAATTTGTTGATTCCCAGATGATTCTATGATGTCTCCAGAATATTTTGAAGATGTGTGATTGATTTGCAAGATATAATGAAGCCCTTGGAAGCATTTGACTTAGTGTTTTTCATGTTGTGTACTTGTTCTAGCTAGCCGGGTTAGTCACACTTGTTGTAGAGGTGATTCATGGATTGTAGAAGTGTGTCCAAGTGTGTGAAGATGTATTTGTGTCCAAGCTAAGTCGTGCTATTTTCATCCTTCATTATCTACCTCTACAATTTTGTTTTGGTCTAGTCCTATTTTAAAATTGTGTATGTATGCCGACCTTTGAGAAAGTTCCAACGGTTGTAGATTGTGATGTCGACCTTGATGTACATTCCAAGGTGGATGATAGGTATAAATACATGTAATGAAGTTATAAATGGTGTGCAAGTGAACAAGATGTCAAGATAAAGTGCGTGGATTGTAAAGGTAGAGGAGGAAAGATATATTGCATTTGAATGGAATTGAACTCAAGCATGCTATAGATACTACTATATCATTTCACCCCTCAGCAGTGAGCCACCATTTTGGCAATGAGCCCTAGGTCATCCTATAATAATGGGTTACACTTTTTGGCCAAACTTGACATTCAAATAAACATTTTGAACTAAATCTTCACTTTCTAACACCTATAGCCGCTAAACCGTTAGGATTTTGAAGATGATGTGAACTAGTGATTTGTGAGATTTTTCCTGTAGATTCTAAAAATATCTTTTTAAAAAAAAATTGGAGTTAAATTGTAATTTTTTTTGTGTCTCCTTTGATAACTAGTTTTTAATAGTAACCAACATTTTTTTAAAGAGACGTGTATTATGTAGCATATAACTTTTTTTCTACTAATGATAAAATTCTGATTCTTTTTAATTTAGATTGGTAACACCTATATATAGAGCATGCATTTGGTTTCATAATGTTTTGGTAAATACTTTTTTTTTAACTAAGTTTTGAAGTCAAACCAATTATGATTTAGACATAGGCGTATTCCGTAAAACATAATTTTTTTTGTATGTATGGAAATTAATTTTTTTTTGTTGAAACAAGGACATCAATACCTAGGGCATATATATTTTTTTATTTTTTATTTTTACTATTTTCCTATTTTTTTGTATGTGTGAAACAAAGACCTTGATGTTCATTGAAAAAACTAAATTACATTTTACCATGATCCCTTTGAAAGTAACCCAGCCAACAATGATCAGAATACACAAAGAAACAAAAAATTATAACCCACAACTATAAACACAACCAACAACCAACAAAATACACAAAGAAACAAAAACTTAGCCATGGAAAATGGAGCCTTGAAACAAACCAAAGTTAGAAAGTACAAGAGGAGCTAGATGAATACTTAATATATAGGAAAGATAAGTTTGTGAATCACAAAACTATGAAACACTAACATATTTTGTGAGTAATTACTTTTTTTATCAATGTTGAATTTCTTTTTCAATGGAGAGTTTTGTGTAATATTTTATATTATTTTCAATTATTTTATGAGAATATTTTTTTTATTAATATATTCTTTATTTATATTTGAAGATTAAGGAGTATTTATTTTGTCCATGTCATTTGGGCACAATTTTACTTTCATCTTTTATTTGTACATTTCTACAAAATTTGGAATTTGGTGGATGTCAAGTAACATGTCATTATCTTTATCAATTGTGCACAACCAATTGAAAGACAATCCTTTGATTATTTTTTTTTTGTTTGAGTTTTATATAGGCTAACAAAATAATTGATTAGTCACATCACCTTCAAGATTATGGTGAAAAATGAATGAGCTCCATTTCAAGATTGTTATTCTTCATGTAATGAACACTACAAAATTGGTGTATTTTTAGTATAGAAGCTAGTAAATAATTTGAATTTAATTTGACTTTATTTACACATAAAAATATGGATTAGTTTTAATATTTAATTGTTATTATTTTTAAAATTAAATTTGTAAGTATAAAAATGATTTCATTTTACTAATTTTTTCAAATTAGTTTTTATGAATAGATTTGAATGTAAAATTTATTTACTTGTGTGTTAGAGTGTAGTTTTTAAGGGTAAACTCTAATTCATTTAAAATTGTATAAAAAAATTAAAGAGATGTTATCCATATTGCATTATCACATACAAAGCACATCATAGAACATTAACATTGCATCATTAACTTATATCAACATCCTAGGTAATCATTGCAAGTCTGCCAAATATCTTCTACCTTTCTTACCCAACCATTAAATTGGTAACAAGGGTTTGAAAAAAGGAGAAAAAATATAGCCTAATAAGTTCCTCAATTGTCTCCATAAACACCACACCTTTGTTGATATATTTTGCAAACATCAAAGTAAAAAAATTCCATGCATCTAAAGACTATATTTGCATGTAAAATTCAAAACGTGAGTAGATTTCATATGCACAAGAATCAAGTTCAATTATACTAGTGCAAAGATCAATTGTACAAGCAATCATTAACAAAAAGGAGTTCATTTGATCATTTCAAAAGAACTAATAAATTGACAAATTACTTTGACATCTATCATAGAGAATCTTCATCAAGTTTTGATCTATGTAATATTTTATTTATTTATTTGATTTCTAGGAATTTATTTTAGTGCATTAATGTGTCAGAAATATTTATCCTAGGTTAAAGTGTTTATTCATTTTGTTTCAAATTAGTTAACTAAGGATATTTTTAAAGGGTTCTAAAAAAAAAAAAAACACTTACAATTTTCTATTAGATCTAAAAGTATCCAATCAAAGAAATAAATCAAACTACCATTCAAAGGGAAATAAATAGATACATTGATAGTTTCAATAGATTTAGAAACAGAATAATCTAATAAATTCACTTGAATGAGATAGTGAGTAAGAGAGAAAACATGCGTTGCTTCAATATGCCTCTTAGGAGAGAAAAACATGGGCATTTCACCTAGGGCCAACTTATTCACATGAATTTTATATTTTAAAAGAATATATTATTTATCACTCATTCCTTTACCTTCATACCTTATGATCTATTCATTCCTTGGTATTTGTAATCTCTGATTTCTAAATTTTTCCATCATATATTTTAGTATCCTTTTCCTCCCTTTTGATAATTAAGCCTCTGCACACTTCCTATCTCAAATAATATTTGCACTTGTTTTCCAAATAGTAATGGAAAAATGTAATGGCCTTACTTTTTTTTAAGAAAACCTAATTATTTTTTAATTCATTCTTATTATTTTTGCCAAACATAATATGGGTCTCCCCCACACAATGCACCCCATTGTCTTAGTTCAACACTCCAATATCCCCATCAACCACTTACTAAGAGAAATCACACGCTCTAGATTAGTGCTACTCTCAAGTCCTAGTACAATGACTAAGCTCAAAGAAAAATAGACCAACTACTATAGAGCTTAAGAGACCACTCATTTATAACAAGGAGGAATCATAAAGACCAAATGGATAGAGTAGTTTGTAGGTCTCTCAATAATAATTGTAACTATATGCTACCTTGTGCAAAAATGTTTATGTTATAGAACTTAAGTGATGCATAGGTTAAGATAGAAATTTATTGAGTAAGGTGTTGGTTAACTGTAATGTTAGAATAGTTTTCTCATTTGAACTTCAATAGAGGATATTAGGATTATCCTTACTATAATTATTCTTATCTTTTGTTAAGATAAGAGGTGGGTATCTTGCGTATACCATGTACCTTTACCCTCAATCATGGGAACACTAGACAAGGTATAATTAGATAACTTAGTGTGTGAATAAGGTTCTCGACATAAATTCCTATCATGGTTTCCCTAACATTAGACATCAACGCTCAAGATGAATTGATTTAAGCTATGATTTATTATTTCATTTCACCTTTTCCCAACTTTCATGAAAATAATTAAATTTATTTAAATTTAATTTAATTTATTCCAAGGTTACCCCTATAATGTTATTTTAGAAAGAGGAAAAGAAAATTGTGATAAAAAGATAAGCTAGAGTTTTCCTCTATTCTTATCGGTAATTAAGTATTTTATCAAATCTCGCTTAACAAATAAATTTCAAGTTCCAAATTAATTTAACCTTAAGAGAATGCAAATTAATCATGCCATAAGAGTGTAGCTATAATAAAATTAATTACAAAATACAATTGTATTTGATAGAGATAGATATGTCGAGAGGAGTACCACTACAATCATAGACGTCCATGCAAATAAAAATGTTAGATTAAATCTTGGAATAATAAACAAATCGTGACCGTTTAAGAGAGCGTTATTATTCTTCATCAATTTGTTTGTGACACATGTTTGTACAACTTGGAAAATGCCATCAACCCAAACACGATCAAGAACACAACACACATTATGGGTTGTCGTTCGTGTCACAACAGACGGATGTACAACTTTGAGTTTTCCCCGACCCACATTTGAGACATGTTTACGTGGCTACAGACCCGCTTCCCCCCACGCTACGTTTGACTCTTTCATTTATGCAACTTTTTGCAAAGCGTGTTTTCAAGGCAGCATAAATACCCTTCGTCTATTACTCATTCTTCACATCCTTTACATCTGAAAATGGTGTGAGAGCTCAAAAAGGTGAAAATATTCAACTTGTGGGTAATTAGTGATCGGCTGTTGAAATGGCAGGAGCAGCAAAGAGGTTGAGGTGTGTAACAGTGTTAATTGTGATGATGATGATGATGGTGGTGGTGAGTGCAGATGAAGCAGAGGCGCCCAGTCCAGCAATGATTACAGGTAAAGCTTCCATGGCGATGAGAGGTGGGATACTTCATTGCTTTTATGGCCTGCGTTTGAGCACATGGATTAGTTCGTGCGTGTGTTTTTAACGAATAACAATGAGTTGATTTTGTTCGTGGTCATCTGGTTTCGATGGCCATGTAGAACGCTCTTGTTTACAGCTTTGTGGTACATATTTTTATTGGGAGATTATTTGATTACATTGTTTAGCTCTATAGAAAATAAATGGATCCTTTTTCCCGATCTGTAAACATCTGGCATTTATTGTTGCTTTATATCTTGGTTTTGGCAGATAGTTGAAAATAGTTTTAATAGATTTCATATTTGCAAATCTACTGTTACTCTCTTTTCTGTATATTAGGTTTTTTTTTGTTGTTGTAGTAGATATTTAATATTCAATTAACCCATGGTTTAGTGGAAATAAGAGAGTAATCATGCTCCACTTTTTTAATAGGATGATTTTTCTTTGAAATTCTTCTTAAAAATGAAAAGAGGGGAAAAGTTTCAAGATACATAAATATGTTAGATTAAATCTTTTAGTAGTAAAAAAATTTGATTGTTAAGGAGAGTGTATTTTATGCTAACCACTCACTAGGTCCAAAAATTGAGGGAAAGCACTTCTGCAACTATGTAATATATACACAAATAATAAATAACACATTAAGTTTTATGGTTCCACTTGCAAAAGTGGACAAGAAGCTTTTATGAAGAAAATAGGATTTTCTTACTTTAAAGCATAGATAATCGGTTCTTGCTTTCATAGACATGCAAAAAGCTTCTTTTAAGTACCTAGTAGTTTTTAGAAGGGCTTATAAGCTTCTGCAATTCAATTCTTTTAATTTTTAATTTTAAGATTAACTTTTAGTAAGGCCTGTAATATTTCTTCACTTCAATTCTTTTGATTTTTTCTTTTTTGATTAGTTTCCATTTTCAATTCCATTTTTTAATATTTTATTCAAAGAGTAGTTACAAGAAGAGCCTGCATAATATTTCTTTAGGATCAACTGTGTATGTTGTTTAGATTTGCAATGTTGATTTCTATTGTTTTTTATTTATTTTTTTCATTCTATTCATTTAATAGTTTACTAGACATTAAGTTTGTTATTTAGGTGTGTCAAAGTCTAATAAAGTTTTCCTACATTATCTACTTAGATATGCCTTGAGGATGGAAGGATATTTTATTTTTACTTAATTCCTTTGGGGCCTACAAGATTTTTATTTTATTTTTTCCTACAATAATTTCTTTTCTTTTCCCATTCTTTTAATCTGCAATTTTAAAGGTAGTCTATTCCCAATGTTGCTCTAGGTCAACTATGTGGGTTGTTTAGATTCACTATGTTTGGTTTGCATCATTAGCAATTCTATTGTTGTGTACCATTTGATGTACTTTTAGCAGTTTCTTATGTTATATTTTTTATTTGGAATACTTCCCCTTTTTGTTTTGTTTTAATTGAAATACTTCAACATGATAATATGAATTGTGCAATGTACTAGTAGGAATTCACAAAGAGGAACTGCTCACCAACAATGATGGCCTAAAATTTAAACCCTATAGGAACTCTATGGATTAATTTTATATGGTATAGGTTCACTATGGTGAGAACAACAATAACTCTCCCATATCTATGCAATAGATTCTCCTGGGCAACAAACCTCCTCAAATATGTGACAAAATGTATATGTTAAATGTATCCCTATTTGCAAGCATTGGGTAAACAACCCTTTGATAAATAACTTAGTTGTTGTGATTATTTGCAATCCCTACACAGGTTGGTTGTGTTTTTTTCTTATTGGTTCAATCTAGGTCATTAAGAAATTGAAAGGAGGATAAATCCATTTAAAAAAATCTAACTGGCATTATATAAAATTGATTACACTAATTAATGATTTTTCTAGCTAAAACAAGGAAAATAGGGGTCCTCTCTTTTGCTTCTAGGGTTTAGGACCTAAAAGGAGAGATGATATGTTGGTGTATAACTCAGTATGAGTTATTCTAACATAATCATAGTTAGCAGCTTTCCTCACAAGTGGAAAGACTAAGTATCCTTAGCTGAGTCACTAGTCGATATGTCAACTCATTTTTGACACATTGCTACTACATAGAAGGGAGGTTGAACTATTGAGCTAGTCTCATGGGTTCTCATCCGCCACCTTTCCTATTCTTGTGCAGTCTTGTTATAGAATTTTCTCAAGCTTAACCTATAAATACCTTATTGGTTGTAAAGCTAAATATTTGATTTCACTTGCAATTTCGTGCTTGTTTGTTTTTCACGATCTTGGCAGTTTCCACATGGTATCAAAGCCACCGTGGTAAGCTTCAACCCATTTTTCTTGTTGTGCAAATCACTTCCATTTCTCTGAAGTCTCAACGCCATCCATCGACGTGAATTGCATTATTTGAAATCCTCATTAGGGACCATTATCCCGCAGGCCAGTGCACATCGTGAGGAGGATCTCATTGACCCTGAAGTCAAAAAAGGCCACACACGGAGTCTTTATCGGCCTGCACCATATAAAGGAGTCTGCTATCTTTCAAACACCTTCAAAAGGCATCTACAGTCATCGGTGAGGCGTTTATAACATACCAACCCTCCTTACTAGCATGCTTGCCTCATAGAGGCCTCCCCTCATTCCTCTCCACATTGACGGTGCCACAACAAGGGTTTCGACTCTCAACGTCTCAGCCTGGAACCATTTGTCACCCTTATTTTCCATCCATGTTGCCCGTATAGTCACCCCAATCTTCCATGAAATCGGCAGGAGAAGAGACCATTTTGGGGGGGGGAACAAAACTAAGGGGGAAATTAAATCTGACCTTGGTGATCCAAGGTGGAGATAATGCATCAAGGAGGGTGCGATTTAATTGCTTGAGGTGTGATTAAATGTAGAGGTAGTGGTTTGTGAGAGGCTCAATCTATTGTTAGATTGGCCACCCCTTTATTTGGAGGCTGTAGACTTCTTATTGCACTATGCATACGATTCAGGGGCATAGGAGATTAGTGTTTGCTTTGTATCACTGACCAAGTCATTAGATCGACATCCTTCTCTGCCAGGCCATCCTTTCCACATCGACAGTAATCTAGTGTGTTCATATTGCACACTTCCTAGAGAAGTGAATTTTTGTGTGGGTGTGTTACCTTTTTCACATCTTCATTTTCATTTTCTTTATCTCTTTCTTTCAAATTTTCTACATCTACTATCTAAGTGACTAAAAGCATCATGAAGTCTACAGTTCCCATTCCTCCACTAACGCCTTTCAATTATCATGATTGGAAGATTAAAGTTAGATTTGTACTAAAAAATAAGGACCTATATAGGATAACTATGGGAACGAAAAAAGAACCTAATGCAGCCAAAGAAAATAAAAGTTTTTCAACAAATGTGATCAAGCATTTGACTTTCTATGTTTAAATCTATCTCTAGAATTAATTTTTCATGTCAAAAATTTAACTATAGCCCATCAAGTGTGGGATACTTTAGACAAACTATTTGGAAAAATTGATGAACTTAGAAGTCATGAATTGGAAAATCAGCTCTTAGGTCTTAGTCCTAGAATTTTCACAACTTTAGAATATTTCTTCACAAAGTTTAAATCTTTAAAGTTACAGTTAAAAGATTGTGGAATTGAAAAGAAAGAGAATCAATTAATCCTTTCAGTAATTTCCAAATTAGGTCTAGAATTTTATGTGTTTGTATCACCTTTCTATTCTACTAAAAGTGCTCTTGCAGCATCATGGAAAATGCCCACTCTAGATAAATTCATTTTTGATCTTAAAAGGGAATAGGAGAAACTAGTTCAGATGGGTTCTTTGAAGTCTACAAAGCCTCAAGCTCTAATCACAGGGAATGACAAGCCACAAACTTCAAATGGGAAGAAAAACACTAAAAAGGACAAGGGTGGTAAGAAAGGAGATAAAATTGATGATTTGAAAAAGGATAAATCTTCTCAACAAAGTAAGCACATTACTAAGAGGATAATATGTGCCTTTTGTAAAAAACCAGGGCATGATGAACATCAATGCATGAAGAAACAAATCGAAAGTCTCAAATATTCTTAAGAAGAATAATATTGGGATTCCTAATTTTGGCAAGGCATCTTCATCAACTCAGGATAATACCAAGGACAAAGAGAAATTAAAAGGAAAATCTCTAGTTGTTACATAATCTTCATCTTCATCTCCATCATGGATTATTGATTCTAGTGCTACTCATCATATGGGTTCTTCTCAGTCTGCATTCACATCCTTAGGGCCATCCAGAATGTCTTCAGTCAACTTAGGTGATGATACCCCAACATTGGTTAAAGGGAGAGGGTCTATTGAAGTTGAAGGAGTAATTTTTTCAAAAGTTTTTAGTGTACCTTCACTATCAACTAATCTCCTTTTAGTGTATCAAATAACAAACTTAGGGAAGGGTATGAGAGTTTATTTCTCTCTAAATTCAGTTGAGATAAGAGAATTACAAAGTAATAACTTAGTTACAATAGGAGAATCCAATCACCAATCTAGATTGTATTCCTTCTCTAGTTTAGCTACATATATTTCTCCAAAGGAACTACTAACTCATTCAGATGAAGTTAGTAAATTATGGCATGAACAATTTGGCCACATTAACTACCATTGTCTCAAACAACTATGGTAACAAAAAAATGGTTAATGAATTACTGAAGGTGAAGTTTTCTAAAGGACTATGTGAAGGATGTGCACTTGGTAAACATCTTGAAGAAAAGTTTGAAAAACGAGGAACATGGAGGGAAAAACAAGTCTTAGAAGTTGTTCATAGTGATGTTTCAGGGGCTTTTCCACATCCTTCTTTTACAAAGGGTAGATATGTTCTGAGCACATTTATTGACGATTTCTCATGTTTTACATGGGTCTGCTTCCTTAAGAAAAAATTAGAAGCATTTGATTATTTTCAATATTTCAAAGCTCTAGCTAAAAAATAGTCAGGGAAAGTCATCAAGGTTCTTCAAACAAATAATGGCAGAGAATATGTTACTAATATTTTTGAGTAGTTTTGCACAACATAAGGGATAGAGTTGCAACGAACAGTTCCATATACCCCTCAACAAAATGGTGTTGCAAAACATAAAAATGGGTCTTTAAAGGAGATGGAAAACTATATGATTCATTCCAAAGGTTTAACACCATCTTATTGGGCTAAAGTTATCAATTGTGTATGCTACATTTAGAATAGGGTTCCTCACAAAGCCTTGAAAGGAATCACTTCCTTTGAAGCTTGGAAAGGATGGAAACCAATAGTTGATCACTTCAGAGTCTTTGGTTCACCTACTATGGCCCGCATTCCTAAAGAACATCACAAGGCTATGGATGCACAATACAAACCTTGAATCTTTGTTGGATATCTAGAAGGTGTTAAAGGTTATCTCCTACTACACCCTACCACACATGAGTTGTTCATCAAGCGAAGTGCCAAGTTTCAAGAAACACCCCTTGAAATTGTTCTTGACATTCCTCATCATACTATTGATTCTCTAGATTTCGATAATATTTCTGATGATTCAGATCATTCACAATAAATTCCTAGTGTAGTTAGTAGTACTTCTTCTTTCTCCAGTGATGGTTGCACTGAAAATTCATCTTCATCCAGTTTAGGGATTGAATTAGAAGTTGACATTTCTGCACTAGATTCATCCACATCTAGAACTCTACGCTCACTTCATATAGAAGATTCTTGGGTACAAACTACAATAGATGAAAAATAGCTTCAAATAGACTTTTAGGGGGAATCTCATGCCTTATTTTCTTCAGTGTCTAATTCATAGACATTTAAAGATGCATCATGCATACCTGAGTGGGATGTTGCCATGAATGAGGAATATGATTCCTTAATCAAAAATCACACTTGGGACTTAATTTCTCTTCCTAAGGGGAGAAAAGTAGTTCGATCTAAATGAATATATTGGACTAAATATGCAGTAGATGGGTTAGTTGAAAAGTACAAACATGTTGATTGCTAAAGGTTTTTCACAAGTAGAAGGAATTGACTATACAGAGACCTTTGCAGCTATTGCAAAGATGACTTCAATCAGACTCACACTTGCTATAGCTGCAACACATGGGTGGGAAGTACATCAAACAGATGTAAAGAGTGCATTTATTCATGGAGATCTTGAGGAGGAGATCTACATGGAACAACCTCCAGGGTTTGTTCATGATTCATCCTTAGTGTGTATACTAAGGAAATCTATCTATGGCCTAAAACAAGCACCCAAGGCTTGGTATGGTAAGATGGATTCCTATCTTCTATCTTCAAGATTCACTCGATGCAATTCAAATCCTAATTTGTATCTTCTACGGTATGATGATTCATTATTAATACTGGTTCTTTATGTTGATCTTTTAATCACCATGAGTGCTTCCTCTACTATTATGGTAGTAAAATCAGTGCTTCAAGAAAGATTTGACGTGAAAAACTTAGGGTTACTGCATTAATTTCTTGGTATTGAGATATCTCAATTAGATTAAGGGATTTTTCTTGTTCAACCCAAGTATTCTCTCGGTTTACTTGAATGTTTTCACATGAGTAATTGTAAACGAGCTCCAACTCCCTTCTTATCTGGTGTTAAGCTTCAAACTTACTTCCCTACACCATAAGTTGATGCAACATTGTATACACAACTTGTAGGTAGTCTTATTTACTTAACACATACTAGGCCTAACATATCATATGCAGTTGGCTTAGTTTCTAGATTTATGCAAGAACCTCATGAGTTGCACTAGAAAGAAGCTAAGAGGATTCTTCACTACCTTCAAGGTACACTTACATTTGAGATACATTACAGAGTTGGTTCAACTATTGATTTGGTTGGTTTCATAGATTCAGATTGGGCTAGTGATACAGAAAATTGCAAGTCCACTTTCAGGTATAGTTTTTCACTTGGTTCAGGTCCTATTAGCTGGTCTAGAAAAAAGAAAAATGCTATTGTAATATCTTCTATAGAGGCAGAGTTCCAAGGAGCTGTTAACTTAGCTACAAAAGCCATATGGATTTAAGGCATCATTTCTAAATTTGGCATTCCTATCAGAAGACCAATAGTTATTGTGATAATCATAGTACTATCCAAATATGCAAGAATTCGGTTCAATATTAGTGAACCAAACATATTGAGATTCATATGCATTATATTCGTGAGCTTATCCATGACCAGATCATCAACCTCGTATTTTTCTAGTCCCCAGAACAAGTTGTCAATATCTTTACCAAACCATTTACAAAAAAAAATTCATTCATCTACAAGCTCTTCTTGGTGTACGATCTACATTGACATCATCATCATCATCAAGAGGGGCCATCTAAAGTCTTCTCTTTTTTTCTCTCTTTTGGAGGAAAGTTTTTTCCCTCTGGGTTTTCTTTCTTTCTCTGATTTTTGAGAGATATTTTGTAAATGAGTACCTAAAATGGCACACAGTCGGGACTCATCTTTCATAAACCTACCTAAGCTATGCTTAAAGGGAGGTGTTGGTGTATAACTCAACATGAGGTATTCTAACATAATCATAGTTAGTAGCTTTCCTCACATGTGGAAAGACTAATTCTCCTTAGCTGAGTCACTAGTCGATGTGTCAACTCATTTTTGACACATCGCTGCTACATAGAAGGGAGGTTGAACTATTAAGCTAGTCTCATGGGTTCTCATCCGCCACCTTTCCTATTCTTGTGGAGTCTTGTTATAGAATTTCTCTCAAGCTTCACCTATAAATATCTTATTGGATGTAAAGTTAAATATTTGATTTCACTTGCAATTTCGTGCTTGTTTGTTTTTCACGATCTTGGTAGTTCCCACATATTTCCTACTTTTTACTCAATAACGAACCCTTGATATTTTAATACAAAGGAGATTGAATTATGGAAAAGGGGTTGTCCTAGGGATTGAATGAGATAAAATGGGGGGTTTACCACCAAGTGTAAACTTGGAAAGACAATGCAATGGAAAAATAATGTGATATGCAAACAAATGCTAAATGACCTAAAAAGATAAATAAAATGCAATAAAAAGCTATGAAACTAGAAGTGTGCACCTAGAAAGTTTAAGGTAGGATGGAGGTCTAGATCACTGAAAAATATATTGTTACTATTGACTAGGACTCATTCACCAATTTGGGCGAATTAGTCCAGTTTTGGGAAAATGTTCCAAAATAGGTTTTAGCCAAAAGGGTATCAAAATCTACAAAAAAATTTGTCAGGCTTGTATAGTGGGACTCATTCGCCAATAGTGGTGAATCAGTCCACTTTTTCTTTTCTAGAAATTCCAAACTAGATTATGTGTCTCTTAGTCTACTCTACTCTTTTTGACTGGTTTGTAGATCCGAAACTGCAAAATTCCACCTGTAGGTCTTCTCCAAGCTTCTCCTAGGTTTGATGGAAACTTTAACAACTTTAGGGACTTGATAACTTTTCTTCACCTTTGCTTCTACGTAAAAACACAAACTAGTCGTACAAATCACACACAAGAAGAGGGAAAAATGTTGTGCCTGGTTAGAGAATAGGGGTTTTCCTTGGCCAAACCCCTTGTTGGTAATTAAAATTTGAAATGAAAGAAAATATAAATGGAGAATGGTGAATAAAAAAATAATGATGTTTTAACTCACCAAAATCTTGCAATTAAATGCTTCAATTATGTTTGAAATGGCTGCAATGGTTGTGGTTCTTGACACTAGCTTGAAGGAGATAGATCTTGCTTGAAACACTTGCTTGATCATGAACTGTACATCACAAATGTTAGCACAATAAAAACCATGAAGAATGCAATCTTTGAAATGATGAATGACAATTGAAGGATGCTCTAAAATTCTAAATAATCTGCCCTTGAAAATCCTTGAATGCTCTTGTGAATGCTTAAGTGCTCTTATGAACTCTTGAAGTGATCTCTTGAATGTTAGGTGTTCAATATGAGTGAAAGAACCTTGTATTTATACTTAATTATGCAATAATTCTCAAAATTACAACACTACAAGATGACATCAGATCTAGGAGAATAAAATACCATCAAAATTTTGAATTAAATTTTAATTTTGGTCACATGTAACTCATTCACCCAAGGTGGGAATGAGTCCCATCACACATAATGTATGGAACCAAAGAT
Source organism: Sequoia sempervirens (assembly GCA_007258455.2). Classification (NCBI taxonomy): domain Eukaryota; kingdom Viridiplantae; phylum Streptophyta; class Pinopsida; order Cupressales; family Cupressaceae; genus Sequoia; species Sequoia sempervirens. The sequence goes on along the minus strand of VDFB02270651.1, from coordinate 465,295,153 downwards.
CAAAAGTGTCTAGAAATGTGTGAAACCTGCATCGAGGCCAAAAAGACCTAGGTGGGACTCATTTTCCCAAGGTGGTGAATGAGTCACATACACTAAATCTAGGCCACACAAGCTAGAAACACCTAAATTTTGATTGGTTACTGATTTGTGTTGGGATTATCCTTGAAATGATGTAATAAATGAGGCTTTTCGATGCAAAATAGGGCCAATTAAAGCATAAAAAACCCCAATTATTAATGATAAGCCTAGAGGAATGTTAAAGTTTGTTACAACACTTTACAACACTCCAAATAAGGAAAGATTAATGTTGATTATGATTAAAATTATATTTATTATGCTTAGTTAATTGATAAAACCCTAGAAAAGCATGAAAGTGTGTTACAACACTTCACAACACTTTTGCAAGGCACCATTAAATTCCATTAGTTCAAAAAGGCCCAAGACCTAATGTGAATGTGTTATCCACATTACAACTCTAAATCAAGGTAACATTAAGCCAAAATACACGAGGACCTGGCAAACAAGTACAAAAAATCTAAAGGACCCTTTTTTCGACACTACATTTAGTCCCCATTTTAGTGAGAGGATGAACCTACTTCAAACTCACACTAAATTAGAAAAACACGCACCAAGAGGGGTGATCAAGCCCCCAAGATCAAGATCCCATGGTAAACCAACATAAGCACAAAGGAACACACATGAAAATGATATAAAGAACATCGACAAGGCCAATCATACAGTGCCAAATATGAAAAAGAAGGAGAAATGAAATAAAAGAATTGGATAAAGCTTCGACCATTTTTCCATCTCGATGTCGATTAGATCTAGGTTGTTTGTCCAGAAAACGTATACTCACTCTTAGGCGACAAAACTCCTAGCTATCCACTAGATGAGAAGTCCTAAAATACGAGAAACATACATTCATGGTTGGTATGCACTCACACACATAAGTGGCTATGGGGAAGGTCATGCCTCGGATTGGGCTTCCCGTCTAACCATACCAAAGCTATACCTCCTAATAACTTTAATAAGGTTCCGTAAAAATTATTTTTGAGATCCATGAGGCAAGCAAAACTTTGTACGCTTGGAGCTCATGAACAAACGCAATGGAACTACAGGCATGCAAGCTGTGTTATGCGAGTTGGCCATATAACAAAAAATGCAAAATGCAACATGAAAAGAATGTTCAAAGGGTTATTTCTTAGTTCATGTGAGGTCTTTAACTTAGGGAAAATTGTGCCTAATGTCTCCAAGAGAGGACCAATCAAAGAATAGAAAATTTGCAACTTACGGGATGTAGTATGTCGCATTAATCCACTAAGAGGAATGTAATATGGTAAGAGGGATCATTCTCTTGAAGTACACTATAGCTAATGTCATCAAAAAATCGACAAATGTTCACATCGTATGAAGTAAGAAGGTTGCACTAAGAATTGAGAAAAAGGAAAATGAAAAATAATAATGCCAACGTATTCCCCCACTTTAAAGAAATTGCTAAACACCATATTGTGAGCAATTACTTTAAATTAGAAAATTAATTATGCAAACAAGAAAGAATACATGAGATCCAACTTGGAAAGCCCTATGCCAAGTCATATGTTTTTGAGTAAAGTTGTGTCATGTTAAAGAAAAAAAGAAAAGAGAGGGGTTTCCCCCAAAATGAAAACACCAAACACATAAGGAATCTATGGGTTTGGGGTCAATATGTTATTTGCTACAATGTTTTTAGATAGATTGGAATTGTCGTCATCCCCCAAATACACATAGAAGTGGAAGAATGACATAAAGAGAGTGAAAACAAAGAAAATCCTTTTGGGTCAACATAGAAGAGACATAGGGTGTCTTGATGCCTTGTGTCATCCCCAAAAAGGAAAACACAAGACAAAGGAAAGATAAGCAAAAATGTAAAAGAAAAGAAAATGCTTTTGGGTCAACATGAAGGAGACATGGATGTCTAGATTCCCTATGTCATCCCCAAAAGGAAAAAATAAGAGTGTAGCATAGAAAAATGGATCTTCGGAAATTTTCACACTCATTTGGGTCCTTCTTGTGGATTATTTTTTCCTTGTTTTAGTGTTGTAATGTGAATAAAATAATCACATTAGGTCTTGGGCCCTTGTAAACTGAATAAAATACATGTCTTGTAAAGGTGTTGTAAAGTGTTATAAATGAATTTCACACTTTTCAAGACTTTTATTAAGCATTTAAATCTAATGGACCTATATTTCCCTTAATTCAATGTTGTAAAATGTATTTAATTATATTTTCATATTAATCTAGAATGCTCGTAAATTAAACCTAGTTTTAATCTAGCGGTGTAATATGTTTTACACATTCACATTGGATCTTGTGCCTCTCTAGGCTATGTGGACCTCATTTTAATATTGTAGAGTGTATTTAACCACACTTTCATATTGAAATTTATATCCCTATCCCTAATCAACCCTTATATCATCATTAATAGGCCCCTATGACCCCATATTGTGCATCCTAAGGCATATTTTGATCAAAAACCCGACTAGAACAACATAAAAGCTAAAATTATTTACTCACCAACATGCCAACTAGCAAACAATCCCCTATGAGACCCATTCACCAATTTGGGAAAATGAGTCCCATCTATGTGAGACTCATTCACCCAGGATGGCGAATGAGTCCCATTTGGGCCATTTTCGAGGTTTGAGTAGGAAAAAATGGGTTTTAAGTTTAATTTTCTCAAAAATCAGCCTTGGGGATCAAATTAACAGGAATTTGAATGGCTTTCCTATATAAATGAGATCTCAAATCATTATTTCATAATGCATTCATATTGTCAAGTCAAGCACTCAAATGTTAGGTTCTTCAAGACTTCATAAGATCAATTCTAAGGCATTCAGTGATAGATTTCTTCATCAATTATTGCAACAATTCAGGATCCATCATCATGGAAAGGTTCTAATTGCATTAATTCATATTGATGCTTCATTATCTTATTTCATCATTTGGTTTAATTACCTAAAAGGGGTTTGACAAAGGAAAACCCCTATCATCTAACAATCAACAAGTTTTCCCCTCTTTAATGTGTGATTTCAGGTTTGTAGATTGAAGAAAAATGGATTGGAAGCCTTCAAGAGTGCCAAAATGATCAAGTTGCAAATATTGTCAAAATTATTATGAAAATTTGTCAAGACTCATAGAAACTCAGATCTAGGGAAAAATATCCATCCAATCTACATGAAATTAGTGGGAAAGTTCTTATTTCATCCATCTTTAGAGGCTTGCAAAGTTTCAATTCAATATTCTACCCCTGGGACACTTTTTGACAAAATGAGACTCATCCCCCAGTAGTGGCAAGTGAGTCCCACCATAGGTGTTCTTCGGAGATATTTGTAGATTTGGATACCCTTTTGGTTGAAACTCATTTTGAGACAGTTTTCCAAAACTGGGACTGATACACCTAAAATGGTGAATGAGTCCCACCAAGCCTAAAAAGGAGCAATTTTAGAATTTTAGAGATATTTCTAGTCTTTAACACATTTTGAAGTGCACACTTTCTATTCCATACCTTTCTGTTTTTCTTTATTTGCATTTCTAACTCACTTTCTAGGTCAATTATAATTAGTTTTCATATCACATTGTGTTTTCAAACATCTTGCATTTTCCATGTTTACACTTGGTGGCGAATCCCTTTTATCTATTTTTAGCCTCTAGGACAATCCTTTTTGACAGATTTCAATCTCCTTTGCATTGGAATCTCCTTTTAGGTTCAAAACCCTAAGAGAGGCCATACACAAAAATCTTTGGTTCAAAGTGAAAAGATAAAGATGAAATAAAATGGCAAAGAAAAAGAAATCCTTTTGGGTCAACATGAAGAAGACATGAATGTCTCGATGCCTTGCATCATCCCTAAAATGAAAAAACAAGAGAAAAGTTAAAGAGAAAGATAAAAGGTTAGAGGGATATACGATATAGAGAAGAATGAAGGTACAAATAGAGGAATGCCACAAAGAGAGAATATCAAATAGAACATCATAGGGGATCACATTATGCACATGCAATCACACAAAAAAATGAAAAAGGAAAAGAAATAATGCAAACTTAGACTAGTAAAGCAAATGGAAGTCAACCTATGAGCAAGTCATCCGCATCCCAATCATGTTATGTGTATACCAAAGTTGGGAAACTAGCCAACCTAGGGACAAGGGAAAGTGCTGAACTAGAAGAAGCGCCAAGTTCAACACTCTTGATAGGAGATTTGTTGCTTAAGCTCATAGAAGAGGAAAATAGTGTGTTCAATTCATTATGCACCTCTTCGTTGATTTTAGTGGTCTCGTTATCATGATCCAAGTTAATCACAATAGGAGGATGAATGATAATTTCCATTGAAGAGTTCAACTCTTGTTGTGATTCTTGTACTAGGTCATTTTGTTTCAGTTGGGGAGGGGGATCATCATGCATTTCTTCAAGAAAGTTCGGATCTTGATTTTCTTTGTTTAATTCTTCGTTTAACTTGCAAGCAAGGGCATGACGTCTACAACTACACTCTCTAGGACCTCTATTTCTTTTGGTTTTGTTTTGAATTTGTGTAGGAGAAGTTTGATCAACCATAGGTTTGTTTCCTTCCTTAAGAGGAGGAATGGAAGAAACCAGAGGAGGTTGTTCAACCACTTTCTCTTTGACTTTATAAACTTGTTTTATTCTAGGAGGTGTGATGGTGTTGTTTTCATTGTCTCTTGGCCATTTGTAGGATGTAGGGGAAGTTTATGTTTTAGGCTGGTCTTGGTTGTTTAGGTCTTTTTTACATTGACGCATGGTTTCATCAAGGATGGGGATTTTGGAGGTGGATGGGGGCATGTTATGAAGAGATAGTTCTGCTATCTTCTTTTCCTTGAAATTTTGGTAGGACAAGAAAAAGATGTCTTCTCTAGGATTTATAGGTTCCATGGGTTTGGGCCAAAAGGCATCTAGGGAAAATTTTCCTTTAGATTACAAAGGGTTAAAGCCGCTATGGTGAAAAGTGAATATTTCATTGTCAAAGGGAAACTTTATACATTTATGCACAATCAAAGGGACAAATTTCATGGAGCGAGGCCATGGGTGGCCTATCTTCACATAAAATTGGTCTGACTACGGGATGATGGAGAATGTGACATCTAACTTTTTTTGTCCTATTTACAATGGTAAGGGGATCTATCCTATTGTAGGGGAATGCGAAACCATTATGTGTCTTGATCCATGCTTTCGGTTTGTCATATTCATCTTGATAAAGTTCATGCAAGAGTAAAAATTCCTCAGTGATAACATTCTCTCCATAGGAGGGATCTATTGGTATCCTATTAGTGGGCTTGTCATTGATATGATTGACTATGTAGAGAGGACCATCAGACACATGTTTAAGTATATCCGTAGAGGAGAAAGTAATTCCAAGAGGACTCTTAGATCATCCCTTATGAGAGATGATATCTATTACCCCTATCATTTCATCTATAGGATTGCCATTGATATTATTTCAAACAAAATCATTATTTTCATTGTCTATATCAACATTCATCACATCACTCTTTATAGTTTTGTTGGATTTGACAAATGAAATATTATGTTTTGGCATTGGGTTGGTAAAAATTTGCAAGTTTTGGTTAGGAGGGGCAACAGATTTATTTCTTTGATCACTAACACCTCCAATAGATAGATGACCGAAATCAATGAGGTCTTGCACAAGATGTTTAAGATGCTTGCAATGTTTCGTTTCATGTATTTTTTGTCAATAATAGTGGCAATAAGCATTTGATTTAAAGCTCAGTGGTAAAGGCTTAGTAGGGTCAGGTATTTTGATGAGTGACAAGGTAATCATTTGTTCTAGAAGTTGGGACATTGTGTTATGAAGAGTATCATGTAAGGGAGTGAATTGTATTTTTGAGTCTCCATAACTAAAGGGGACTATGGATTTGACAACAACTAATTGGTGGTTGAAATTTTGAGTTGGTTGTTGAGGGGGGTTGAATAGAAGGAACCCTTTATTTTGTTTTCTAAAAGGTTGGGAATTGTTTTGGTTTGTAGGTTTGGATCTCTCGATTCTGCTAGAAGTGGACTTTGTATCTCAACTACTAATTGAATTTTGATAATCAATGAGGGCAGTGCACAAGTGCATGAAGGATGGGAATTTCATCATGGTCAACTTGTCTTAAATTTTGGTTTGCAGTTTTTCTATAAACATCTTTTGAAGGTGTGGGTCGGGGACCTTGACATTGATTTGGTAATAAAGCGATTGATAGCGTGAGATAAAATCAGTTATCTTTTATTCTTCTTTTTTATTGCATCTCATCAAATCAGCCAAGGTCATCTTGGGAGTCATATGCACTTGGAAGTGGTTTACAAATGCCTCAACAAGTTCATTGAATGAACAAATTGAGTTATTTTGTAAAGAAGAGAATCGTTCCAAGGCAATATCTTTCAAGGACCTAGGGAAGAGTTTTTCAAATATTTTATCGTCAAGAACAAAGTCACTACATAAGGAAATGTAGGAATTAACATGGTTAGAAGAATCTCCTTTCCCTCCATATTTCTCAAATATGGGCACCTCTACACCTTGTGGCATCGGTGTTTGCAATATCTCCAAGGAAAATGGACTACTTTTGACATAATATGTGGGTGGGCCATTTTTATTTTGGTTGATGGTGGAAATTTGTTTTTGAAGGGATGAAATAGTTTGGAAAAGTTGTGTTATTTGAGGGTCATTTATTGTGTTATTAGATGGAAGTAAAAGGGGTGATGGAGTATATGTGGTTGTAGGAAAAGTGAATGGAATGCTTATAGGTGGTAAGGTAGAGGATATAGCTTGTGATGCCACATAGGAACTAGGGATGCTAGCAAGAATTCCCAGGGAGGGAATCACATTACTAAATTGTCACATTGTTTTTGTGGCTTGGGGATTGGTGTATGTAGGTATTGAGGCAATTGTTGTGGGAGGAGGAATTTGAGTTCCTCCTTGGCTTGTAACATTGCTTATGGGTAAAGGACAACTAGTGGTTTTGGGAATATGCTTGCCAAATATTTGAACCACTTTTTCATGAGGTCAAGGTCGTCATTCCTATCAAGCATGTGGTGAATGTTTTCTATTGCAGGAATCGTAGTAGTTGGAATTTTTTCAAGGCTTATCTCATGTTGCAAGTTTTCTAGATTGTCATGAATGTGAATCATGTTTTCTTGTGGAAAGTTATCATTCCTTTGTTCATTTTGCATGCTATCTAAAGGCAAAGTGTTTCTAAGGGTGTTATACATGCCTAGTGTACTAGTGTCAATACTAGGAGTGGAAGCTCTAGATAACACAAGATCCACAACAATTGTGCTATGGTGGGTTGGCATAAGTCCCAAACTTCTTCTCACTATGGTATTAGCAATAGGACACCAAACAATCATGAAAGGGTTACTAAATGTAGGGTGAATGCAATTGCAATGCAAACTAATAAGAATGAAATTCTTATAACTCAAATTCTAGAAAGTAAAACTGAAATGTAGAAACAACAAACAAAAACTCAAAAACTAAATTGTAAATGTCAAAAAATGTAGTGCAAAATATGCAAAGGGATTGATTCTCCCAAGTGGCAAATGTGTCTAGGTATTAATTTTTTTGAAATTTTTAAAAAAATTTAAATTGGATTTTATTCTTTTTATGTTTTTTGATACAAATATGAGATGCAAATGCAGAATTTTACTAATTTTTAGTGAAATTAGATGTAATAATGCAAGGTAAATGAGATTTTCACTAATGGAAAAATTGAAACCCTAGAATACAAATTAACCAATACAAAATCTAATGTAATTCTAATGCAAGCTAAATCTAGGATGTAAATGCACTCCAAATCAAATTTTTAATACTCTATATGCAGGTTCACCAAAAGGAAATGAGGAAAATAGAGGGTCCTCTCTTTCACTTCTAGGGTTTAAGACCTAAAAGGAGAGGCTATTTTCACACACTTCACTCAAGAACAAACCCTTGAGATTTCAATGCAAAGGAGATTGAAATCTGGAAAAGGAGTTGTCCTAGCAATTGAATGAGATAAATGAAGGGTTCACCACCAAGTGTAAACTTGGAAAGAAAATGAAATCGAAAACACAATGTGATATGCAAACAAATGCTAAATGACCTAAAAAGATAAACAAAATGCAATAAAAAGCTATGAAATTGGAAGTGTGCACCAGGAAAGTTGAAGAAGGTAGGATGGAGGTCTGGATCACTAAAAAATATATTGTTACTGAACTAACAATTTGAGGGGCGTGATGGGAGACGAAGGTTTTATGTCCTCTTACACTTTTAGGATCTTTCACCTAAAAGGAGAGAGATAGAATCCTGTAGGCCACACTACACCAACACCAAAATTGAATGCCTCACTCAAATATAGATTAACTAAGCTAAATGAAATGCCGTAAATGATGCAAGAGACTAACTATGAATGGAATATGTAATGTTTGAAAACACAGTGATGTATGCAAAAGACTTAAAAAGATGAATGAAAATGCAACTAAGATAAAAAAAATAGATAAAAATGAGAAATGTGTACACCTGGATGCTTGATGAAGATTCTGGAATGTTTTGAATGCTGGCAAAAATGACTGAAATCAACAGTGGGACTCATTCGCTACTGATGGTGAATTAGTCTTGCCCCTGGTGAAAATTGTTGGAAACTAGATTCTAAGTGTTAGGGACTAGAATTTGGAAAAATCAACTTTCCTGCCCTAAGGTGGGACTCATTTCCCATAGATGGAAAATCAGTCCTCTCCTAGAATGTTGTAGATTCAGGAATCAAGATTGTGGGCTCAAATCTATAATTCTGTTCCTGTTGAGGTGTTGAGGTCAAATCTGCAGAAAATAACTTGTAGGTATTCTCCAAGATTGAAATATGTTGATGTTGACTTGAAATACTTTGTTGACTTATTGAGCACCTTTCTATCACCTTTTTTCTTGATAAATCTGGACACACAAATTTGCAAACACACATGCAAGAGGGGAAAAATGGTTAAGGTTAGGTTATAGGGATTTGCTTTGGTCAAATCCCACTTCGGTAATCAAACCCTTGATAAGATAATGGAATGAAAGAAAATGATAAAAAAATAACATGCAAATGCTATTACTTACCAAACCCTTGCTGGAGAAATCTAAAGATAAGCAATGACATCTCTAAAGTACTTGATAAATGCTTGATAAAAGGATGTAAAAATGCTTGAATGTGATGATGAATTAATTCTTGAATAATTTGAGATGAGTTGGGGGGTGAATAATGGGAGAAAAATACTCATTTATACACTCTTGTGTCTTAGTATCCCTATAATACAACATCAGGTCCCAACATGAGGTATTTTTGAATAAAAACCCAAAAGGAAATTTAAAATATTTTGAATTTGGAGACAATGGGGACTCATTTTCCACCCATGGAAAATGGGTTCCACCCTAGGCTTGTGAAAGGGTGTTGAGATTTAATTTGCATTTAATATCATTAGTTGAGTTTACATTAAAAAATAAACTTAAACGTGTCATATAAGTGTATAAAGTGGTCATAAAAGACATAAGAAAGGTGTAAATAAGGGAAATGTGCCTAGAAAAGTGTGAATCTTTGTTACAAGACTTTACAACACCTCAAAATAGTTCTAGATGATGAATAAAAAGGTGATTTTTAGATGAATTATGATAGATAGAGTTGAGAAAAGTGTAGAAATGTTTTACAACAGTTCATAATACTATCACAAGACCTCAATAAATTGAATATTTATAATTTAATGTGCATATTTAAGCCATTTTACATCATTAAATCAAGCAAAATAGATCAAATACTAAGAAAGCAGGACCTAACTGACCATGGAAATGTTAGTGAGCAATTTTTCTATGGAACAGTTATGACTGACTGGGACTCATTCACCAATCTGGGAAAATGAGTCCAATTTTTTGGAAAATTCTCAATAACAAGTTTTGGCCAAAAGCGTATCCATATTTATAAAAACCTCTGGTAGGCTTGTATAGTGGGACACATTTTCCAATAGTGGGAAATCAATCCACATCTACTTTTCTAGAAATTTTGGAGTAGATTCTGTGTCTCTCAGTATGCTCTACTCTTTATGACTAGTTTCCAAGTCCGAAACTACAAAATTCCATCTCTAGGTCTTCTCCAAGCTTCTCCTAGGTTTGATCGCAACTTTGACAACTTTAGGGACTTGAAATTTTTTTTCCATCTTTGCTTCTTGGTAAATATGTAACATATCCCTACAAATCACACACAAGAAGAGGAAAAAATGTTGTGGGGTTGGAGAATAGGTGGTTGCCTTGGTCAAACCCATTATCGGTAATTAAACCTTGAAATGAAAGCAAATATAAATGGAGAATGGAGAATGAACAAATAATGATCTTGTAACTCACCAAACTCTTGCAATTAAGTGTTACAGTTATGCTTGAAATCGATACAATGGATGTGGTTCTGGACACTAGCTTGAAGGAGATAGATCTTGCTTGAAACACTTGCTTGGATCATGAACTCTACATCACAAATGTTAGCACAATAACAAACATGAAGAATGCAATCTTTGACATGATGAATGACACTTGAAGGATGCTCTAAAATGCTTGATAATATTCCCTTGAAATGCCTTGAATACTCTTGTAAATGCTTAAATTCTCTTATGAACTCTTGAATGCTAGGTGTTGAATATGAGTGAAAGAACCTTGTATTTATACTTAATTATGCAAGAATTCTCAAAATTACAATAGTACAAGATGACATCAGATCTAGGAGAATAAAATCCTACTAGTAATTTGAATTTTTATCACAGGGACTCATTCATCCAAGGTGGTGAATGAGTCCCATGGGTATGTGTAGGATCATGATGGGCCAAAAAGTTGCAATATGATGGGTATGTGGATGATGACTTTTTTTTACCAAAATTGATGAAACAAAAAGGGTTTTTAAAGGAGATTCTTAGATTTACACCAATATAAACTATGCTTTACTTTGAATTTATTAAGTAATTATTATTCATTTTCTATTCAAATTATGACTAAAGTCCTGATTGATAGACTGATTGAAAAACATCTATAGCTTGCAAACGATATCACATTTTTTGAATCCAAAATATGCCACATTCTATGATTCACATACTATAGGATTAAAAAAAATGAATTTCATGAAGTTTTGACCAAGTTAAGGTGGTCATACATACAAGTTTTTATATTTTTAAAAGTTGTAATTAATTATTTATTTGGAAAAAATTACAAAAATATGCATCACATTGGGACATGAGTCCTCTACTTATATATAACATCTTATAAAAAAATATTATCATTTTATTGTGGTTAGGGTGGTTAGACACCTACTTCTTATTTTTTCCCTGAAATTTAAGTACTACTGCATTGAAATTTCAAATTTTACCAAATAGATTTCTTTTTTTTTTAAACAAACCTATTCAATTTTCTACAGATTCTATTCTTACATATTTTTGAAATAATATTGATAACTTATTCAAATTTTTACGTCAAGTTACATAACTCTATTTTTTTAAAAATTTTTGCCACTTAAGGGCCTATTTTTTCCATGATGATCTTGCACATACCCCCATCACACAATGTATGGGACCAAAATTCAAAAGTGTTTGAAAATGTGTGAAACTTGCATCGAGGCCAAAAGACCTAGGTGGGACTCATTCTCCCAAGGTGGAAAATGAGTCCTAGACACTAAATCTAGGAACACTTGAATTTTGATTGGTTATTGATTTTTGTTGGGATTATCGTCAAAAAGATGCAATAATTGAGGCTTTTGGATGCAAAATAAGGCCAATTAAAGTATAAGAAAGCTCAATTATTAATGACAAGACTAGACAAATGTGAAAGTGTGTTATGACACTTTACAACACTCTAAATAAGGAAAGATTAATGTTGATTATCATTAAAATTATATTTGGGGTAAACCCACAAAAGTGGTTCACAATTTGAGTGAGGAAGGAAAATTTTAAAAAAGTATCCCATGCAAAAAAAAATGGTTTTTGAGGTTCGAACGAACTTATTGGTTCAAGTGAACGAAAAGAGGGTTTTCTAGAACCCTAGTTTGAGTGAGCCCATTAAATGCAAGGGCCCAAAATTCCTACAAAAAAACAAAGAAAAACCTTTTTGAAAGGGTGTTCGCTAGAACCCCCCTTTTCCCACCTTCTCACTCTCTAGCATTAAAAAACTCCAGAATTTTTCCCTTCAAAGCTCGGGTTGAGGATGAAAATGGAGGAGATTTCATAGACCCAACTGGATGATGGTAGTCCTCAGAACAAGCTATCCAATGAATATAATTTTAATATGTTTTGGTTTATTATATTTTTTTTAGTTTTATTAAACATAGATTTTTCACCAAAAATCAAGCTTTATGTTCTACACATGTATAAAAATAGCAGATTATTTTTATTTTATTTTGAATAATATGAGTGCACCAAATATTAAAGTCCTTGATCTAATGAAAAAAAGAGAATTTTGATACATACAAAAAAGTTATGCATTATACAATCTTCCTATGTTTGAATTGTAATTGGTTTGAATTCAAAACTTGATTAAGGAAAAAAATATTCAATAAAACACTATGAAAACAATTGGAAGCACTAGATATCATAGTTACAAATTTAAATTCAAAAGAATTAGAATTTTATCCTTCATGGAAAAAAGTTATGCATTATACGGTGAGCGTCACTCCTTAAAAATGCTATTTACTGAAAAAAAAACTTGTTTTTGAAGGAGATGGAAAAAAAGTGTAATCCGATTCCAAATTTTTTGAAAAAAATATATTTAAAATCTAAAGAAAAACTGTCACAAATCACTAGTTTGCATCATCTTCAAATTCCTCACAGTTTAGCTACTATAGGTGCCCGAAAGTGAAGATTTAACTTTAGAAAAAAATATTTCAGTGTCTAGTTTGGCCAAAAATTGTAAACCAGTATTGTGGGATCCCCCATTTATTATTCTTAGTTAATTGGTAAAACCCTAGAAAAGCGTGAAAGTGTGTTACAACACTTCACAACACTTTTACAAGGCACCATTAAATTTCATTAGTTCAGAAAGACCCAAGACCTAATGTGAATGTGTTATCCACATTACAATACTAATTCAAGGAAACATTAAGCAAAAATCCACAAGGAGAACCCAAACAAGTGCGAAAAGGCTGAAGGACACTTTTTTCAACACTACACTAGCAATAGGTTTAGTGCTACCATTTGAATCAACATTTAGGTTATTCCATTTATGTAATAAAACTGGAGGTTGTTTAGGCTATGTGAGAACATAGCATACTCTTTGATCTGAAATGGTTAAGTCCAAACATGTTAGTAAAGTTGGCTAACATTACCACTAAATGTACACATGAAGTATTTTTCAATCACAAGACCTGCATAAGACTCACTTACAGAAAATATAAAAAATAAAGTTACAAAGCATTATACATTATTATTTCATACATGCAAAAACTGTACATCACAAACATGGGACTTATCTTTATTGATAGAGCATGACACCATAGAAGAATTTTAAAAGTCATGTAACAAATTGCAAACATAAGACTTAACTTTATTAATGGAGCTTGACACCATAGAAGAATTTTAAAAGTCGTGTAACAAATTGCATACCTAGGACTTAACTAAATTGATGGAGTATGAGACCATAGAAAATTTAGAGTCACATAACAGTAAGAATGATCCTTCTAAATTCAAATATTGGTAAATCTACATAGCTCTTGTTAGATCATATATATTTCCCTCCATTTTGGTGATAAAAAAATGCATATCTACTTTTGTAGGATCGGGTTTGTTGTCTACTTAGAATTAGGGGATAAGCAATTTAGAGTTCATCACTGGTTTGCAAAAAATCTAATTGAATTGAGGAAGAATAGGGGATTGTAGTTGGAGAGAAATTTTCTTACAAATATAACTTCTTGTAGGATGGTCATATTCTTTTAAACAATATCTTCACCAAAAATCATGTGAGTCATATTTTAAGCAGTGCATGATGCTTGATCCTGTACAGATGGTAGTGACATGAAATTATTAAATTCTTGACAACTATGGGTAGTGAAGAGAGCAAATGAATTTGTGTAGGAGGATTCTATTATGATTTCAATTAGATTTGATTGGTTTTCATAATCTTGAACACTCTTATCATATTTTCTTGCATTATATTTGGTTGTTTCTCAATCCAAATTCCTATAGCTTGTTCAAGAGCATCAACATGGCTGATAAGGATCTACTCAAGAGTGTTATTTCTTGTTGATTCTTATGATCGTACCCTAATAGCTTTTGGGCGTATTAAGGATCAGATCCATGTTCAGGAAAGATGATCCACCAAGTACTAGCAATTTGAAGAATATTTTTTGGTTGCACTCAAATGGTTTTGATCAGACACCTCTACTAGGGGAAGCTTCACTACAAGGTAAGCAACTCAATGACTAGAACACTGATGCAGATTCAAGAAACTACAACTTTGTATGAGATTTTAGTGTCAATCTGATGAACCCTTTCATTAAAGTAACTTCCAAACTTAAAAGTTTACATAATATAATAGATCTAATGGAAGGTAAGAGGTAAGAATCTTGAAGGAGACTATATTGAGTGCCTTTATTGAGAGAAACTTAATGTTGTTAGATATGGTAAGGAAAAATGAAGAAAAAATCTTGAGAGGATTGGATCTAAACAAAATAATCAAGAGGTTCTAATATCAAATTTTATAAACTAAAGGAAGAGATTTGCAACAAGAAGAAGAGATAGACAAGAGGTTGGTACAATGTACATGTATAATTCTCTATATTATGTTTCTATAGATTAGAAAGAATATTTAAGGAAGCTTGCAGATGAAGCTATTATAGATAGTAATAATAATCAAAGGATGTTTTTAAAACTATAATCAATTTTTTTGTGTGTGTGTGTGTATGTATATTTATATATATATATATATATATATATATATATATATATATGAATATATATGTATATATATACATATATATAGATATATACATATATTTGAAGTAAGTTGTTTATTTGTGATGTCATGTTTATTTTGTTGTTTAATGTGTTATTGAATTATGTGGTGAACATAATATTTTAAATGGTATTTTTAATTAGTTAATTAAATTAAAATTCTTTATAAGGTAATTTAAATAAATTTGGAGTTAAAATAATAATTAAATCAATCAATTTTGTGAAGTGGAAAGTGAACGGGATATTATTAAATAAATAAATTAAATTTGTTTATATAAAGTATTTATTGAAATTATATTTAATAATAATTGATAATGTTATTATCTTGTGAGGATAATTATTAAATATGGAAAATTAATGCAATTTTAAATAAATAAAGAAGATAAGTATTCAAACTGATGTAAAAATGAGTTCAGAATAGAAAAGATGGGAAAAATATAGTGTGTGCACATGCACGACTTCAAACACATTGTCGAACTAAAAAATTACTTATTTTGTTGATTTTTAGTTTCAAAAGCTTATCTCTTGGATTTTATTGTGGAAAAATAAAAACTCTTTCCAGTTTTAATAGTGTTGGTTCTTGGAATATTGTTTGAGCAATTCATTTTTGTTTTGGGAATTGGGGGAGGAAACTCTGGGAAATTTGGGGGTTTGATTTCATATTGAATTCATAATTTTGGATTCAGGATTCACGGCTGTGGACTTGGAGCTTGACATCAAATTTCACAGCGAAAGAAATAGTGTTTTGGAACTAGGTTTTTATTTCCCTTTCAAAATTTATTTTTATACTTGAAAATGAATGCTTAAAATAATTCTCTGGAAACAATTTCTTGTTAATTTGTTTTCTGAATTTAAACCATTATTGATTTCCTCTTTGAAAATCTTCATTGTTTTCACAGTAAATTGGATGGTGTGAATTTATTTCTTTCAGTTTGTTTCATTTTGTTTACCAATTCTTGCGACTCAATCTTTGCATCTATTTTAAAAGATGAGAATAGCTTATATCTCCAAATTGATTCTTCAGATTGATTCTTACTGCAACAAATCAATTATTTTGAATTTAGCATCTCCAATATTCTACACCCAAATATTGTATCTGTTAAATAGAATGATTATTTTTTATCCATTCGAGCAATTCATTTTTTGAATCATTATATTTCTCTTGCTGCCTCCATGGAATCAGTACGTTTATGCTCTTGTATCTATACTAGCTTATGTATGTTTGAGTGGATCGACCTTTGATTTGAAATTCCTTATTGATTTGATTGCCATAAAGGAATCAATAAATATGCACTTATATCTATATATTTATATATTGCAATCAATTACATTTTCGTTGATTGTCTCTCTCTCTTCTGGTTGTTTGTATTGTGGCAAAATTTTGCAGCCATTTACCTCTTTTCTGAAAGTTTCACAGTTATCCAGCATATCTTCGTTTCTTACCTTTATTTTTTGGCTTAATATTGACATATATATTTCCGAGTTTAACTTCCAATCTAGATATTCCCACCCTTGTCATCTCCTTTCATTGGTACAAATTTTAGATTCCTGGGAGTCATTTTAAGATATATATTTTTTGTCTCTCCATATTGACTTGGTATGGGACGAATTCATTGTTGTATACAATTATCAAACTATTGATATCGATGTCACTTCGATGAATCCTCATTTGGTCGCTAGGTTTTAGTTTAAGTTAGAGTTGTTTCTCCTCTGTGTATTTGTAATTGACAGTAACGCCTTGAGCCTGAGTTGAATTCATGCCCATATTGGTATGTTGATAGTTACACAACTATAGTGTTTTGATTTTGTCGACCCTTCCATGGCGTGGGAATCAACTTTCACAGCTCTAAAAAACACTAATAAAGGCCTATCTCCATTCGACTTAAGGAATGGATGGGTACAGCTTGGTGAGCATTCGATCTGAAGCTTTCCCTTGTAGTAGTCGAGCTTTGTGGAAAATTGAATGATTTTGGAAGTATATATATATCAGTAGTCCCTTAAAGCACCTACTCTAAGTTATGAATGACAGTAAATTTTTATTATGTGGCTGATCTCTGGTATTTCCATATGTGCTATTTATTTTATTGTCTGATACAAACAATAGCCATTTAGCATTTAGAACATAAATTTATATATATATATATATATATATGCAAATATATGTTCATATATATGCAAATATATGAATATACAGATTTATGTATATATGTGTATATTCATATATTTGCAAATATATATATATATATTTATGTTTATATATATATGTGTGTGTGTTGTGTGTGTTGTAATTTAATTGTGTAGTAGTATTTATAGCAAATCAGTAGCGATTTTATCAAAGAAGTCTTTTACTCATTTTAATGTTAATCATAGTTGTCTACATAAATATCCAGTATGTTAATTGAATTGGATGTGAAAGATATGGAAATTTTGTTGGATATTATGAATGAATTTTAAATAATTACTTTAGAACAGTTAGGTGAAATAGTAGAATGAAATGTAGTGATGATTTATAATGTTCTTTAAAATAAATATTTTGAATGGGTTAGTGAATTTAATGGTTGATTTTTGATGGTTCCATGTTGGTAGGTCTTCCTCTTGAGTTGGTTTTTAATTTGAGGAGATTTATATGTTGAAATTTTATGTTGGAACCTGTAATAATTTGAGTTACCCTCTTCTGTGAGTTCATGGGTAGTCAGTTTTAGGCTTCTAGAGGTGGGGAAAAATGTTGCTTTATAATTGTTTTTCATATTGGCTCTTTGTGAACTATTGTTCTTATGCCCGATTTGATTTTATGGGTTTAGCCTTGCACTTGGAAGTTGTTTTATTAGGAAGATCTAGCGTGAGAGTGTGTATGCCTCACTTGTTGTATTTATTTATTTGGCCTTGATATTTTGTGCAAGTTGGCTTACCATGTTTGTGGTTATGAGAATTTGTGCTAGAAGGGAGAGTGGCTTCCCATGGGGGCCAGATCCCTAAGTGGTATCCAGGGTAACTCATGTAGAAGTTTAGTTAATCAAGTGAAAACCTAATAAATAGTTAGGGGTTGGGTAGTAATCACACTAATAAAAATATAATTGATGACTCTCTCATGGCTCAAGTGCTCGTTTAGGTTTGAGATGAGACGAGAAGGTCTGGAATGGCATATCAAATACCTTGTCTTCATGAAAGGTATGTTGATTTTGCATGTGTAAGAATGGGGGCTAGAGATCGTTTGAGGTTGCTAGGGTAACCTAGGATGGGGGTTGGTAACCTATGAAGATCCACATTGGGTAACCCATGTCGATTCATGTGATGAAACTCTTCCTTTTAGCAAGCTTGTTTATTCGTTAGTTTCCCCCTTGTTGTATTTGTTCCTCTAAAAGAAGATGTTTCTTATGTTTGTTTTTGCTCCAAGAAAAACTTTAAGAAACCCCACCCTCGATGAAGGTGTAAAAACCTGGTGAATCTTATATACTTCTTAATAAAAATATTAATTATAGTGGATTTTTTTTTTCATTTTTCGTGAAAAAAAATTAATGTCCATTGGTGAATCTTTTCTAATCACTCGAAGTCTATGGAAAATTCTTGCGAAATGAAATTTTTTTAAAACCACTAAATTTTTTCCATTGGTGATTAAAATCTATTTTCAAACCAATAAAATATTTTGATTAGTGATTAAAACATTTTTTCAAACTAAAAAAAAAAAATCATTGGCGAATTAAACCTATTTTCAAATGATTAAGAAAAAAACATTGGTTATTTAAACATAATATCAAACTAATAAAAAAATGCAATGGAAAAGTGTTAGTGCAAATTTTCCTAACCTTAGTTTCAAGTCTTTCTTGGTCATCTTTGTAGTCAGTGGGTCTGAGGTTTCAAAAACTTTGAAACTTCAGACTTTGGTTCTAAGGTTCCAAGTTTCAGTGACCACATGACATTATGGACCATGACTGTTCGATGAATTTTTGATGGATGGTTGTAGTTTCATTCTGGAAGTATATCTCTCGAGCACTAGATTTGCGAATTGAAAACTCTAGAATTGCACTAGAACTGTTAGATTTTCATAAATCAATGGTTGAGATTTTATTCATTATTTAGGTTTGTTAGTCATCGTGTTTACCATTTAATATTTCCTATGTCAGACCAAAATATTTTATGACAAATCCTTAGATATTAACTCTTTAAGCTTGAGGGTTGAGTCTTGTCAACCTAGTGATGTCCCCATTTTAAAATATGCATGTGCATAAAGTTTGTTTTGAAAGAGGGGCTGTTCAATGAATATTCAATGGATGACTGTTATGAAATAACTTGCACAATAGAAGAATATGATATGAAATATGCTGCAAATACTTGATAATAACTGAGAATAACAAGCCACTTCAAGGGGGAAAACCTCCAAATATATCTAATGAGAACACACTTCACAACTTGATGATGAAATAAGACTCACAACCTCCTATATATACCTATTTATGCCTAGGATATCACCTAGGCTGACTTAGACACATCTATATAAGTCTTAGGCCGACCTAAACAACTAAATAAAAATATATTAATGATAATATGACTTAATATAGAGTTAAAATAGCCAGAAGCTGACTATTCATAACTCAATGTACACTAATATTAAGGGCGTAGCATGACGCCCTTCTTCAAAGAAGCATTGTCCTCATTGCTAATCAAGATTTAATTCTTTTGAATGAAATCCTCATCCTCCCATGTGGCATCTTCAACTGGTAAATTCTTTCATTGGACGAGATACTCAGTGAGAGTTCTATACCTTAGCTTCTTTGTTCATGTTTGATGAATGCACTCTGGTTCCAAAATGATTCTTCCTTCTTCATCGAGCTTTGGTAGTGTAATTTGAGTTGGAATATTATGCCCAATGACCTTTTTTAAATAGAAAACATGAAAAACTAGATGTATCTTTGCTGTTGGTGGCAACTCTAGCTTGTGGGCAACACTACCGATATTTTGCATGATTTGGTATGGACCATAATACCTTGGAGACAACTTATTATTATTTTTTTGTTGCTTTAGTGAGATTTTCTTATAAGGCTGCAATCTCAAGAAGACCCAATCCCCAACTTCAAAACTTCTTTCACTACGATGTTGGTCTGCCTGTTGTTTCATTCAATTTTGTGCCATGGCTAAATTCTCCTTGATTCCTGAAAGTACTTGTTGATGAAGCAAGTGGTCTTCTACTGCCTGAACTCTTGGTGACACCTTTATTGATGATGTGATGGAAGGAGGATGATATCCATAAAGTGCCAAAAATGGAGACATTTTTGATGAGCTATGAAAAGAAGTGTTATACCACCATTCTGCAAGTGGTATCCAATCTACCCATTGAGACTGTTTCTCCAAAGTGAAACAACGTAGATATCCTTCCAAACACTTATTAAAAACCTCAATTTTCCCATCTAATTGAGGGTAGTATGAAGAGCTATGAGCCAATTGAGTACTCAAACATGAGACTAAATCTTTCCAAAAGTGACTAGTGAAGATAGGATCATGATCACTAACAATAACCATAGGTGTACCATGTAGCTTTTGGACATTCTCCAAAAAAGCTTTTTCCACTGCACTTGTAAAAATATGTGATAATGCAATGAAATGTGCATATTTAGTGAGACGAACAACTACCACCATGATGAAATTATGACCTTTAGATTTGGGAAGCCCTATGATGAATCCCATGGATACCTCTTCCCAACGTTGGCTAGGAATAGATAAGGGTTGCAAGAGACCCGGTTTCTTAATTGTCTCTCCTTTATTCCTTTGACAAACCAAACATTCAACCACAAAATTTTGACATCACCTTTTAGCCCTTCCCAAAAAAAATATTGCTTGACTCGATGATATGTCTTCAAAAATCCTGAATGACCACCCACTGGAGACTCATGCAACTCTATGAGAATCTTGTGTTTAAGAGTGGAATTCTTGCAGAGATACAAATTCTCTTTATACCAAAGAGTATCTCCCTTCCAACAAAACTTATCCGAACTACTAGGATCACTTTTTAATTGTTCAATGAGATTACTTGTCGCAACATCATTTTTCCACTCTGCTTTGGCTTCCTCCACCCAATTTGCTTGTAATATTGAATGGGAACACAATAAGACTTCATCTTTCTCATCCTTCCTTGAAAGTGCATCTGCTACAATATTTTCCCTTTCTTATATACAATCTCAAAGTCATATCCTAATATCTTAGTGACCCATTTTTGGTGCTCTTCAGAAGATAGTATTTGGTTCAAAAAATATTTTAGGCTATCATGATCTATCTTAACCTTGAAGTTTCAACCCAATAGATAAGGCCTCCATTGTTTAACTGCATGGAGGATTGTAGCATTTCCTTTCATAAATAGGTTTTAGTTGATTCTTACCCTTTAATTGATGACTCTCAAAAGCAATTGGTTGACCTTCTTGCATGAGCACTGCTCCTATCCCCTTTCCAGAAGCATCACATTCCACAATGAATTCCTTCGTGAATTTAGGAGTGGAAAGCACTAGAGTTGTACACATAGCCTCCTTCAATCTCTCAAATGTTGTATTGGCAGACTCGTTCCAATGAAAAGAGTCCTTCAATAAAGTGGTGAGAGGTGCTGCTATACGACCATAATTCTTGACAAATCTTCTATAGTACCCTGTCAATCCCAAGAAACCCCTCAGTTTATTAATGGTTTTTGGAATAGGCCATTCCATGATAGCCTTAATTTTGTTAGGGTCCACCTTTACTCCATGTGAAACTATGTGTCCCAAGTACTCCACCTCCATAAGACCAAAAGCACACTTGGATGGATTAGCATATAGTTTATGATCTTCAAGTATTTGTAATTCTTGATCCACATGTTGCAAATGTTCTTCCCAAGTCTTGCTCTAAATCAATATATCATCAAAGAATACTAACACAAAATTTCTCAAGAATTCTTAAAAATGGAATTCATCAAACTTTGGAATGTAAATGGTGCATTGGTAAGACTAAATGGTAGATATCACCAAAAATTCATAATGACCCTCATGATTCTAAATTTTTTTCTTACAAATATCTTCCTCCTTAATCCGAATTTGGTGATAACTAGACCTAAGATCTAACTTGGTAAAAATACATAGCTCCATTCAATTCATCTAGCAAATCATCAATGACTAGAATAGGAAACTTATCTTTAATGGTGTACATGTTGAGCACTCTAAAATCTGGACACATGTTCCAAGTATCATCCTTCTTCCTTACCATCACCATAGGTGAGGATTAAGCGCTTTGGCTATGCCTGATAATTCCTGCCTCTAGCCTCTCCTCAACAATTTTTTTTATCTCTCTTTTGTATGTGTGGATACCTGTAAGGCTTGATGTTCAGTGATTAGCTCCCTGGAACTAACTGTATGGCATGATCATGATCCCTCTTAGGAGGAAGTCCTTTAGGCATATCTCCAAGAATAGCTCAGTGACGATCAATTATAGCTTGCAAATCTGGATGAGTAGGAGCATTAGATTGAGAGACTTCTAATGAACATAGTTGGGCCACAAATCCATCCACTCCTTTCTTAAGAAACTTTTGCATTTGATGAGAGCTTACCATTTGTGGGGATTTTTCCTTTAACCCCCTTAGCTCTAATAGCCTTCCTTCTGATTGAAATCTCATGAATAGTTCTTGGAAGTTCATCTCAATCATTCCCTATGTAGTAAGCCATTGTACTCCCAAAACAATATTTGTTGCACCCATGGATATCACATACATTGGGGTATCAATTTGATAATCTCCCATGGATAATTTAATGCTATGACACTTCCCTGAACAACTAACTATACCACCATCTGCAATCAAAACCTGAAACTCTAGAGCTGTATATATAAAACAATTTAGATGAGTAGCTAACTGTTTGTTGATGAAATTATGAGTACTACCTAAGTCGATCAAAACTATTACCTTCTTCTTCTTTAAGAACCCCACCACCTTGAGAGTTTGTGGAGCACTGAAACCTAAGAGTGCATGACAAGAAATGATTGGTTGAGAATCATGTGATTCCTCATTTGACTCCCTTTCATCCTCTAATATGGGTTTCTCCTCTTCTTCCTCACTTGGACCTTCAATATAGAACAATTTCTTTTCAATGCATTTATGTCCTCGACTGTATTTTCTATCACAATTGAAACACAATTTTTTTTCTCTTTTCTCCTCAATTTGCTGTGGAGTCAACTTAGTAGGTTGTGTTGAATATCCTTTCTCTCTTGTCACATTAGCCCCTTGTTTCTTAGGAATCAAATACTTCTCCTCTACCCTACATGCTAAGATAAAAGACTCATTTATGGAGCTAGGGATACACATGCCTACCTCATGTTGAATGTGATCCTTGATACCACCCAAGAATAAATCATTCAAATTTTCCTCTTTAATTGTATCCACTCTTAAGGATAGATTTTGGAATTGCTGAATATAATCCTTAACTAATCTTGTTTGTTGAAGCTTAGCCAGTTGGATGAAGAAGTTGTTTGTCACACTATTGCTAAATTGTGCTTGGAGTTCCTCCATAAAAAATGACCATCAGACAGTGAGCCCCTTTTTCCTTTGATGAGCGCAAAGCCAATGATACCAAATGAATTGATCTAGTTCCAGATATAGGGAAGCCATCATGACCTTTTGTCCATTTGGGATTTGGTGTACTTCAAAAAAATTATCCATTTGGTTTATCTGTGTTAGAGGATCCTTTCCATAAAACTTTCACATATCCACCTTTGGAAATAAATTCCTAGATCCCATATGAGTACTAAAGCTTGTGTCAATGGTAGCTAACCTATAATTTTCACCTTGGTCGCTTGAGAACTCCTTTCTTGGTTCAGCCATGTAGGTGCTTAACATGTTTCGTATGTCTGATATATCTCTTCTTAGGTCACACATATCCATCTTAATTGAAGAAATGTCTTCCTTGACCTTATTTATTTCCTCATTAGGAGTAATATCCTCTATTGTTACCCCATCCTTATCAGGAGTCTTCCCCAAAGTGACAACATTCTTTTTTCCCTTTGTTGTAGGCCCTGTCATGATGGGAACCACTAATTTTGAAATAAATCACACAAATGAAACTTAAATTGTCTAAAAAATTTATTGAAACTTACTAGGGCCAAAATAACTCACATAGAAAAATCTCCAAGAAATAAGCATATTTACAGCATGCAGAGTGATAATTGTGTAACATTTAATTTTAAATAACTTTCTTATTTCTACTCCAATTCATCCAAATGTCTTATTGTAATATTTTTTAGTAAGTCCTCAAAAACCCAATAAAAATCAAACTCCAATTCGACAAGATGTGCGAGATATGCATATTCCAAAAACATTGTGTAGAAACCCTAATTCTATAATAGTTCGCTTAATTATAATCCAATTCTTCTAAAATCTGGACTGTAGCTTCTTTAATATGTTCTTCAAAAACCCTTTAAAAAGAAGAAAAAAATTCACTAAAATATGAAAGATATTCTCTTCCCAAAATCGCCTCCAAAATTGAGAAAAACCTTGCCTCTATGGTGCCAAGATCATGCTCTGATACCACTTGTTATGAAATAACTTGCACAATAGAAGAATATGATATGAAATATGATGCAAATACTTAATAACTGAGAATAACAAGCCACTTCGAGGGGGAAAACCTCCAAATATCTCTAATAAGAACACACTTCACAACTTGATGATGAAATAAGACTCACAACCTTCTATATATACCTATTTATGCCTAGGATATCACCTAAGCCAACTTAGAAACATCTATATAAGTCTTAGGCCAACCTAAACAACTAAAATACAATATACTAATGATAATATGACTTAATAGAGAGTTAAGATAGCCATAAACCGACTATTCATAACTTGATGTACACTAATATGGAGGGCGTAGCAACGACTATAGATGCATTTCAGAAGTAAATCCTTCAAGTACTAGACTTGCGAACTGAAACCTCCAGAATAAAATTAGAACTATTAGATTTTCATAAATCAATGGTTGAGATTTTATTAATGATTGGTTTCAGAAATCAACATATAGTTCTGATCATAAGTGAGAAAAAATTTATTGTGAATTATTAGCTAGGACATTGATAATCATTAAGGTAAAATGAGACATTTAATTCTCTCTTTTCAATGCATCGAAGTACTCTACCTTTCATTTATTCTATTGAAATTCTAAATTTGGTTGTGGTACTAGGTGGCAGCATAGATTAATACCATATGAATAGCCAGAGTGATTGATTGGATAGCTTTATATTGAAAATTGCATGAAGTACTATAGAATCATAGATGATGATGTCAATAATCTAGTGATTTTGACAATCAACAGCTTGAGTGGCACTGCCAATTTTGACAATTGACAGCTTGTCAGCTTGAGCTATAGTTTGCAACTTTGCATGTAGCCAACTTGAGGTACCGATTAATTTGGATTTTTGGTTTGTATGAATTCCAATTATTACTAAGTAGTTAGTAGTAATTATACACAACCTCAGAGCTCACATTTGACACGTGTGAGGTGTACAATGTAATAGGCTAGTAGTGGCACTTTTGGCAGCACTTTTGGACCATAAATAAGGATAGTGAGCACAACTAAAATCATTCATTGAATTTTCCTAAGGGTTTTCATTTGTTAAGGTTAATAACTTAATAAGGATTTGGGAAGAAGATGATGCGGTATTATTTGGGATGCTCTAAATTCTCTTGCCTCCAGTTATGTAGTTACAGAGTAAAAGACCAATTTCCTTCAAGTTCAAAATGGGTGGAATTGGAAAGAAGTTGATTTGGTTCACCTGACTTCTTAGAAAGGTTTTGCACTAGGATGAGGAGCTCTGATGGACGCTATCCCAATGCATGGAGGTTGCAAGTAGAAGATGGGAGTAGCTGTACTACCCATCATTGTCTGCATGGTTTCCCAGGAAATTCCCATGCATTTAATTTCAATGCTCATCTTCTACATGGGAGCAGTTTTACTAGCCCTCATCTTCTACATCAGTCTATTTCTAAAAGGGGCTAAGTACATTTTGTATCTTCATAGCTCCCATTTCCCCAGTTTGATTGGGCCCCCTTTCCCCATTGCATTCATTTTTAGAGCATATGGCTGAATCAACAAATCCCATGTGTTTATTTTTAGAGCTCATGGTTGACCTGACAACTTCAATTTATTTTTAGAGATACATGTATCACATTTACATTTTCAAATTTTCACCAGTGGTCCAACAGAATCTTGGCGCTTGCGCTTACATTTGTATTTGTACTATGTAATAATGTGACATTGTAATTCAGTTGTAATAAAAATAAATGGTTGTGCTATTAATGTGATATTGTAATTCATTTTATTAAGTCCTTTGCAAGTTAAGTGCTATTAATGTGACATTGTAATTCATTTTATTAAGGCCTTTGAAAGGTTAAGTTTTTGGTCCCTTGGCCTTGATGTCAATCCTAGCGCATTAAAATTTAAAGAAAATTTAAAACACATGTTTTAAAGAATTTTTTATTTTATTCACTTAAGGTAAACGCTTTTGACTGGAGCTATGAACTAGATACAACCATTCAACAATACCACCCCAACGGGGTTTGAACCTTGGTGGAAAGAACAACAATACCATCTATAAACCATCACACCATGCCAATACCAACATGTATTAAATAAAACTTAAAACACATGTTTTATGTTTATTATTTATATCATAAATTACTCAACGATTCATGAACATTTGATATATGGTTTTAGTTGCATTCTAGAATGAAATGAAAAAAGTGCTATGCTTGCAAACTTAAACATCTAGAATCACCCTATAACTATCAGATTAACATAGATCAACAATTTAGAATTTTTTGTCAATGCAGGAGTAAATCATTGCTTTTAATGGCTTGTTTTAAATGTTGTCATCCATGTACATTGTACTACCTAATTGTGTATTGTGTAGTCCTTAAGTAACAAGTAGACGTTTTGGTGTCATTTAGTTTGCTCATTGTAGTGCACCACCTTGTTCTAAGTTCCACAGTTTCACTTCCAACAAAGCCATTCCAGTAACCTAGTTTCAAGCTTCAACTTAGTTTCAACTGAATCAAAATTCAAAATCCGGGTAAGTTAAAGAATTCTTATGGCTATGTTTCATCGCTTGACGTTTCTTAAAATCTTATTTTGTCAAAATTTGAAGTTTAGGTTTAAGGTTAAGATACTTAAGAATTAAGAAAAATTAAGGACTAATAGGGAATTCAAAAAATTCATATTGTTGATTGCATATGCATGTCTACCACCAATACCACTAGAGCAATGTTGGATAAAAAGTTACATTATGCAAAATTGCTTAAAACCCTAGGTTTCAGTGATGAATACCATGATATTTGTGATCCTGAAACCTATGGTAGGAATACCTTAGAACTTATATTTTCATCTGAGAATAAGGTTGCAAAGCAAATGTAATTGCAAGTTAATAGTATCAGTGCACCATGGGTAACTGGATTAGGGTGCATGATGTTACATGAGGTTTTCCCTTGCCAAGAATTTATCATGGTCTGTTCCATAAATTATGATGATAACAAAAGAGAAATTGTTAATAAAGATAGTAAAGAAGAATTGGTATCCATTAATGCAAAAGAAATTGGAAAAGTGTTGGGCTTTGAGTTTACAACCAAAGAATTTGGAAATGTCCACATTGACCAAGAAAATCTTGCTAGTGATTATGAAGTAGTGGACAAAATGGAGAAAAATTCTTTCTTAAATAAAATAGTTTAGGATAGAAACAAATTGAAAGGTGATCATAAGCCTCCTTATGATTTGGATATTTTTAAACCATGGGTTCAGGATACTATTTTCATGCTAGTATTTTTCCTCAGACTGGATAGAAATTTGGAAGTGGGTGCATGCCTCCTTGAAATGGTGTATAATATCCAATATGGTGACCCACATGCCAAATATAATTTTAATGAGCACATTGTAGAATCCATGCATATTCAATTTTTAATGATTAAAGGAGGTTCCACCAAGAAATTTAGGTTCACAACCTACTTGTGCTATCGTTTTCTATTCAAATTCAGAGGAATGTTTCAGAACAACAAGCTTCAGATTCAACCAGGTATGGTAATAATAATCCTGAGCAAAGGAAAACAACTCTAGTATATGAATCGACAACTGTTATAAGTTTGCATGATTCTCAAAGGAACTATGATCATTTATGTAGACTAATTTTTGGCTCCATTACATCAAGAAATTACAAATACTCCAATGCCTAGATTGCCTATGTCATGTAAAAACCACATTCAACTAGGAAAAGAAATATAATTGGCTGATTGGTACTTAATGGAAGAATATACAATGCTAATATTTTATGGATCAAAAGTACAACCATACAAACTTCCAATACATGTGACAGAAAGGGTTTTTTCTTTGGAATATGTAAGGTAGATGCATAGTACTGAAGAAAGACACTTTATCGGTGAGGGAAAGAAGACCTTATTTCCTTTACCTTTTTCATGTGGAGGGATCACATTCGAGAGAAAAACATTTAGTGTGGCACATGATCTTTTTTATTTTTTTTATTTTGATGCTATCTGTCACTGGTAGTATGATCCATGTGAAACCATTAAATCAATGATTGTGCTCAATAAGAATGTTGGAAGTAGAATTCAACATCAAAGTAAACCCTTGCTTGAAAACTTGAGAAACAAGGATTCTTGGGATGAGGTGAAAGTAGCAATGGAGAAAAGTGCTACTGAGAATGGTATTTCTTTTGAACAATTGTTAGTAGAAATTGTGCCATTGCATTGAAACACAAGTAGGAGGTACACCAATTTTAATGAAAAAGGTCATAAACCATCTAGTAGAGTAAAAATGCCAGATTCTCTAGAGTAGGAAGTTATAGAAAAAAAATTGTCACGATAAAAAATTACTGCCTTTTGGTCTATGAGGAAGGACCTAGATGATTAAAGAGCTCTTGCAGAGTATGGAGATAACAAAGAAGATCTTGAGTTTAAAAAATTATAGAAGCATTTACTACAGGAGCAAGCATAGCTAAAAAAATTGGTTATGAAGGTGGTCCTTTGGGTTCCCAAAGACAAGGCCCTTGGATGGCAATAGATGTAGAGCATAGAAAATCAATTGATAAATCTGGCCTTGGGGTTGGAGGTGAAAAATTAGACCTAGGGTATACAGGTCAATTTATTAGAGCTTCAAGTTCAAATCCTCATCCTCATGGTCAGACACAATCACAACTAGGACATGCCCATTATGGAGGGCTTAGTGCAACTAGAACTGCCTCTGGTGGTGATGGTATGGGTAGTAGTACTAGTAGTGGTCAACATGTGCTACAACAAAAAATTACACACAAGAGGACAACACAATATACCACATAAACACCAAGCGATCAAGGCATACACAAGAGGCAAAGGATTTTGACAGGTCCAACTCCAAGTCACACTACTAGTGGATCCACCACAAAGGAGCTATTTCCAAGCACTCCCCAAATGCTAGTTATTCTAGATGCTACATCATTAGTAACTTCAAGTACTCCTATTCCTTTTCCATTTAAGCATTCCATTGTTCCTACATCCCTGAGTTTTGATTACATTGACGAGTTTAAAAAGAAATCAAAATTGAATAAAAAAGAAAAGAAGCAACTGATGGAGAGCGTGTCTTCTCTAACTTCAGAGCCTGCAACAACCATGGTATTACCCACATTTGACACAAGTAAAGAAATCATGGAGTACATGTTTCTTGTTCCCACATTTTAAAACAAACTAGCAAATCAGATGGCTCCATCTGAATTCTAGGTGAACAATTTTCAATTGGATTTTTTTGGACTCAGAAATACTAAAAAAATTAATGTATCAAAGAAGAACAATGAATTGGTGTACACATCATTGCTGAAGCAAGATAGAGAGAAAAAAGGTTGCAAACTCAAATTGAAAAGTTACAGGAAGACCTAGCAAATGAGAAAGCAATGAGGAAAGCAACAGATAACAAGAGCAATGAATTAGAAAAAAATAATTAAAAAATCTACCTCTACATTAACAAGCAAAGAGGATAAGCATAATGAGATTGCAGTGAATGAACTGAAGCATAGGCTAGATGAGAGCAACAAGAAATATGATGCGGAAAAATCCACTTCAGAAAAATTAAGACTAAGCATTGCAAATGGAAATGCACAGTGGGAACAAAAATTGGAGAAAGAGAGAAAAATAAATGAAAGATTGGAGGTAGAGCTGCTGGAGGCAAAAAATGAAATTAAGTCTTGTCAAGAGAAGTTATCTTCATTTTGTAGAGAAAAAATGAGGCATATGAAACAAAATATCTGGGATGAAATAATGCAGGGGATTGATCATTTGTGTGACATGTTTCAATTGATTGATGCTATCAGATAACATTATAAGAAGCTCAACAAATATTTAATGGAGAAAAAAAAAGTGTTGGCATTAGAGAAATTAGCAAATCAAATTCAACAAATAGTCTACAACTCCAATGACAATGTTTTGAAGTCAAAAGGGATTACTAATCATCTTGCTACATCAATGATGTTTTCATCTATCATTGAAAAGTGTTTAAGAATGCGTGAAATAGAGAAATATTTGCATTTGGCTACAAACAAGATGAAGAAGGTGGATGACAAGTTAAGGAACTTCACAGAGCTTGGTTTACCAGAGGCTTTTGACACAAATGAGTGATTCATTGGATGGAATGATTTCAGAAAGAAGGTGGAGGATGGAAGGAAGATTGATTTGGAATAGTTTCCTCAAAACCTAGATGTGGTGACCTATTTGGATTCCATCAAACCATTGCTAACCTTGAATGCAAAATTGACTGAAGAATCCAAGACATGTTCCAATTTGAATAATGAATTGTTAAAAAATATTCAAGTCAAACAACATCAGTTAGAACAAATGACAATTCCAATACTTGAAGAGTTGAAGTTGCTAGAAAAGGTGATGCAGTGATTTAATTTTTGATAATATGAGTTTCCAAATTCCAACTAAGCTCTATGGAGAGTTGTCTTTGAGCAAGATTTTTCATTTCCAATGCCTCTATGTATTCCTTCATGTGATAATCAGTTTAAAAGCTCAAATTCAGACTTCAATAATGTGTTGATGTTCAATTATCTGTATTATTTATTATATCATTTGAAGAAAAAGTCTTGTAGTGGTTTCAACTTCTAGATACACTTGTTATTATGTTCATTATTGTTAATATGTTATTAAGCATTGAGTTGAGTGATGAATCACTGAGTGCATGTTCAAGTTTTAGTTTTAACACAATTAAAATATGAAATATAAGATGCACTGATTTTAATTCCAGGCATCCATAATCTTAGTGAAATTGCATTACAATTCACACATCAATACTCAATATCCATGACTACTTAGCATATCCACTAAACATTTATATGAATTTAGGACGTGGATTATCTATTATTGGAATTGGAATGATGGAATTTTGGTTAGTTTCATAGTTGTGGTTATGATCACTCAAAGTCATGGTTTTGGTGCTTTTCCTAACCTTAGTCACTAGCCCTTGGAGTTTTATAACCTTGTCATGGAGATCTAAATTTTCATAACTCCCTTAATCCCCAACATGGTTGATGGTTCACTTTGTTGAGTTGCAAGTCTTTCTTGGTCATCTTTCTAGTTAGTGGGTCAGAGGTTTGGAAAACTTTGAAACTTCAAACATTAATGTTCCAAGTTTCATTGACCACATAAATTATGTACTTATCTTACCTTAACTTTTCAAAGGCACCGTCATTTGACACCTCATTGAATACTATGTACGAACTAATGTAAAATAAAAAATACAATATAAAATATAAAATATCACAATTTCATGGAATACAACATAAAATATCATCAACTACAGTTTGACTTTGGAATATGATTCATGAAGTGCAATATAAAATAAAATATCATGAAGTGCAATGAGTCACAATTTCATTAAATACAATATAAATATCATCAACTGTAGTATGGAACAATGTAATATGATCTTGGGATCCATGAAGTGCAATATAAATACCTAAAAGCTACTAATTCTCTTGAATCTCTTCCATTTCCCAAATGGACAGGGGGTCGTCAAACTGACGTTCATCATTAGATAAAGTAAAAGAGTCATCTTGAATTTGATTCCAAGTTTTCTCTTCATTTTCTTCGTCTTGTGTCTCAAATTCAACATTCATTGTAACATTTTTGTCAATGTCATCTATCTAAGTCCCATTGCCACTTCTAGTGCCACTAGTACCAACCTTTGGAATTGGAGTGTTGCACAACGTGACCCCTCTTCTTTCACATGTGGACCTCCAGATTGCGAGTGCCCTTTCAAAAGAAAAATTTATGACATTATACGCAGTTCCTTTCATCCTTAAGCAATTTTCAAAATTATTATCTAGTTTTTTTCTTAACTTTGATTTCAAAAACCCCAATGTATTGAAAAACTCTCTCATCCTCTACTGGCCCCAATATCATTGTTCGAGATAAATCAATGAGTTTGAAATATTCTGATATCGAACCATGCAATATTTCACTCTAACCTAAGCTTGTCTAAACCATTTTTATTGATCCTGATTCAAAGTCCTTGTCCTTGCCCATGGACTTATACTAGTCCCTCATAGCTATTGCAAAACTACCACATTGTTTTCTAAGCTTAGCTTCATCTAAAATTTATTTTATTTTCTGCTCATTTTATGTTACAGTTTTTGAAAATTGTTGAATCAAGATTTTTACTTGAGCATGAAAAAATGTGGGGTTATCTCGGTTTTCTCAAAATTGAGGATACACAATACTCATGGCTTCAAGTATTTCATGTCGAGGGAATCTTTCATGAATCTATGAGGAAAGAAATTTTGCAATTTCCTTCAAATTATCACCAACAGATTTAACAATGCCTTAAAAATCTTCCTAGTTCATATCTACTTCTCTGATAGAGTGCTTGGCTATCTTGCATTAGTATATTTGTATCTCATATCCACGTACACAGATGCTTAAGTTCCCGCTTGCATTAAAATGCAAATAATTATCAAGATCATTCAAATCAGTAATTTTTTGCCACATGAAAAAATTTGGCCCATCTTGTGTTAGATCTAGACATACATGATCAAGGGCCAAGCATGTAAGTTTATGTAGATTAGACTATTCATTAATATATATAGTTCTATCTTGGGGTTTCTTCACAAGCTCGTTCATCAAATCCAATATGGGGAGAAGACTAGTTAAAGTCAAGAGTGTCTCTATATCACTTAACCTATGTAAGAGGTCAAGAGCTTTGTCTATTGTGTTGCGATACTCGTACATCACTCCAATCAAATATTGGTATTCTGCAAGAACTCATTGCACTGGTCCATGTAGGGGGATCCATTTGGTATTGAGATCCTTGAGAAGCTTGTTTCTTGGTATTATTCACTCAACAAGATTTTGAAATTATGTCAAATTTTTAGGACTTCAGCAGAAGTATCCATGGATCTCGTGGACTAGATTTTCAACTTTTGATACTGTTGGAAACTTGCTAACAATTTTGAATGCTAAATTCATTCTATGGGCCATGCAGTCAATGTTAAGCATATATGGTGCACAAGTAGTTTGTAACTTTGTGCAAACACCATTCCTTTGACCTTGCATCACTATAGCTCCATTAGTTCCAACACACACCAACTTTTTCACAATTTTCAACTCATCCATACCTGCAATTTCATTCAAAGATTTTTTGACTAGTTCAAATATATTTTGCGATGTTGATTTTTTCTTCATTTTATGAACACAGAGAAGATGAGCTTGGTGAACATGTTTTTGTACAATATACAAATGCATACAGACCCAAGAAGTATTTTCTACCACAATTATTTCATCTAAAGATAATGCAATGAAATTTGACTCTTTTACTTTATCCTTTAACTCTTCCTTTTCCACTACAACAAGATAGTTTGCCTAATCCCATCCAGTGTTTACTAACCAATGTGAGTAGGGATAGTGAGGAACATTCAAATGAGATAATAAACTAGAATATTCTGGGTAGTCTATCATAGGACACCCTCTGGACAAAATATGAAAAACAACACTCATTTGAAAAACTTTTGATAGATTTTCTCCTTCCATTGCTTTTCCAAATTGAGCCTCAAGTGTACCTTTACATGTAGCAATGTTAAAAATTATTTTTTCATGCTCATCATAATTTTTGGCATACCTAACATGAATACATTCATCCTCCACCGACCCCAATATCATTGTTTGAGATAAATCAGTGAGTTTGAAATATTATGATATCGAACCATGCAATATTTCACTCTAACCTAATCTTGTCTAAACATTTTTTATTGATCCTAATTCAAAGGCCTTGTCCTTGCCCATGGATTTATATTGGTCCCTCATAGCTATTGCAAAACTACCACATTGTCTTCTAAGCTTAGCTTCATCTAAAATTCATTTTATTTTCTACTCATTTTATGTTACAGGTTTTGAAAATTGTTGAATCAAGATTTTTACTTGAGCATGAAAAAATGTGGGGTTATCTCGGTTTTCTCAAAATTGAGGATACACAATACTCGTGGCTTCAAGTATTTCATGTCGAGGGAATCTATCACAAATCTATGAGGAAAGAGATTTTGCAATTTCCTTCAAATTATCACCAACAGATTTAACAATGCCTTGAAAATCTTCCTGGTTAATAGCTACTTCTCTGATAGAGTGCCTGGCTATCTTGCATTGGTACATTTGTATCTCATATCCACGTACACAGATGCTTAAGTTCTTGCTTGCTTTAAAATGAAAATAATTACCAAGATCATTCAAATCAGTAACTTTCTACCACATGAAATAATTTGGCCCATCTTGTGTTATATCTAGATATACATGTACATGATCGAGGGCCAAGCATGTAAGTTTATGTAGATTATACTATTCATTAATATACATAGTTCTATCCTGGGGTTTCTTCACAAGCTCGTTCATCACATCTAGCATGGGGAGAAGACTAGTTAAAGTCAAGAGTGTCTCTATATCACTTAACCTATGTAAGAGGTCAAGAGCTTTGTCTATTGTGTTGCGATGCTCGTACATCACTCCAATCAAATATTGGTATTCTGAAAGAACTTATTACACTGGTCCATGCAGGGGGATCCATTTGGTATCGAGATCCTTGAGAAGATTGTTTCCTGATGTTATTTTCTCATCAAGATTTTTAATTTATGTCAAATGTTTAGTACTTCAGCAGAAGTATCTGTGGATCTCGTGGACTAGATTTTCAACTTTTGATACTCTAGGAAACTTGCTAACAATTTTGAATGCTAAATTCATTCTATGGGCCATGCAGTGAATGCTAAGCATATATGGTGCACAAGTAGTTTGTAACTTTGTGCAAACACCATTCCTTTGACCTTGCATCACTGTAGCTCCATTAGTTCCAACACACACCAACTTTTTCACAATTTTCAACTCATCCATACCTGCAATTTCATTCAAAGATTTTTTGACTAGTTCAAATATATTTTGTGATGTTGAATTTTTCTTCATTTTATGAACACAGAGAAGATGAGCTTGGTGAACATGTTTTTGTACAACATACAAATGCATATAAACCCAAGAAGTATTTTCTACCACAATTATTTCATCTAAAGATAATGTAATGAAATTTGACTCTTTTAATTAATCCTTTAACTCTTCCTTTTCCACTGCAACAAGGTAGTTTGCCTAATCCCATCTAGTGTTTACTAACCAATGTGAGTAGGGATAATGAGGAACATTCAAATAAGATAATAAACTAGAATATTCTGGGTAGTCTATCATAGGACACCCTCTGGACAAAATATGAAAAACAACACTCATTTGAAAAACTTTTGATAGATTTGCTCCTTCCATTGCTTTTCCAAATTGAGCCTCAAGTGTACCTTTACATGTAGCAATGTTCAAAATTATTTTTTCATGCTCTTCATAATTTGTGGCATACCTAACATGAATAGACTCTTCCCTTGATTTCCATCATACGACTGATTCTTCCTTTTTGTCTATATTTTTTTTCATCAACTTTACCGATATGATTTTCTATAGTGTCAATCTTTAGCTGCAACATCTAGGCTCTTCCACATTTCTAACTACAAATAATACATTTGGCCAATGTTTCCTTTTCAATATTTTTTGCATTGCCAATCCCCACTGGTACAATGAATGGGTATTTTGAAAACCAACCAAGTTGAAAACTCCTTGTCATTTCCCACTCGCACCCCCTTTTTGGTTTATTTTTCCTTTTCTTGCTACCAACATCATCATCCTCATCCGAGTCAATTATCTCATTTTGGCTAACTAGGCCCAAGGTATCACTTGGAACATCTTCTATGGTATTGCTATCCTGATATGATACATTTTGATTTAAATCAATGACAATCTCAACTTGACCTTTTGGTGGCGGTGAGGTATTGGGAATGCTACAAATATTTGGTGGAATAGTTGATGATGTAGCTCCATCTTGACCTGATGGATAGGAGGCATTGGAAATTCCAAAGTAATATTGTATGGTACATCTAAGTTTTGGGCATTTTCATGGCCTCCCAGTCTCTTCACCACCCTAAGGAGCCTGAGGAGCGGCAAGAGTATCTTCACCACCCTGAGGAGTGGTAGGATCCTTACCACCTTGAGGAGTAGGAGTCTAAGAAGCAATAGGAGTCTCTTCATCACCCTAAGGAGCGGAAGGAGTTTGAGAAGCAAAAAGAGTCTCTTCACCACCCTGAGCAGCGGTAGGAGCCTTACCACCTTGAGGAGCGGAAGGAGTCTAAGAAGTGGCAAGAGTCTCTTCACCACCTTGAGGAGTGGCAGGAGCCTTACCCTTGAAGCTCGAGTCGCTCGACATATTGATCTCTGATTCGCTCTACATATTCATCTCTCACTTCGAATAAAAACTAGAAAAAAATATCTTCTTGTTTAAGGACAGAGAATAATAATATAGATCCCATTACCTACTCTTTATCATCTTTAAGATTGAAGCGAGAATGGAAAAGAGATAAAGAAAAATTATTATTATAACTAATAACACTATGAAGAAATGATCACTCACCTTTAAGTCTACGTTTTTTACTTTGGTTGACTTCCAAATAAATGAAACTTTTGATTGTAATTTTTTTTTTCATGGAATGGATTAATAATAAATCACATATCAAATTCAATACCATGAAATACAATATAATTTTTTCTCTTTTCCTAAACTTAGTCGCTAGTCCTCAGAGTTATATAACCTTGTCGCGGAGTTCTAAATTTTCATAACTTTGTGATTCCCCAACTTGGCTGATGGTTAACTTTGTTGAGTTACAAGTCTTTCTTGGTCATCTTTCTACTTGGTGGTTTATAGGTTTTGAAAACTTTGAAACTTTAGAGTTTGGTTCTAACTTCTAAGGTTCACTTTGTTGAAGCAAGAATGGAAAAGAGATAAAGAAAACTTATTATTATAATTAATAACACTATGAAGAAATGATAACTCACCTTTTAAGTCTATGTTTTCAACTTTTGCTAACTTCTGAATGGAGAAGTAGAACCTCAAAACCGAAAAAAATGTGTAAGAATAAATGAAACTTTCGATTGTATTTATATCAATCTATGATTCCATATTTGGAAAATCCCACGTGCTTATACAATGATACGTTGTAATTTTCAAGGAAAAATGTGTCCTCAAATGTAATTATTTTTTAATGTTATTGGCGAAATAGGTCCTCATAAGCAACTATTTATAAATTTTAGTTGGCGAAATCGGTCTTCACAAGGAAGTAGTTGTAAATTTTAATTGGAAAAATGGGTCCTGATATAATGTTGTTTGAATAATATTGGTGAATATGTAGGTGTTTTACTAAATGATTTTAGGATTCTAGGTGAAAATATTAGTCCGTCCAATTGAAACACGTAGTTTGAAAACGATGAATTTGTTACTTAAATATGCCTCATAAAAAAACTCATTGGTGAATGGACATGCATTGGACCTATACTTTGTTGAAGTGATCAACCTAATATCTTTAATCTGCAACACCAATAACCTCCACAAGAGATAGAGATAAGCAACAATGGAAGATGCTATTCCACCAAACAAGGATTGCAATATGATACAATATGATCAATGCAATACAATACAATACAATAAAAAATATGCTAGAGATTCCTTGCTTATAAAGACAAGGATGAGAGATAGGATGAGACAAGATCATGACAAGTGTCTTAATCGTATCACATGAGAAAACTAACTCATAACTACCTAGGAAAGCGTAAAGTCTAGATAAGACAACTAAGACTTCTAGAAGATACAACTAATATCCTAAGTAAACTTAACATGTGAATTAAGTCCTCTATGTCCCTAGTAAAGGAATAAACTAGGTACAAGACTTATTCAAACCAACACCCCCCCTTAAGTGAAACATAGGGAGGAAAAAACCAATACAAACATGCAAAATATGGGTCTCGGCAACAAGGCCTGATGAGGTACCCATAGACAAAACAAAACAAAAAAGCTCTCATAAGCGAAGAAAAGGAGAAAAACATTGTGGGATAAAACTCCTCTCCAAAAGAGAGAAAAAGCTACAAAGAAAGCTAAAAACTAATGAAGGAAGGGGGAATCCTTAAGACCCCCCAAGGACAACTTCCTTAACCTCAAGCATCGATTGCAACTTAAGATAATGAGGCAATGCCAAAGGTTTAGTGAAGATTTCTGCAATCGACTGATCTGTAGGAAAATACTCCAAGCTAAGAACACGATCCTAGATGAGCTGATTGATGAAGTGCATGTGGATCTCAATATGCTTAGTATGCTGATGCTCCACTAGGTTGTGAGAGATATCAATGGAACTCTGATTGTCACACCAAAGAGTAGTTGGTTGAGTGGAAGGGGATCTGAGCTCACTCATCAACTGTCAAAGCCATAAAACCTCCTGACTAGCCAACATTTCACCTTGATACTCAGCCTTTTTTGATGATAACGCAATAGGAGTCTACTTCTTGCATGACCATGCAATTAGACCAGAACCAAGGAAAAAGAAAAAGCTAGAAGTAGACTTTCGATCATTGACATCACCATCATAATATGAGTTAGTGAAGCCCACTATCTAAGATGCACCTGAAGTGTAGTGAATACCAAAATGAGTAGTGCCCTGAATGTATCTCAAGATACATTTAGTGGCCTTCCAATGACTCTCATGAGGCTCCTAGGAGAAGTGAGAGACAAGTCCAACCACAAAGGAAATATCAAGAAGACTATGTGTTAAGTACAAAACACTGCCAACCAATTGCCAATACAAGGTAGGATCTATTGTAGGAGTAGTACAACTGTAGATAGTACAACAATTGACTAGAAAGGAGTAGGGGAAGGCTTGGACTCAAACATGCCAAACCTATGAAGCAAATCAAGAGAATACTTTTGTTGGAAAATAAAGATCCCCTCAGAAGTCTGATGAACCTGAAGACCAAGGAAGTAATGCAAAAGACCAAGGTCGGTCATATAAAATCGCTCCATCAATGCTCTTTGTGTACTTTGAATCATGGAAGTAGAACTCCCTGTGAGAATCAAATCATCCTCATAGAGAAAAAGTATGAGTAGATCCTCTCCATGTCTCTGTGTATAAAGTGTGGGATCAGAATGGCAGCGTGTGTAGCCGGAAGCAAGCCAGAAACTATCCATCTTCTCATACTAAGCCCGAGGGTCTTGTTTGAGACCATAAAATGAATGTCGAAGCCTGCAAACAAATGAAGAGTCCTACAGAAAACCTGGTGGTTGCTCCATATAGATCTCCTCATGAAGATCCCCATGCAAGAAAGCACTCTTCACATCCATCTGATACACTGACCATCCTTGTGATACAGCTATAGCAAGGACAAGGCAAATAGAATCCATCTTGGCAATAGGAGCCAAGGCCTTAGAATAGTCAATTCCTTCAACCTAAGAAAATCCATTTTCCATAAGATGAGCCTTGTACTTGTCAATGGAACCATCAACTGCATACTTGGTGCAATACACCCACTTGCACCGAACCAAATTTATTCCCTTAGGAAGAGGCACAAGATCCCAAGTATGATTCTTCATCAATGAAGAATAATCATGAGCCATAACACTATCCCACTTTGGAATACCTGAAGCATCTGAAATTTTTTGAGGATCATCTGAAACAACATGACTCAAAAGACTGATTCTTGAAGTTTGAGAATGAGTTCAATGAGTGCCTATGGGATCACCAACAAGAAGACCAACCTCCTCAAGAGTAACATGAGCCCATTGGGGCCTAGTAGCCGATTGAGTAGGAGGTGCATCAAAACCATCATCAAAATCTTCCTCAAGTAGCAAAGCATCATCAACTGAAGAAGACTGATTAGGTTGTGATGAAGAAGTTGAAGGAGGATCTGACTGGGTGAAGGTCTCCACAAACTAGACATCACATCAGAAATGAGCCTCTCATGTGTCAAGATCAAACAATCAGTAAGCCTTTACATCCTCACAATAGCCAACAAAGATGTACTGCTGAATCTTCTTCTCCATGGATTTAAGCTGACCATTCAGAATGAATTCCCAAGGATCACTACTAAACACTCTAAGGAAGGTTAAATTAGGATTGGGATGAGACCAAGCCTCCTCGAGGGTCATATTTTGCACTGCCTTGTGGGGCATACGGTTCTAAATATAGTTGGCACATTTGACAGCTTTGGCCCAAAATTCTAGAGCCATGGACCTAGATTGAATCATACAATTGGCCATTTCCTTGAGTGTATGGAACTATGTGCTGAGGAAGAATACTATTTTCATTGCAAAAATCCTGAAATGCCTGATTGACATACTCCCCCCATTATCTATGTATATTTTTCAAAGAGAAAAACCTGACTGCTTCTCCACAAATTTTTTGAAGGTCTTGAAGTTGGTGAGAACTTCACTCTTGAGTTTCAAAAAATAGACCCAAGTTCATCAGGAAAAATCATCAATGAAGGTGAGCACATACTTAGCCCCTGAAAAAGAAGAAGTTGGGAATGACATTAGATCACTATGGACCAACTGAAGGGGTCTAGTTGCATGAGTAGCTTGAACCTTAGGAAAAACATCTTGATGTTCCTTGCCAGGAACACAACCTTGACAAACACCATTCATGCAAGAGATCTCGAAAGACCAACCACTAAGTTATGTGCTTGCATCTGCTGAAGATATCTATAGTTCAAGTTCCCAAATCTCTCATGGCAAAGCTTGCTCATCGAATCAGCATGAGCAACAAAACATGAACCTGATGAAGACTCAAAGCCATCAAACTGATACAAATGGTTCTCAGGATTAACTATCCTTGTAGCAACAACTTTCTTAGGATCCTACAACTGTCTAATAGTCACATTTTGTGGAGTAAACTCAATAGTCTTCCCATCTCTAGAATGAAAAATCTGATATATGGAAAGTAGATTTGCTAAAATATCAGGAAGAAGAACATCCTCAATGCACCCATCTAGAATATGAACAGAACCTATCCGCAAAACTAGAATCTATGAAGAGTTCCCAACTACAATCTAAGAAGTATAAGTATGAACAATGGAATCAAGAATATCATGTGAATTGGTCATGTGATGTGAAGCACCTGAATCAAGAATCCAACTATCTAAAGATGAATGAATGACCTATGCTCAAAGAGAATTCCATTTTACCATGGAGGAAGGCTTAGCCACCAAAATGTTGTGCTTCTTCATAGCTTCCTCCAAGGCTTCCAATCTCTTAAAGCAACAAGTTGCATCATACCCAATTTTGCCACAAAATGAATAATGATATCCTTTCTTTTTCTTGGAATTGGAAGAAGAATCTCCAAAGGTAGAAGAAGAAGGAGATGGTGTGGACTTCTAATTCTTCTTCAGCTTCGGTTTGGAGGGATTCTTACTACCTGAAGATGATTCTTCTTTGGGCTTCTTATTCTTTCCTTTACCCTTGGATGATTGAGCCGTTAGAGCATGATTCTTAGAACTAGGTAGGGCATCCAATTGAATCAACTTGGCCTCTTATTTAGTAAGATGCTCACAAAACAACTCAAAATTAGGAATTTTATAATCTTTCCCCATGGCATCTATAGTTGAATAGAAATTAGAAGAAAACACTTGATAAGGGCCCTTTAACTTAGACAAAATAAGAAGATGCATTCATCACTAGATATATCATGTCTACATCCTATCAACTGTGACAAAATCATCTTAAATTGTGCAAGGAAATCTTGAATTGAAGGAAATACATCTGGATAGAGTGATTGTAGATCTACTTGAAGTTGCAAGGCTATGAAATGATTTGTTTTACCATAAAATTCTTCAAGTTTTTCCCAAACATTCTCAGGTGTTTTGCACTTTGAAATATGTAACAACAAGTTCTCAGATACATGTAAGCCAATGATCCCTTTTGCTTCATCCATTTTACATCTATGGACAATTTTTTCATAATCCCTTGTGAATTCAGGTTGTTCCACCTCTAACATTGGCCATAGACCCTTAGATTGTAACAATTGATTCATTTTTAGCTTCCATGTATGATAATTGTGTGGAATGAGTGGTTCAATTTTCCTTAGATCTTCCATGAACACCAAAAAAAAAAAGACAATGTGGCACTTAAATTGTGCCTTTCACTCCCCATAATGTATTAAAAATGATTTTGCAACCCCCCCAACAAATTATAATGAATAATTTTTTCAATTTGTACAAGTGACAAGCTCAAATCAACCATTTATAAAACATAGTGATTTTACAATTTTCAGAAAAAAAGAGCTTGCCAAAACTGAAAATAAAGGTTACAAACAAATTCCTTACAATTTTCTGAGCTCAAATTTATTTTTCCCAAATTTTGACTTTGTTTGCAAAAGTTATGCCAATTCAAAGCAATACATGCACTTGTACCTTCAGGCTAAAAAAAACTAGAAAAAAAAGTCAAAATATGGAAAAATCACCTGTGCACTATGAAGATCTTCAAACCAGCTTTCTGACGATATCTCGTTTTTGAAAATCTGCCACCGTGGTGAAAAATTATGCAAAATTGAAAAAAAGGGCCTACTTGGAGGACTTTGAAGACTAACCAAGTGCAAAATTAGTGCTAAATAGGAGCAAAACTTTAGCCCCGATGGGCTAACTCCTGGGCGTCCATGTGACCTAGGGCTGGGTGGCTGAAAATTGATGGTTTGGAGAAAATCGCTAGTGGCTTGCTATCTCTTGCTCAAATGTAGCAGCTTGAAGCCTAGTTGTAACTGTTCACTGGCGACCAATAGATAAACCACTGGTGGGTATAGTTTCTACTACTCTCCTGGTGGTTGCAGTTTGTAGAATGACTACCATTGGTGGCTTAGGGGGAGCCTACTGGCAGCTTAAATCCGCTTAGTGGCTACCTAAAGAAGTGTCTCATAGACTTCAAATGGTTGGCAGGTAATTTGAAGAATGTTGGTGAAGATTCCAGTCGGCTCCAACAATGTCGACAAAAACCTGCCTAAGAGGTATGAGGTGGGGTTGAATTAAAGTTTGTGTACGACCCTGCCAAACCAAAACTTTGTTTCCAGAAAATTGAATTTGACCCAATATAAATGCCAACAAAATAATATGAATTTGTTGATATTATAAATATGCCCAAAAAAATAAAAATAAAAATAGGCCGCATAATTATTAAATATATTTTTTGAAAAAATTTCACCTACAAACTAAATTGGGCAACTGCGGGGTAGCAGTACGACTGCACCTTGCTAATTTTTTTTTTCCCTCAAAACAATTTTCACATAATATAGGAAAATTATATATCAAAAACTCAGAAATGGCCACCTGGATGCAATGGCAGACTTGTTGTTTGCCCAAAATGCTCCTGTAAAAAGTTGTTCACTAGATCTAAGCTCTAAACCCTTCTTTGCCAAA
Source organism: Sequoia sempervirens (assembly GCA_007258455.2). Classification (NCBI taxonomy): domain Eukaryota; kingdom Viridiplantae; phylum Streptophyta; class Pinopsida; order Cupressales; family Cupressaceae; genus Sequoia; species Sequoia sempervirens. Next base: position 465,251,385 of record VDFB02270651.1, on the reverse strand, counting down.
GTTTCAAATGGTGACAAAATTGAGTGAAAAAAACTCAAATATAACTTTCTCGAGCCTCCTAGACACAATGGGACAACCTAAAATACTTCCACTATTTCCAAAAGCATTGCAATCAACAGATCTCACCAAAATTCATACATGCAATATAGGATACAAGAAACTCAAATCACAACAGAAATTGATGGAAAATCTCTAATAAAAAAAAATGGAAGGGGCTTGCCAGATTCAAAGCTTTGATACCATGTTGAAGTGATCAACCCAAGATCTTTAATCTGCAACACCAATAACCTCCACAAGAGATAGAGAGAAGCAACAATGGAAGATGTTATTCCACCAAACAAGGATTACAATATGATACAATATGATCAATGCAATACAATACAATACAATGCAAAATATGCAAGAGATTCCTTGCTTATAAAGGTAAGGATGAGAGATAGGATAAGACAAGATCATGACAAGTGTCTTAATTCTATCACATGAGACAACTAACTCATCACTGTCTAGGAAAGTGTAAAGTCTAGATAAGACAACTAAGACTTCTAGAAGATACAACTAATATCCTAAGTAAACTTAACAAGTGAATTAAGTCCCCTAAGTCCCTAGTAAAGGAATAAACTAGGTACAAGACTTATTCACACCAACATACTTCATAAAATTGAGGCAATTTGGACACCATGTTCAAAGTGAGAATTTTCCAATTTCGACTTGGCCAATTCCTAGAATTCGCTAATTGGTGAAGATTCGCCACTAAAGTTTTCCTTGTTTTGCTCTTGTCATGGAGTCTTGTTATCTATTTTTCAATTGATTTTTTTATGTTGTGGGTCCTTCTTATCATCTCCTAGCATGGGGGGTGGGCCTTAAGGTCCACATGGTTGGGTGGAATGTGCTATACACCCCATTGGGTCCCCAACCGATGGTTGAGATGTGCATAGTTTGTACCATCTACAGTGACTCAAGAGTTGTACCAGAGTTGGAACCAGTCTTGATGCTTTGTATTCATACATTTCAATTGTATTAGTCCATGTTATTGTACTATTCCTGTTCATCTTGGGAAGCACTATTGTATTGATGTAATCCTTGAACGATGTATCTTCATCTTATAAATGTAATGAATGTAGTATTTTGCATTATCTTATGATCACTGATGGATGCTTAATGTATATAGACCCTTGGTATTATTATGTGGTTATTGGCTCATAATGTATGATTCTTTAATGGTGTTGCATCTGTGGAAATATATATAATTAAGTTCGCAAGTGTGAAGGACGCAATGTAGTGTAATATATTTGTAGTTAGTTAATCATTGATATGAGGTTGAGATTATGTTAGGGATGTTCAAAATGTAATGTAGTCATGTTACTACAAAGGATTAGATAAGTGATATGTGTGTATGGTTTAATACTAGTGATATATGTTAATGTACGATTGATGTTCTTCTAAAAAAAAATTGTGCTACATATATTAGATATTATGTTGTCCTTTGGGGTTTGCGTGGCGGGGCATTACATATAGATATATATATATATATATGTATATATGTATATATATATATATATATCTATATGTATATATATATGTGAGTGTGTATATATATATATATACATACACACACACACATATATATATGTATGTATACATATATAGATATATACATATATATACATATATACATATATATATAGATATATATAGATATATACACATAGACACACATAGATATATATACATATATATATATATATATAAGAGATATTTTGACATTATTTATATAAATTATAATACAAGATAGATATTAAATTATAGCTTTTTATGTTTTGTGGGTTAAGCACTTCCAAATATTTATCTTCACGTATTTTATATTATTATAATATACTCCATTAATATAATATAATAAACAGTAAATATATTATTACAAACAAGAAAATCAGTATAATAAATATATTATTACAAACAAATGAATCATTATACTAATAATAAACATAGTAATGTTAAATAAATTATATTTAACTTATGTTAAATAATATAATAAAAAATAAACATTGGAAGAAGGATATATATCATTATTTATATAGATTATTTAATAAGATAGATAAGCTAGTTTGAAATGGGAGATAGGTCTATTCAATTTAATATCGAATTAAATCCCATTAAACACATTTTCAAGCAAACAATTATTCTTATAATTTGAATTAAACTTACCCTTTCACAAGGATCCATACATCTTGAATTAACTTAACAATATCAAATGTGATTAATAATATTTATCTTTGAATTGTATTTGTTTTATTACGTTGAAGGCCTGCCCTTATTTGAGCTTGTGAAGCTCACTTTGCTTGTCAATAGTTCACAAGCACCAAGAGGCCCTGCAAGGGGGTCCAATGAATCTTAGCCACACATCATTTTTCATCATAGCTCACCTCTAGCTTGCATTTATCCTCTATGGAATGCAAGTAAAATGACTGGATCAACCTCTAGTATGACTAGATTCTTGTAGCAAATTCAAACATGGAAAGAAGAAAATTTCAAAGCTTTAAATGCATGTCAACCTTTTCAAACATAAGCTCTTGGAATTTGAGAACATAAGTGAAAGATGAAAATTAATTTCACAGAGTTTGAGTAATATATACATTGTCTATTATGGCCTTGTGAGGTTTGTCATCATTCTCAGTACTATGCACTAGATAACAAGCACAATGGTTGTTTAATAATTTATTACACTTTCAACATTTTTATTTAAAAGGTCGTACAAAAGTGAATAGGAATGCTTGGTTGCATAAATTATACACTATACTTTTAATATAAATTATAAAAATATAAATTAATAAATATAATAATATAAAAATAAAAATTAATAATAATATTAAAATCAAAAAATTAATTATAATATAAATTATAAATTATAAACTAAAATTTCTATATAAATAATATATATATATATAAATTAATAAATGTAATAATATAAAAATAACAGTAAATTATATAACTTAATAATAATATTAAAATAAAAATAATAATTTAATATAAATTATAAAATCTAGTTATAATTTTTATATAAATTATTAAAAAAACATACAAATATAAATTAATAAATATAATTGTAGACATGAAAAATATCCTAATGAACTAGCTTTGATTTTTCTTTAATTACCCCTCTATTAACCATTTAATTAACTCATCTCAATTCCTCTGTCAATCAAAATCAAATTTATTTGATTAAATCATTATCCTCTTTTGATTAAATAAATCATTTTTTATTTAATCCTAAAGTCCCCATTTAATTAAATAAATCAATCTTATTTAATTAATCTCTAAAATTCTTCATTTAATTAAATAAATCAAATTTATTTAATTAAACCACTAACATCATCCCCTTTAGCTAAATAAATCAAAATATTTATTTAACTAAGTCTAAATCATTTTCCATCTCCTTTTGATTTATGTTAATCCATAAATCTAAATCAAATGGGTCAAATCACCTAACCTCCTCTTATTTAATCAAATCATGATTAAATCTAATCTTAATCCATGTCACATCCTCTAGCTTTTCCCACTTGCACAAATAAAACAATTTAATTAATTTATTAAATCTTCATTTTCTCTCAACAAGGCATAAAAGTGGAATATTCTTCCATTTCAAATCTCCCTCCAAATGAGATGTGTCCTTCCAACAAGGCATTTATTTCATCTTACAAGTCCTTTTTCCTTGAGCCAAGTGGCCATAACTCCATTTGACTCTTCCTCCAACTTATCATTTCACTAATTTCAAATTTATACTAATTGTGTTTATGGACACATTCATCAAAACATGCACATCCTTTGCCCATTCACATGGTGATAGGTGGCTTCTTCCTATTTCTTGGGTTTTTATCCCACATTCTTTTGCCTCTTCTCTCGTCAAATTGTTCTATAAATAGAGAGGTTATCCTTCATTTTTATCATCGACAACTTAGAGCAAAGTTACTCTCTTCACATTCAGAGCTAATTTGGTCCACTTCATAGCATAGCATCTTCAAGGCATTTTGATCATTGAGCTTGTCAAGGGTTTGGAAAGGGCCACTTTTCATATCAAAGTGGCACCAATCCACTATGGAATAGGTATACATTGTGCTTCTTGTATCCTTTCAATTAGTTTGTTTTGTTATCTTGTTTATGAGGCATGATGTATTATTTCATAAGATCACTACTTTGTTTGCTTGAAATTAACATTAAGCTAATGAGTATGGATTAGTTTAAAGTTGTTTCCAAATTTGTAGGTGCTCACATATGGTGCTAGAAAAAGGGAAATATTAACAACCATTGCCATGGAATCTTGCATCAGTTGAAGAGCACATTGTCTTAGAGGATTTCTATAACTATTTTGGTGTTCTTTTAACTCATTGGTTCCTGAATGCGATTATTTTCTAACACTGTTAAATGTGATTTCTATCATTTTCTTTTATGGTTTTCTAACATGAATATCATGCCACTATCTTCTGATGGGCATTGAAGAATTAAAGCATAGGTTGAGCGTTGGCTATTCACACAACCTTGGTTATAGAAAATAATCATTTTAGGTTTTATAGCTATATTGGTAGTCCATCCAAACTTCACTTAATCTAGATGCTTGGGTAGCACGTCTTGCATGAAAATGTGAGCTATCATTTTTTTGTTTGCAGAATGCCATTTATTCCATTCTCCATTAGTATCGAATAACAAACCATACTGCATTAATGGTGTTTTCTTTGAAAAATCTGCATCGAATTTATTTTAACGTACCTAATCTATTTTAGACTGTGCTAGAGCAATATTAATTGGGAAGAGTCCGTATTTTTGGTCTTAGATTTTTTATTATGTTTGCAGGGAACCTCTTGATTGTTTTCTTTATTTTATTTGACACTAACATCAAATTTCTTTGCTCCAAGTTTTTAAAAGAAAACAAACACATTACTTTTTATTTGATACACTTAAGATATGGTATTTTAATAGGGTTTCAATCCTCCTTGTCATTTTTCCTGCTTTGAATATTGATGATCTAACATTTTTTACTTTGGACTCAAAACAAATAATAGAAAGCCAGATGGTAGGTCACTTATGAACTGCGCTATGGTAAGCAAGGTGGGTTGCTACTTAGGATCTAATTGATTCTCTTTTTGGTAAATGGGAAAATTCAGTTGTTTCAAGTATATGTCTGAAGGTGTTTTATTAACACTTGCTCTTGTTTATGTTTTACAAACCACTATAAATAAGGTAGTGGAGTGTAGTTCACCAACCATATTTGTTAGATTTTCTTTAGATTCACTTTTTACATTAGAACACATAACCGATGATGATACTTCCAAAGTCTAGTATGTCATAATGCATAAATTATTTGTTAAGTTTTGATGACAGCTGTAACTTGTGATGTTAAATATTTTTAGAATCTAGATAACCAGTGTACGTGCTCTCATAGAAAAATATTTTAAGTTCTAGAACTAGACAACATTTCAGCCAACACGCAATCCCTTTATTAAAAGAGTTTTTTTTTTTTTTTCAGAAGAACAATGCTAGCGACTAGTGAGTAAATATTGAAAACTAAATTTTACCATTGTAGGGAGACTTGCATTTTTGGTCAGATCCATATCAAGACAAATGACAACTGACTAAACCATTTATCTTCCTTGTGCAATGTTTCCTACAATGGTAAAGCACTCTAATAAAACATTATGATCCATACTATGTGAATGAAAGATGAATAACATATTACTTAAAACGCTCATTTGCTTGATATAGTTAACTTTATTTACAATGAGCAATAGAAACATACCTCTCTGGTTTGATGATGTGAATTAAGCTCTTTAATTTTCGCAAGAAACACACTAATTGTCTTGCTTTAACGTCTAAGAGAGCAAGGTTCTTATTAATCCTTTTCTTTTTCTTCTTCAAAATCATTGGTCTTTAAAATTGTTCTTTTATTTGAAGTTAATGCTCAAAATGAGTTTAATTAATAACTTAATCTTCACATGATTTGTCTTTTCTTTATCTTGTAGGGATTTCATTCATGCAAAAGACTTGCAACATTGAAGCATAAAAAAAGTGATGTATTGGAATAATCTTGGAGTTAAAGAGAATTGAGCATTAAATTTGGAGTTGATAAAGCATTTTTAAACACTTAGAGCTTCCATTCTATGCCTTAGTTTTCTATTTTAGATCAACTCACATCTTTTTTGGGCTCTAAAAAGAACATTTCAATTTTTGCTACAAAGGGCTTAAAAAGAAATTTAGGACAAACTCACTAGATTTGGTTTGAGGATTAACAATTGAACAAGGAAATATCCATATTTTGTTTCGATGTTCCAAAAAAAATCAAATCATTGCTTTGTGGGTTTAAAATGAACAAGTGCTTCTTTGATTTGTAATTGCTTACTCAAAGTAATACCATCGAAAGGACGTATGCACTTCTCTCATGCCTCATGGCGATCTTTTGAATCAAAAGGCCTTTTGGTGATCTTAATTTGGGTAAATTAATTACCTCGACATTTCATTTTGGGATTAAAATTGAACAAAACATCTTACAAGTGTGAGTGGAGCATATTGCATACATTCTCTCTCTTTGTGTTGCAACAAAGATTGATTGAGTTATGGGTATTGTTTTCCTCACTTTTTTTTATCTTAGAGGGCCTGCCTTGTGGGAAAAATTAATCACCCAAGGAAACGACCCAACTGGTAACATGCTAAATCCAAGTGTATTTCCAACTAGTATATAAGTGCGAATACTGGAACAAAGGCCAGTATCACGTGGTTGGTTCTGACAAGAAGGGAATCAATGGTATCTCACCACATGGATCAATCCCTATGAAAGGAAAGTTTGAATTAAAACCCTTGTTTAGAAAAGGCCAAAATCCTTGATCTATTTGTTAGTGCAAGAATGGTCATTTTGAAACCACCCCACACTTTTACGGCTTTTAGTAGAAATGGAAAGTATGCCATGGGATTTTCATGGGTACTGAAACTTGGATGCCCCATATAAGTGAGTGTCATGGAGGGGATCTAGTGGGGTCAAGCATCTAACCATTCACTAAAAGTAGGCATATTTGGACTTGTCCAAGTGGGGATCCAACAAATATAGTATTTCATATCCATAGGGTTGTGCATGTTCTTGGAAACAAGAAACTTTTCTTGTTCATAAACATTTGAAAACAAACACTCAACATTATCATGAAACTTCAAACCCTTTAGGAAGAAATATTTTTGAAAAATTTCAATTGTTATTGCTTTTCCTTGGGATGCTATCCTTATAGGTTTCTAAATACTTGGATTTATATCTCAATTTTCTTACTAAAGTTAAAAATAGGAAACTTTTACCTTAATTTCCTTGATTTCCACATAATACACTTTTTGGGATGATAAGAAGTTAGGACATTAGACATTTAGTTTGAAAAAATCTAATCAAGAATTATTTGTGGTAAAAAGAAGTCACTAGTAAAAGCTAAGAACAATTGAGCCCCACACATCTATCTCAAATGATTTCACGCAAGATCAAAATCCAGAAACCAAAGTCAAAAGCTCTTAGTCCAAAAGATCATAAAAAGTGTCTCTCAATGCTATACAAATTCAGATGAAGACTGCTTTTTAACTTTTATAGAAAAGCTTCAAGAAACAATCCTAGTTTGTAATCATTCTATTATTGTCAAAATCCAAATATTTTTAGGGAGTTTGAGCATATTGTTTAGAGTAAAGTGTGTTTTTCAAAAATGAGGTCTTGTAAGCAAGAGTCTTTTTAGGTGCACATAGGATCAAAATGAAACTTCCATCCATCTTTCAAAACATCAAACCAAAAATCATCTCACCATCCACTCTAGAAAATCTTGGAAAAAAACCTCCATGTTAAAATTTGGGAAAATCATTTGAAACAAATCCAAATAATCTTGTTTGATTAGATGTGTGTAGATACATCCTTCTCCACATATTTAATCCAATTATCAAACCTTTTCAACTAGTCTATCCCTTGATAACATCTAACATCTTGGGGTTTAGGAGTTCATTATCCAAAATCAAAATCCAATAAACAATCATCTTGTTTGGTTAGGTGTGTTTCGATGAATCCTTCTTCTCACACTTAGTCAAATTAGCATCTTGAGGAAAAATTTACTCTAGGACAATATCTAACATCTTAGAGTTTATGAGTTCACTATCCAAATCCAAATCAAATAAAATATAATCCCAAATCAAAATCAAACATCAAAACCAAGTCCTAAAGTTTAACATCTCCTTCAAGATTTCTTAAAAGTTCTAATCATCCATATCATCCACCTTTCACACATTTCACCATCATACCTTTGATCCTTAAATCATCCTAAATTTTCTCTTTGGTACCTAATATTAGGTCAATCCAAAGAATTAGAGATTCATCTCCCACATTCTTGAAAATTGATCCCTATTTTATGGTGCAAACTAGATCGCAACACAAGAAGGACATGGAGACCAACAAAGAAACATCTACTTCAAGTGACTTGAGTTAGACCACTCCTAAAATGAATCCCATTGGGTCTGGCAATCTCACGATTAACCTTCCTCCATTTTTGCAAGACCATCAAGAGGAAGGTTTCCAAATAGAGGATATCACTAATAATTCCTTCGGGATGACACAAGATGAGATCACTGAGATGGTCCAAAATCTTGAGAATCATAGAATCATTAACATCATGATGAAACTCAATCCCTCACTATACATGCTTGAATTAGCAAAACAAGGGGCTAAAATCCCTTCCAATTTCTATGTGAGTACCATTGTGGAACCACCTTTTGGGGTCATGCATCTAATTTCATCCATTCCCCCAATCTCATCTACACCTCCATTCCAAAGAATCACTCAACCCATCCCCAAAATTACATCATCCATTGCTCCAACTCAACCAATTGTTAACAAAGGGAGCACATTTATTAATGCATTACAAACACACCCCCTTGTGAATAAGAAGATTTGGATGCAAAGACGATCTTGGGGCAGTCCATCCCAGAAAATCCATCACATCCATATGTCCCCCTCACTTTTCACAATCCTAATGACCCATCATCATCATTTCACGCAACACCTCAAACTTCTCTCCCCATAAGCTCACAAGGAGAAGGAGACTTATTTGGACCAGGGGGCATTTTTGACACTACATCTTCATCATTCCCCCAAGGGAGTATGCCACTCACTTTTCCACCACTCCCCCCCTTTCCATCAATATCCACATCACCTCTTGGTTTAGGGCTTTCCCCTTTACCAAATTTCAATCAACAAAATCAAATCAACCCTCCAATCATTAATAAAAATATCATACAAAATCCTTCCATCTTGTCATTGACATCACAATAATAGATGGAAACAATCTTGATAACCCAAGCCATCACCATCACATCATCAACCATCCCTCAAATATCATAAAACATGGTCTCTCAAGAAACAAGTGTATCAATCACACCATCCACCACTCAAAACCCACTTATCAATATGATGGTGCCTCTCATCACCACAACAAGCACCATTCCAAATCCACCTCTACCACCACCACCACCAAACTCAAATACATCAAGTCAATATAGCATTGCATTAGAAGCTTCTCAACAAGCTTCCTATCAAAAGGAACTTCAAAAAATCCAAAAATGACAAGATGCACAACTAATCGCTTACCAAGTGCAAAAACAATTAGCTACACAAAAAATTGTTCAAGCAGTGCAAGCCACTCAAGCAGCACAAGTAGCACAAGTAGCACAAGCTGCTCAAGCCGCTCAAGCTACAAAAGAAGCACAACAAGCTGAAAAAGCCCAAGCCTTATTACAACAACAACAAGCCGCTCAAGCTACTCAAGCTGCACAAATTGCACAAGTTTCCCAACAAGCACAAGCCCAGGCTTAGACACAAGTGCAAGGTTAAGCCTAGTACCAAGCTCAATAAGCACAAGCACAAGCACAAGAACAAGCACATTACATTGTACAACAATAAGCAACTAAGCAACAAGCATACCAACAAGTGTTGAAACAATACCAAGAGTAGCAAGAAGTAGTCCAACTAGCAACCCAACAACAAGCATTGTTTGTGCAACAATAGCAACAAGCTCAACAATAGGCACTATTAGCGCAACAATAATAGGATAAAAAACAAGCATTATTGATAAAAACAACAAGTACAAGCATACTTGGTGCAACAGAATGTGTAAGCACCATCCACCAACATACCAATCAATCCACCCATCCCTCCAACAAGTAAACCACTGCAAAAAAACTTCATCCCACCCCCTGATCTGCAAAATGATGTAGCAATGCAAATCAAGGTACTCTCCCAACAAGTACTTGATCTTCAATCAGGGAGAACCATAAAGGCACCTAGAAACTTGTGTCCCTATCCATTTGACAAAAGCCTTGTAATGAAACCATTCCCAAAGAGGTTTGAGATCCCCAAATTTGATAATACCGTGGGACAGGAAACACTGAAGATCACATCAGGGTATGTGCAGGATCATCATGGAAAAAATAGGCCCTTAAGTGGCAAAAAATTTAGAAAAAATAGTGTTAGGAAACTTGATGTAAAAATTTGAATAAGTTATCTATATTATTTAAAAAATATGTAAGAATAGAATTTGTAGAAAATTGAATGTAGTTTCTAAACTACTAGGTTTATTTTTTTTTAAATGAAAATTTATTTGGTGAAAATTTGAAATTTCAATGTAGTAGTACTTAAATTTCAGGGAAAAAATAAGTAGGTGTCTATCTGAACACCCTAACCATAATAAAATGATAATAATTTTTTTATAAGATTTTATGTATAAGTAGAGGACTCATGTCTGGATGTGATGAATATTTTTTGGTAATTTTTTTCCGAGTAAATAATTAATGATGAATTTTTTATTACAACTTTTAAAAATATAAAAAGTGTATTTTGACCACCTTAACATGGTCAAAACTTCATGAAATTTAATTTTTCTTTTTTTAATCCTATATTATGTGAAGCATAGAATGTGACACATGTTTTAGATTCAAAAAATGTGATACCGTTTGAAAGCTATAGATGTTTTCCAATCAGCCTATCAATCGGGACTTTAGTCGTAATTCTAATTGAAAATGAATAATAATTATTTATTAAATTCAAATTAAAGCATAATTTATATTTTTGGAAAGCTGAGAATCTCCTCTAAAAACCCTTTTCGTTTCATTAACTTTGGGTTAAAAAAATGTCGTCAACCACATACCCTACAAATACCCATAATATTGCCACTTTTTGGCCCATCATGATCCTGCACATACCCATCAGGGAATTCCAAGTTCATTTCATGGAAGTCACATATGATGATACCTATCTGATGCAACTATTTCCTAGAAGTTTGGCTAGCCATACCATGGAGTGGTTCTCTTGCCTTCCTCTTGGTATCAAGAAATTCCAAGAGATAGTAGATGCATTCATCAAAAATTACACATTCAACATCAGTATGGATGTCAGTCTAGAGGAACTATGAGCTCTGAAATAAGGAAAAAATGAATCATTTGCTTCCTTCTTACAACAATGGTGATCCAAGGCCAATAAGAGCAAATGGGTCATGCTAGAAGAATAATTTTTCACCATCATTTCAAATATTGAGGGAACCTTGGCATTCCATCTCAAGGTGCAAGGCATCACCACATATGACCAATTTATCTCCAAGGTGCTTAACATTTAACGAGTCCTTATTGCACAAGGAGGGTCACTCACATACCCTAAATAGCAAAACAATCGCTCATCCACCAGGGTGTTTCCACAATAGTGGTTTACAATTTCTGGGAGATCCTAATTTTTGCTGAAATCACATATTTTTAGAAAATATAATGATTTAAGCCTTGAAATGTTCCATTTAAAGGATTATAATTGAAGAGGGTTTGATCAAACCACCTTAGACCAAGCCCCCTTGGATAGAACCTTGCTAGTTTTAAACCATACCTATAATAGAGTCTCCTTCACACCTATCAAAATGCTGATGAAAAACCACTTTTGATTTACCTTTTGGGGGATCAACTAAATTCATTTAAAATTTATTTTTTTGCAAGTATGTATTCCTTATTATAAGCTTCCAAAAAAGTATAATTTTAATAAAATTTAATTTGATTATTATATTTTTTTTATTTCTTGTGAATGTAGGTTTTTCATCAAAAATCAAGTTCTTTATTCTACACATGTGGAAAAATAGCAGATTATCAAAACAAAAAAATGAAAAATATGAGTGCACCAAATATTGAAGTCCTTGATCCAACAAAAAGAAAAAAATTGAATTTTGATGTACATACAAAAAAAGTTATGTGTTATATGGTCGCGCTATGTCTGAATTGTAATTGTTTTGACTTAAATCTTGATTAAAGAAAAAATATTCAATAAAAAACTATCTAACCAAGTGGAAGCACTAGATATCAGAGTTAAAAATCTAAATTTGAAAGATTTAGAATTTTATCCTTCATGTAAAAAAAGTTATGCGTTATACGGTAAGCGTCACTTTTTAAAAATGTTGTTTTCTGAAAAAATCTAGTTTTTGAGGGAGATGGAAAAAGAAGTGCAATTTGATTCCAAAATTTTTGAAAAAAATATATTTAGAATCTATAGAAAAAATTTCACGAAACTCTAGTTTGCATCATCTTCAAATTCTTCACGGTTTAGCCATTATAGGTGCCCGAAAGTGAAGATTTAGTTAAAAAAAATTATTTTAGTGTCCAGTTTGGCCAAAAATTGTAAACCACTATTGTGGGATCACCCACCAGTTACAATGACAAACCTCACACATGGGCGAAGAATAGAAACATTACCAATGATGGTGTTGTCGATACCAAGGTTGTCATCAATGCTCCTCGACAAAACACACCTGCACCCCAACAACAATCCCAAAACCACCATCAAAACAATCATCAAGCCAACACAGTGACACAACAGCCAAATAATCAAATGATCAACAATGTGAATGATCAAAGGGAGCCACCCTAGTGAAACAAAAAATCCCCCAAGTAGAAGTGCACTGCTCTCGGGGATCCACTCGAGGTAATCATGAATAAATTAATAAATGAAAGCCTCATCAAGGCTCCCACCTATGAGAATTACCAAGAACCAGAAGTATAACCACCTTGGTACAACAAAAACTAGGTCAGTGACTTTCAAAAAATCAAAGGGCACACCACTAACAGTTGCATGAGGTTATAAAACCTAATAGAGGACCTCATTGATAAAAAAAATCATAAATGTGGAGCAGCCAGTAGGAAATCATAACCTAAAAATCTACATGAATCCAATGCCTAATCATAACAATAAAGGGAGCAATAAAAATGATATGGGGAAGGGAACATTCAAAAGTGTCAATCATGTATATGACCATGTCGTTGCATCCCTCAATGAGTATAGCGCTACCATCACCATCAAAGGAGCCCACGCTGATTGTGGAGTCACCGCAAGAGGCAGAAAAGTCACCATTGTAGGGTCATCTCAGCCAAATAGAGCACCCAATTCCTACCTAAGATCCATTCCCAACTTTTATAATGCCCTTAACCAATTGCAAAGAACCCCAACTCAAATATCCATCATGGAGTTATTGAAAATTTCATCAACCCACCAGATATTCCTTGAAGAAAAATAGGTGTCATCCACTATCTCCACAGATCTTAATGTGAAACAATTCCAAGCTATGGTCTAAAACATCATTACACCAAATCTCCTTATGTTCTTTGATCAATATTTTCCCGCTCAACCATCTCACAACTGTGCACTCCATTTGGAGGTCCTAGTGCATAAGAACAAGCTCATTAAGAACCTAAAAATATTTGAGGATTCCATTAACAAAGGAAAAGGCATCACAATTAGGGCATATGATGACCAGCAAAGAGTATCCCAAGGCACAATCCAAATCCCTATTCAAGTAGGGCCAACAATTATGGAAACCACCTGTCAAGTCCTTGACCTTGATTTGCTTTATAACATTTTTCTGGGACATTTGTGGATCCATGCAATGCAAGCAGTAGCATCAACCTTCCATAAATGTGTCAAATTCACATATGAAGGCCAAGAGGTCACCATCCATGGGGATCCCGAACCATTCTCTTACTACAAAAACCTTGAGGAAAAATACTATAAAATCCCTTAAGTGCCTAAAAATGATGAAGGTCCATCAACTCCATACATTGATCTACCCACTCTCACTTCCACTTCTGCAATAGAGACACCCACAACTCCTGCTATCCCCACCATCTCTGATATCAAAGTCATCATCTAGGACAATGGTTGCAGGAATTATACAATTCCCAAAAATGCTTTTGTGGTACGAGAGTTACCACAATCTCCTAGATTATGAGGACAATCACAATCAAATGAAGCCTCCACATCACAAACATCCATTGAAAGATATTCAAAATTCAAAATTTGGGGAGATCTTAGCTGAGAAGTAATAGAGGAGGACCTATCCCATCTCCTATACCAAGACAGTAGACCAACAACCAATTTATCTATGGATGATAACAACAAAGGCTTGCAAATGATGCTCGCAATGGGCTATGGAAGAAACAAGAAGATTGGACAAAATGATAATGGGCTTCTAATACCCATCATTCTTGAGACACAAATGAAAAATATTGGCCTCGGATATACCCCTTTGAGTATAACCATACGTGGTCAGAATCCCCTAGTTAAGAAGGTCATGACTCCTCAGCAAATGATAGCCGCCCTGCAATTACCCATATCCACTGGTCTGCCCTTAGACAATTTCACCTTTGACATCACTGAGGTGTTTAGTAGTGAGGATGATGAACTGGGGAGAGGTATACCTATACTATTTGAAGAATCTAACCTCTCTATGATCAAAACCCTATTCTATGAGTCTAAAAACCAATCCCATGAAATCTGCCTAGTTTACCCCCAACTCATCGATTACAACCAATGAGGACCACAAATTCTGGACACATTCAAAAATGATGAGGTGCTCTCAGAATTCATGGGACTATGGGATAATATTCCATGTGGGGATCATAAAGGAGAATTCATCATTGAGCTGGACACACATGCATACTATAGGGAAATGATTGAATCCCTCAGTCGCAAAAGCGAAAAACTAAGAATAATCTCTGGGTCCTTGAGTGAAAACCACATGGTGGCACTCTCCAACCTGAAAAATAGTAAAAATAAAGGACACATCTAATGGTGAAAACATCTTTGAGGCGTGCGAGGATGGGGGATTCAATTTTCTACTTAAAGCTCTCCATCAAGAAAAATCAACGGTCCTAGCTAAAAAATGTAACCTAGTCAACTTGGGAACAAAAGAAACCCTGCACATCACATTCTATATTGAGTCATTACTATCAAACAAAATAGGAGCTCCTAGTAGCCTTCTTAAAGGAGAGAAAGGTCAACTTTGTATGGAGCTATGCTGACATGCTCGAGTTAGATCTAGAGATTGTCATCTAGCATCTAGTAGTCTACTCCGAAGCAAAGCCCGCTAGAAAAAAGGTCAAGAAAATGCATCCTTAGATTGCTTTCTTAGTCAAGATGGAATTGAAGAAGCTACTTAATGCTAGATTTATATGGCCAATTGACTACCCATAGTGGGTATCAAATCTGATTCCTATTTCAAAACTTGATGGGGGCATCAAAATCTGCATGGATTTCATAGACCTAAACAAAGGATGTCCAAAAGATGATTTCTTGTTGCCTAACATTGACATGATTGTAGACATGATAAGGGGACATGAAATGCTTTCTTTGATGGATGGTTTCCTTGGGTACAACCAAATAATGATTTCCAAAGAAGACCAACACAAAACAACCTTCACTTGTCTATGGGGGACCTACTAGTGGAACATGATGTCATTCGGCCTAAAGAATGTTGGGGCCACCTACCAAAGAGCCATGACATTAATCTTTCATGACATGATCCAAAATATTGTCAAAGATTACGTTGATGACATACTAGAAAAATCCAGAAAGAGGAGAGATCACATAGCAACCTTGAGTGTTATTTTCGATAGGCTGGAGGAATACAAGGTCTGCTTAAATCTAAAGAAGTGCATCTTTGGCATACAATTAGGAAAGCTACTAGGATACATAGTGTCAATGAGAGGTATTGAAATACATCCTACCAAGGTAAAAGCAATCCTCAAGATCGAGGCACCCAAAACATTGAAACAGTTGAGAGGTCTCTAAGGTAGGCTTCAGTCCATCTGCAAATTCATAGCACAACTAGGAGATAAACAAAACCCATATTCTCACCTACTTCACAAGGGAGTAGCATACAAATGGGATGACAAGTGTGAGGAAGCCTTCAACAAAATCAAATAATATCTACTCACACCTCTAATCCTCATGCCACCAATCCTAAGAAAGCCACTAATCCTCTATGTATCAACAACAACAATAGCCCTCAGTGCTCTGCTAGATTAGCACGATGAAAATGGGATAGAGGGGGCCATCTATTACATCAGATACATAATGGTTGAGCATGAGTTAAAATAATCATTCATTGAAAAATCCTATCTAGCAGTAGTGTTTGCTTCACAAAAAATTAGACACTACATGTTGGCACACAAAATAAAACTCATTGCCAAGATCGATCCCCTAAAGTACCTACTGTCAAAGGAAATGCTTACAGGAAGGATGGCGAAGTGGGTCATGATTCTATCTGAATACGACATCGAGTATGTGGAATGAGAGGAAATAAAAGGCCAAGTGATTGCAGATTAGCTTGTAGAAGCACCCATATATTCAAAGAATCCACTCATATCAGAGTTTCTGAATGAATCCATGTTCAATCTTAGCATAGCGGACCACTGGAAACTCTACTTTGATGGTTCTTACATGCAACATGGATAAGGAGTTGGTGTCTTCTTCATCACCCCACAGGGGGACTGTATACCTAGATCCTACAAATTGGCATTCCCCTGCACTAATAACATTGCAGAATACAAGGCTTTAACCATAGGTCTCATAATAGCAATGTAGTGGCACATCATGGCCCTTAGAGTATATGGAGACTCCTAGCTGATAATAAATCAAGTGAATGAAGAGTACCAAACAAAGTATGATAAGATGACTCCATACAAAAAATTTGGTAGAGAACCTCAAAGAATCATTCATTGATCACATTTGAGTAGATTCATAGAGAAAAAAATAGAGTAACAGATGCCATGGCAACAATTGGATCCCTACTGGACATCCCTCGGAACGTCCTGAGACATGAATTCTTTGTAGAGTAGCTTATTGTGCCCGCATTCAAGGTATCAAAGTCAGAATTTGTGTGTGAAATCATTGGTCCCATTGATATCTAGTACCATGACATTTATACCTACTTGCGAATAGGGGTCCTACTTATTGACTTACCCTCAAGTCTAAAAGGAACCTTTGTCAAGAAAGCATCTTGGTTTGTCATCTTAGGAAATACACTTTACCCTAGGAGCATAGAAGGAACCCTATTACATTGTTTAAATGATGAGGAGGCATTGACTGCATTAACCGAGGTGCATAACAGTATTTTTGGTTCACACTCAAATGGAATGACCTTGGCCAATAAATTTTTAAGGATGGGATATTATTGGCCTACAATGCAAAGAGAAGCACATTACTATGTCAAAAGGTGCCTACAATGTTAGCAACATGGGGACCTCATCCATGCTCCAGCTCAAAAACTTCATCCCATCATCACACCATCGCCCTTTTCGCAATGGGGGTTCGATCTCATTGGAAAAATAACCCCCACCTCATCCAATAGCCACAAGTTTATCATTACTGCCATTGAGTACTTTACCAAGTGGCTGGAAGCCATCTCGATGACATACATAACTGGAAAGTAGATATCAAAGTTCATCTTGAACTACTTAATATACCAATATAGTGTTCCCCAATCTATTAACTCAGATAATGGGACACCTTTCAAAAATTAGGATGTTCATGATCTATGTGAAAATTTCAAAATCTAACATTGCTTTTCCACTCCGTATTGTCCCCAAGGCAATGGCCAAGTAGAAGCCACCAATTTTTTTTTTTTGAGAATCCTCAAAAAGACAGTCAATGATGTAGGTCGTGACTCACATCTATAGCTAAATCCTGCCCTCTAGGCCATCGATCTAGCATCCACACACCAACAGGTGTCACCCCCTTCTCCTTGGTCTACGAATAAGAGGTTGTATTACCCATTGAAATCAAGCTCCCGTCACTAAGAATATCATTGTAAAACCTCATCACGGATGAAGAATACCGAGTATCAAGACTGAATGAGCTAGAGCTGCTAGATGAGTGATGTATAGAAGCATTGAACCATTTGCAGGTCTAACAGAACTGACTCAAGAGGAGCTATGACAAGAAGATCAAAATAAGGACATTTCAAGTCAGAGAACTTGTGCTAAAGGAGAACCAGAAGAACATCCCAAACATAAACAACAAATGAAAATTTGAACCTAACTGGTTGGGACCATTTATCATCACAACGAGCTACAAGGGTAATATTAGTTAACACCCGAAGGTGAGCCTCTATAGGACCCCATGAATAGTTCCCATCTTAAAAAGTTTTATGCCCAAATATTTCAAGGTATAGAACCGAAAAATCAAAAAATGTCCTAAAAAAATGGTCACCTTGATGAAAACTTGGCAAACAGGCATCTTGGTGACAACCAAAAAAGCAAAAAAGAAAAAATGATCAAAAATAGTAAAGAGAAAAGTCATCCTCTAGTGAAAACCACTTTAGTGGCACTTTGGGTAAGTACCTTGGTGAAAATATGGAAAATAGGCGCATTGTGTAAATAAGCACTTCCCATCCACCAGCATCTTCACAACTTGTTCTGCATCTTCCATCCATTACACATCCATCATCCATTCACATCTACATCATAGCTTGATCCTTTGTTGGTGTCATGATCCCTCCTAGTACTACTCGACCCATTCTCAAAGTTAGTTTGTCCTGCCTTTATTAGAGTAGTCTATCACTCTATGTTGGAGAAATGTTCTCATCAGATTAGATTCATGTATATTTATGAGGTCCCTAAATCAAAAAAATCCAAAAAACATCAAAAAACCAAAAAATCCAAAAAAAATCACAAAATCAAAAAATCTCAAAACATTCAAAACATATCAAAATCCAAAAATAGGTCAATTTTTTTTTTTAAAAGTTCTCTTGTCAAACTATGGGTCTCTGAGCCTTGAACATAGGCAAGGTTGATCTTTGATCATCCCCTGAGGCACTTAGGTCAGTCCTTTAGGAGTCTGTCATAATAAACTGGCAGTCCATTTGTTTATATCTCATCAATAACCAAGTCTATGTTAGTTGAACTACGTGGTCTCTACATGTATAACATAGGCAAGGATAATCTGTTGATGAACCCCCAAGGCCCCTAGGATAGGTCCTTAGGTTAGTCTCTTGGTCAAAATTTTAGAAAACCCCAAAACATTTGAAAATAAAAAATATTTTTTTTGAAAAATACCAAAAATATCCTCAAAACATTTCAAAAAAATAAAAAACATCAAAATATTTGAGAATTCCATCTTTCTCATCTCAGTTTCACTCGAAATAAACATCACTCACAATAAATCAATCATCATCCCCAACCTTTGGTGAAATAATCGGAAACAAGTCTAGCAGTTCAAAAGTGAAAACTCAAAATGTCAAAGTCTAAGGTTTAGGTCAGTATGTAAACAAGTTGGTCAACTCTTTGTGTCAATAGCCTATCATCTAGTCAGTCCCAAATCAATCATCTAATAACATCATGTCCTAGGATGTATCCTTCCTACAATGGGAATTATTTATCAGAAAGAACACTTTGGATAAATGAAACGATGCATCTCCATCCACTAACATGTCCTAGCATGTATCCTTCCTACAATGGCCATTATCTATTGACAATCATTTCAGTACTAATCCTTAAAAAACACATTTCCTTTTGGTTAGTGGTATTGAAGAACATTAGCTTGTTTGTTTACTTTATCTTTGTCTTTTGACTTATCTCTTTGTGCTCATTTCAATGACCTCTCGATGATGTACAAACAAAAGGATTTAGAGAGATAGGAATGGGGCAACGATCATTATTTTTTTATCTATCACACTTGTTGGATGTTCTTGTAATATAACCTCGGTCATGCATGTTTTATTTGGGTGTAGGGAGGGTGTTTTAGGTGTCTTGTTGACCACATACGAAGGCTTTCTTTTCTATGTTTTGGTTCGAGATGTTTGAAATATCTGAACTATGTTTTAAATGAGGTTTCATATGTTAGGAGTGAACAGGAGTACTCCTATCAAATTGTCGAGTCAAAGTCCATCACACTAAGTGCAATGTCATCTTAGTTCTTTATACCTTGATGCATCATGCTTATGTGTGTTATCAAACATAAGGTAAGTGGCCCTTTTGAAATCCCAATTCCTAATAAGAAAATCATTCATTTCTCATCATCATCTCTAATAAAGTTGATTCATTGAATCCTCTTGTCATCATCTCATTTCTTCTTTCTTCTTTTCCATGCTAACATCATGTAATGATCAGGTAATAATCATCACCAATGCATCCATATTGCATCCACAAACCATCAACATACTACATATTATATCATATAATATAAGAAACACTAATCATATCATATTCATCATCATAATAATATAGATCTGTTAGTCTAAGCATCTCATAAAACAATACATTTGCATAAAACATCCATTGCATAATCATATAGGCATCATCACATCATCCATATAAAATGTATTATATCATCATCTAACTTGTTTAGGATAATATAGATTGGTTATTCTAAGCATCTTAAAACTATCTCATTTGCATCATCATCATAACCATCCATACGTCCATCTTGAACCTATTTATCGTGAGATCAACCCTCAAATCAAATATTTTTGCTCAATCTCTCTAGGGGGCAATGTACCAGTATACTTCTTTCTACTGGGGCATCCAAAAAAATCAGATTTTGATCGCGGTAAGTTTAGTCTTTCAACCAATGCAGCAAGTGCATTGCTTCAAAGAGGGGCAAAATGTAGACATGAAAAATATCATGATCAACTAACTTCGATTCTTCTTTAATTACCCCTCAATTAACCATTTAATTAACTCATCTTAATTCCTTTTTTAATCAAATAAATCAAATTTATTTGATTAAATCAATATCCTCTTTTGATTAAATAAATCATTTTTTATTTAATCCTAAAGTCCCCCTTTAATTAAATAAATCAATCTTATTTAATTAATCTCTAAAATTCTTCATTTAATTAAATAAATCAACTTTATTTAATTAAACCACTAACACCATCCCCTTTAGCTAAATAAATCAAAATATTTATTTAACTAAGTCTAAATAAATTTCAATCTGCTTTTGATTTATTTCAATCCATAAATCTAAATCAAATGGGTCAAATCAAATAACCTCTTCTTATTTAATCAAATCATGATTAAATCTAATCTTAATCCATGTCACATCCTCTAGCTTTTCCCACTTGCACAAATAAATCAATTTAACTAATTTATTAAATCTTCATCTTCTCTCAACAAGGAATAAAAGTGGAATATTCCTCTATTTCAAATCTCCATCCAAATGAGATGTGTCCTTCCAACAAGGCATTTTTTTCATCTTACAAGTCCTTTTTCCTTGAGCCAAGTGGCCATAACTCCATTTCACTCTCCCTCCACCTTGTCATTTCAATAATTTCAAATTTCAACTAATTGCATTTATGGGCACATTCATCAAAACATGCACATCCTTTGCCCATTCACATGGTGACAAGTGGCTACTTCCTATTAGCTGAGTTTCTATGGCACATTCATCCCTTTTTCCTCTTCTCTAATCAAATTCTTCTATAAATAGAGAGGTTAGCCTTCATTTTTATCATCCACAAATTAGAGAAAAGTTACACTCTTCACATTGAGAGCTAATTTTTTCCACTTCATAGCATAGCATCTTCAAGGCATTTTGATCATTGAGATTTTCAAGGGTTGGGAAAGGGCCACTTTTCATATCAAAGTGGCACCAATCCACTATGGAATAGGTATACATTGTGCTTCTTTCATGCTTTCAATTAGTTTGTTTTGTTATCTTGTTTATGAGGTATGATGCATTATTTCATAGGAGCACTACTTTGCTTGCTTGAAATTAACATTAAGATAATGAGTATGTATTAGTTTAAAGTTGTTTCTAGATTTGTAGGTGCCCACAATAATAATATAAAAATAAAAAATTAATTATATAAATTAATAGTAATATTAAAATCAATAAATTAATAATATAAATTTTAAATTATAAATTATAATTTTTATATAAATTATAAAAATATAAATTAATAAATATAATATAAAATAATAATATTATTATTAAAATCATTTTCTAAATGATCTATCAATTGATCTTATTTACTACACAAATGTGTGCAAAAAATAAACCAATTTTTTTCTTAATTGACCTTTCACACCTCTTCAGTGTACCCATCAAGCACAAGGTGTGATAGCTAGTTTAATTAATTTTCAACTATTGCAGATAGCATGATAAGGTCAGGAATAGTTAACACCTTGTAGGTAAATTATTTATTCAGGCATGCTTGTAATTCTCACTTTACACATAGACCAACACATTGGACATGTAGAGGCTCACAAGTAGAGGTGAAATTCACGTGCATGCATACATTTTTATGGTAATTAAATGATTATTTCATATTCCCCTTTGTGGGGATCCAAATGAAACCCTGATCATCTTATGTCTACACCCACCTTACGCCACATTTCACTTGTTTCCTTTATGCTTGAATTTTTTTTTGTATAGTGAACTTCCTATAATTACAGGTTCGCAATTTATTTATTTTTGTTTCTAAGGAGGATCCTTGGTGGAGGCGCCATAGTATGGCTATG
Organism: Sequoia sempervirens; assembly: GCA_007258455.2. Lineage (NCBI taxonomy): Eukaryota > Viridiplantae > Streptophyta > Pinopsida > Cupressales > Cupressaceae > Sequoia > Sequoia sempervirens. The sequence goes on along the minus strand of VDFB02270651.1, from coordinate 465,228,573 downwards.
GGTTTGTTGCGCTACAGTATGACTATTGGTTTGTTACACCATGAAAAATGGGTTTGATCATTTTTCAATCAATAGAAAAAAATATATATATATTTTGGTTCCTGCTGCTATTTGTAGTACCCACCAGTACTGTTATTGTATTTTCATTTTATTTGAAATACCGCATGTATGAGATGTGCATATGGGCATGGGGGTATGGATGGTGGGGTGGTGATTTACTGTTGAAGTGATCAACCCAAGATCTTCAATCTGCAACACCAAATAACCTCCTCAAGAAATAGAGAGAAGCAACAATGGAAGATGCTATTCCACCAAACAAGGATTGAAATATGATACAATATGATCAATGCAATACTATACAATGCTATGCTATGAAAAATATGCTAGAGATGCCTTGCTTATAAAGGCAAGGATGAGAGATAGGATAAGACAAGATCATGACAAGTGTCTTAATCCTATCACATGAGACAACTAAGTCATAACTACCTAGGAAAGTGTACCTTCTAGATGAGACAACTAATTCTTATCTAGATAAGACAACTAATATCCTAAGTAAACTTAACATGTGAATTAAGTCCCCTAAGTCCCTAGTAAAGGAATAAACAAGGTACAAGAATTATTCACACCAACACCCCCCCTTAAGTGTGAATTAGGGAGGAATAAACCAATGAAAAATGAAAAAGATGGGTCCCAACAACAAAGCCTAATGAGGTACCCATGTACAAAACAAAAAAACTCTCATAAGCAAAGAAAAGGAGAAAAACCCTATGGGAGAAAAATCCTCTCCAAAAGAGAGAAAAAGATAAAAAGAAAGCTAAAAACTAATGAAGGAAGGAGGACTCCTCCAGACCCCCCAAGGAAAACTTACTTCACCTTAAGCATCAATTGAAATTGAAGATAACAAGGTGATGCCAAAGGTTTAGTGAAGATGTCTGCAACCTGTTGATCTATAGGCAACTACTCCAAGCTGAGAATACCATCCTAGATGAGCTTCCTGATGAACTGCATGTGGATCTCAATATGCTCCTTTGCATGATCATGCAATCAAACCAGAACCAAGGAAAAAGACAAAGCCATAAGTAGACTTTTGATCATTGACATCACCAGCCCAATCTACGTTAGTGAAGCCCATTATCTTAGATGCACCTAAAGTATAGTGAATGCCAAAATGAGTAGTGCCCTAAATGTATCTCAAGATACGTTTAGTGGCCTTCCAATGACTCTCATGAGGCTCTTGTGAGAAGTGAGATACAAGTCCAACTGCAAAGGAAATATGAGGATGACTATGTGTCAAGTACAAAAGACTGCCAACCAACTGTCGATATAAGTCAGGATCTACTATAGGTGTAGTCCAACTGGTAGATAGTACAACACCTGACTGGAATGGAGTAGGGGTAGGCTTGCAATTAGCCATGCCAAACCTCTAAAGAAAATAAAGAGCATACTTCTACTAGAAAATGAAGAACCCCTCAGAAGTTTGATGAACTTGAAAACCAAGGAAGTAATGCAAAAGACCAAGGTTGGTCATATCAAATCGCTCCATCAATGCTCATTGTGTACTCTGAATCATGGAAGTAGAAATCCTTGTGAGAATCAAATCATCCACGTAGAGCACAAGTGTGAGTGGATCCTCTCCATGTCTCTGAGTATAAATTGTGGGATCAGAATGGCAATGAGTGTAGCCGAAAGCAAGCAAGAAATTATCCATCTTCTCATACCAAGCCTAAGGTGCTTGTCTGATACCATACAATGAACGTCGAAGCCTATAAATAAGTGAAGGGTCCTGCACAAAACCTAGTGGCTGCTCCATATAGATCTCCTTATGAAGATCCCAATGCAAGAAATCACTCTTTACATCCTTTTGAAACACTAGCCATCCCTGTGATGCAGCTATAGCAAGGAAAAGGCGAATAGAATCCATCTTGGCAACAAGAGAAAAGGTCTCAGAATAGTCAATCCCTTCAACCTGAGAGAACCCCTTTGCAACAAGATGAGCCTTGTACTTGTCAATGGAACCATCTATTGCATCCTTGGTATGATACACTAACTTGCACTGAACCAACTTTCTTCCCTTAGGATGAGGCACAAGATCCCAAGTATGATTCTTCATCAAAGAAGAATACTCCTCAGACATAGCATTATCCCACTTTGGAATACCTAAAGAATCTAAAAACTTTTGAGGATCATCTTAAACTACATGACTCAAAAGACTGATTCCTAAAGTCTGAGAATGAGTGCGGTGAGTGTCTGTGGGATCACCAATAAGAGGAACAACCTCCTCAAGAGTAACTTGAGCCCATCATGGCCTAGTGCCTGACTGAGCAGGAGGTGCATCAAAACCATCATAAAAGTATTCCTCAAGGAGAAAAGAATCATAACCTGAAGAAGACTGAGTAGATTGTGATGAAGAAGTCGAAGGAGGATCTGAGTGGGTGAATGTCTCAGCAAAATGAACATCACTTCAGAAATGAACCTCTTGTGTGTCAGGATCAAACAATTTGTATGCCTTCACATCCTCACAATAGCCAACAAAGATGTACCACTGACTCTTCTTCTCCATGGATTTACACTGACCATTCAGAATGAATGCCAAAGCATCACTACCGAATACTCTAAAGAAGGATACATTAGGCTTGCGATGAGACCAAGCCTCCTAAGGGGTCATATTCTGCACTGCCTTGTGGGGCATATGGTTTTGAATATAGTTGGCACAATTGATAGCTTCAACCCAAAAAGTGGGAGCCATGGACCTAGATTAAATTATACAATTGGCCATTTCCTTGAGATTCATGTTCTTTCTTTCCACCACACCATTTTCTTGAGGGGTGTAAGTTACTGTGTGCTGATGAAGAATACCATGCTCACTACAAAAATCCTGAAATTCCTGATTGACATACTTTCCCCCATTATCTGTGTGTATCTATCGAAGAGAAAAACCTAACTACTTCTCCACAAATGTTTTGAAGGTCTTGAAGTTGGTGATAAATTCACTCTTGAGCTTCAAAAAATAGACCCATGTTTGGCGAGAAAACTCATCAATGAATGTTAGCACATACTTAGCCCCTAAAAAAGAAAGAGTTGGGAATGACATGAGATCACTATGGACCAACTCAAGGGGTTTGGTTGCACATGTAGCTTGACGCTTAGGAAAAGGATCTATGAAAACACCATCTATGCAAGTGATCTTAGGAAGACCAACCACTAAGTTATGTGCTTGCATCTGCTCAAGATATCTGTATTTCAAGTTCCCAAATCTCTCATGCCAAAGCTTGCTCATTGAATCAACATGAACAACAAAACATGAACCCGATGAAGACTCAATTCCATCAAATCAATACAAATGGTTCTCATGATCAACTATCCCTGTAGCAACAACCTTCTCAGGATCCTACAACTATCTAATAGTCACATTTTGTGGAGTAAACTCAATTTTCTTCCCATCTCCAGAATGACAAATCTGATATATGGAAAGCAGATTCACTGAAATATTAGGAACAAGAAGAACATCCTCAATGCACCCATCTAGCATATAAACAGAGCTTGTCCCCAAAACTAGAATATGTGAAAGAGTTCTGAATTTCAATCTTAGAAGTAGAAGTGTGAACAATGGAATCAAGAAGATCATGTGAATTGGTCATGTGATGTGAATCACCTGAATCAAGAATCCAACTATTTGAAGATGAATGAATGGCCCATGCTAAAAAATCTTGACATTTTCTCTTGAAAGAAGGCTTAGACACTAAAATTTTGTGCTTGTTCATAGCTTCCTCCAAGGCCTATAATCTCTTAAAGCAACAAGTTGCATCATGCCTAGTTTTTCCATAGAATGAACAAAGGTTCTCCTTTCTTTTTCTTGGACTTGGAAGAAGAATCTCCAAAGGTAGAAGAAGAAGGAGATGGAGTGGACTTTTTATTGTTCTTTGGCTTCGGTTTGGAGGGATTTTCACTACTAGAAGATGATTCTTATTTTTCTTTCCTTTATCCTTGGATGATTGAGACATGAGAGCATGATTCTTCGAATTAGGTAAGGCATCCAACTGAATCAACTTGGCCTCCTCCCTAGTAAGACACTCACAAAACAACTCAAATGTAGGAATTTTGTAATCTTTACCCATTGCATCCATAGTTGAATAGAAAGTAGAAGACAACACTTGATAAGGGCCCTTTAAATTAGACATAATCAAGAAGATACATTCATCACTAGATTTATCTTGCCCACATCCTTTCAACTGTGACAAAATCAACTTGAATTGTGCAAGGAAATCTTGAATTGAAGGAAATGCATCTGGAGAGACTGATTGTAGATCTACTTGAAGTTGCAAGACTCAGAACTGATTTGATTTTCCATACAATTCTTCAAGTTTATCCCAAACATTCTTAGGTGTTTTCATCTCCAAAATATGAAACACCAAGTTATTAGATACATGTAAGCCAATGATCCCTTTTGCTTCATCCATTTTACATCTATGGACAAATTTTTCATAATCCCTTGTGAAATCAGGTTGTTCTGCATCTAACATTGGCCATAGACCCTTAGATTGTAACAATTGAGTCATTTTTAGCTTCCATGTATGATAATTGTGTGGAGTGAGTGGTTCAATTTTCCTTAGATCCACTATGAACACCAAAAGAAAGAAGAAAATGTGGCACTTAAATTATGACTTTCACCCCCCTAGAATGTATTATAACTTAATTTGCAACCCCCCCAGGAAATTATAATGAAGAAATTTTGCAATTTTTACAAGTGACAAGCTCAAATCAACCATTTATAACACACGGTGATTTTTACAATTTTCATAAAAAATAGCTATCCAAAACTAAACCTAGAGGTTACAAATAGATTCCTTGCAATTTTTTGAGCAATTTAAAAAAAAAATTGCTAAATTTTGACTTCGTTTGCAAAAGTTATGCCAAGAACAAGCAATAAATGCACTTGTACCTTCAAGCTGAAAAAATTGGAAAAAAATGTCAAAAACTAGAAAAATAACCTACACCACTGTGAAGTTCATCAAACTAGCTTTTTGACGATATCTCGTTTACAAAATTCCAACTTTGTGGTGAAAAGTTATGCAAAATTAAAAAAAAGGCCTATATTAGGCACCTCATCGCTAAAGAGGAGCAAAAAATTATCACTATCTGGGTGCAAAAATTAAGCCCTTGGGGACTAGCCATTGGTCACCCACGTGACCAGGTTTTCTGGCGCAGAAAAATCTTGATAGTTAATTAACCGCTAGGGGCTATCCTTCTATTGGTCACATGCAACAATTTTTGGCTAACATCTACCCTTCTCCTTGGCAGTTTGGCTAGCATCAGTGATTGAGGTTGTTTCTGACGGTTAGCAGTTTACACTACTAGTAGTTTGAAGTTCACCGCCCTCCTAGTAGTTATTAACCCACCTGGTTGTGGTTAAGGCGAGCTCGATGGATTTTAAAGTCCGCAGAATTTAATAAAGTATGCGGTATTTTAAAATAAACCATCCCAATATTTATAAACAACGCTTAAAGCGCTTTAAATATTTTGAATTTTTTTTAACAAAAATTAAAAAAACTGCCAAAAAAGTAATTTATCAATTTTTTTTTTTATAAAATATTTTCACCATACCTACGCAGGCTGGGGGCCCGTACGACTCGTCAACAATTTTTTTTTTTCCCAGAAACAATTTTCACCAAATATGGGAAAATTATATATCAAAAAACTCAGAAACGGCCACCTGGATGCAATGGAAGGCTTATTTTTTTCCCAAAATGCTCCTGTAAAAATTTGTTCACCAGGTCTGAGTTCCAAACCCTTCTTTGCCAAAGTTGCAAATGGTGATGAAATTGAGTGAAACAAAAGCCAAATATGACTTTTTCTAGCCTCCTGGATGCAATGGAACGACCTAAAATACTACCACTATAGCAAACAGTGTTGCAATCACCAGATCTCACCAAAAAGCATACATGCAATATAGGATACAAGAAACTCAAATCATAATAGAAATTGATGGAAACTCTCTAATAAAGAAATGGAAGGGGCTTGCCAGATTCAAAGCTCTGATACCATGTTGAAGTGATCAACCCAAGATCTTCAATCTACAACACCAAATAATCTATGCAAGAAATAGAGAGAAGCAACAATGGAAGATGCTATTCCACCTGTAGACATGTGAAATTGACATCATGCATATTCAATTAAATCATATTCACCCATCAATTAAATAAATTTAGTTTATTTGATTAATCTCCTAAAGTCTCTTCATTTAATTAAATCAAATGTACTTAATTAAATGGATGGTGTGTCAATTTCCTCCCTTTTGATTTAAATAAATCCAATCATGTAAGTCAAAAGTAAAAATAACCTAACATCATCTTAGTTAATCAAATCCATGATTAATGCTAATCCTAATCACCCATCACATCCTCTAGCTTTTCCCACTTGCACAAATAAATCAATTTATTGATTTATTAATTCTGCATTTTCTCTCAACATGGCATAAAAAGGGAATATTCTCCAAGTTTTAAATCTCCCTCCAAGTTGACATGTACATCCAACAAGGCATTTATAAGCTCTTATATGTCTCTTGCATAGGTCAAACTTAGCATTTAACTCATCTTGTCATCAAATTCAAATTTCAAATCTCCCCCTCTTTGGCACATTGACCAAAATGTGCTCATTCTTCATCCTATCACAAGTTGAAGAGTGGCTCCTTCTTATTGGCTAAATCTTTATCCCACATTGCTCTCTTTTGGGCACTCTTTCAACTTGAGATTCTATAAATAGAAGGCTCATTCTTCATCTTAGCATCCACAATCTTCATGTAAAGTTACTCTCTTCAATTGAGAACTAATTTTTTCCACTTGACTCCATCTTCAAAGAATTTTATCATTGATCTTGTTAAGGGTTGTGAAAGGGTCACTTTTCACAAGTGACACCAATCTACTATGGAATAGGAAAAGGAATAAGGAAAATCAAGGGGAGAGATTTTATTTGCACAAGGAACTAGCAAAATCAAAGCGTAGGAAACAATCTTTGGAAAATTCTTGAGTTGAAAGTGGGCATTTAAACTTGAAAAATCATTTTTAAATGCTTATTATAATAGCCTAGAGCCTCCATTTACTACTTTAATTTTCTATTTTAACCCAACTAGATCATTGTTTTTTTCCAAATTTGGATTAAAATTGAACATTGAAAATTCACTAGAATTTGGGTTTTGAGGTCTAAAATCAAACAATTAATCACACTTCAAAGTTGGTGCTTAAAAAGGAATTCATTTCTACTTTGAAGTTAAAATGAACAAGTAATTTCATGTTTTTGTAATCTTTTTCTCAATGTAATTTCACTTTAAAAGACGTATGTGCTTCTCTCATGCTTCATGGAAATCTTGAGAATCAAAAGTTTTTTTGATGACATTAAGTTGCATAAAAGATTGCCTCCACATTTTCAATTTGGGTTATTAAAATTGAACAAAGCTTGCGAGTGTGAGTTAGGGATATCGTGTGTGTTCTCCCTTTGTTTCTAAACAAAGGTTGATCGAACTATGGATGTGCTTGCTCATTGTTGTTTACCTTTAGAGGGGCCTACCTAAGAGACACATCCGAAAGGAAAACTCGAAGGTGACTCCAACCGGTTTTTCATTCAGGCTGGTATATAAATGGATAAGACTAAACTATCAAGTCCTCATGGTATGTAGGCCTTAGCCATACAATGTCTTTCAGAATGGAGTACTACCGTAAAATGTATAAGTGCCCCTAGTAGGATTGATTAAAGCCTTTAGTGGCTTGCTGGATGCTCACAAGGTGCCATATCCCTGATGTCCCATCATTAAGAACTTTGTTTGTAGTAGAGAACCAATCCATCCAATGAGTTTATCAAATTGGTGCATTGGAACCTAGATTCCAAGAAGTTACTTGCCATGTTCAATCTTGGTTAAAATATAGAGGTTAAGACTTCATTCTTAACATACCTTTATATTTTTTCCTTGGTTGCATGTAAAATCATTTCTTCTACTACAAATGGCATGAGGCAAGCCCACCAAGAAACACATACCAATTAAGCTAGGATGTTATATTTCTTGTTAGTCAATTCAAAAACACAGTGCTTGGATTCAAAACATTGAGACAAACATTAAACGAATCATTAGAATTTCAAACCCTTTGGAAGAAATAAATACCTTTGACAATTCCATGTGTTATTGCTTGTCCCTAGGGGTTCTTATCCCTAGAAGGATTCTAAACACTAAAACCTACATCTCAATTTGTTCATTCGAAAGTCAACAATAGGAAACTATGCTCTTGAAACCTTGATTTTCACATAATGGACATTGTGGAATGAAAATGGAATTAAGACATAGACATTCAGTTTGAAAACTAAGCAAGAAGTGTGTTTGTGGTAAAAGTAATTCATTAACCAAGATTAACTCAAATTTAACCCCACACATGTGCTTATTTATCTTTTTATCATCTTTCAAGCAAACATTGGTCTTTTGGTTTGAACTACTCTTAGAGAAAAGCACATTCTTCAATATCTTGGCCTAGTAAACAAAGTCTCTTTAAGTCTCTTAGGATCAAAATCAAAACTTTCATCCATCTTCTAAACATCAAATCAAATTCACCTATTGGAAATCTTGAAAAAATCCCTCATGCTAAACTTTGGGCAAATCATTTGAACCAAATCAAGATCCATTTTGTTTGATTAAATATATGTACATGAATCCTTCTCCACATATTTAGTCAAATTATCAATCCTTGTGAACAAGTCTATCCCTTGATAAGCATCCAACATATTTGGATTTAGGAGTTCATTATCAATATCATCTTGTTTGGATAGGAGTGTTTAGATGAATCCTTCTTCTCACACCTAGACAAATTAGCATCTTATGAATGATTTAATGCTAGGAAAACATCCAACCTCTTAGAGTTTAAGAGTTCACCATCCAAATCAAATCAAACCAATCCCAAATCAAATCAAAACATCAATCCAAGTCCTAAACTTTAGTATCCTCTTCAAGGTTTCCTAAGAGTTCCAATCATTCACCAATCATCCATATTTCATATCTTATCACCATCATTTTGATCCTTAAAATATTAGACTTTCTTTTTTGTACCTAGAGTTTAGATCAATCCAAAGAATTAGAGGTTCACCTCCCACATTCTTGAAAATTGATCCTTACTTTATGGTCCAAACTAGACCTCAACACAAGAAAAACATGGAATATAAACTTGATCCATACATCATGAGCAGTCTAAACCAACCAAACTCTCAAAGCCTTACAATGTTGATTGATTATCAAAACTCATATTTATACAATCCATACATGGGATCATTATCTCCTACAAACCTCAATGGTACAACAAATGTGAGTATGCCTAGTAAAAAGTTTGGAACACTTTTCCTGATGGTAGATTTAAATCCAAGTCCAAACCTACAAATCTATCAACCAAACAATCAAGGCATGAGTCTTCAAATGAACAACATCATCCCATCAAATTTGAACATGCCAAATGTGAATGTACCAAGTACAACTTTACAAAACATGAAATTTTGAATCCAAACTCGGTAAACTATGGGATGGATATGTTTGCAAATCATACGAATATTGTTCAAAGTCCATAAAAGATGTTAACAACTCCAAGTCAAGGTAACACCATGCAAAATCAAAGTTACATAAATCAAGGCAATGTGATTCCCAACATCAACAATTTTCAATTTCAACCTATAATGCCAAATCTAAACATCATCCCAAGTCAAAAAAATTCCAAAATCAATTTTTCCATGATCCCATGCAAACACCACAAGTGTACATCCCAAATCTGCTTGAACAAAAGCCAAATCAAGAGAGTCAAATTCAAAATCAAGATCAAATTTTACTAGAACAACTTGCTTCACATGCTAAGCTAATTAAATTATTGAGCCAGGAGATATCTTGACTCCAAAATCAGTACACTCTTCCTTTGGTTGAACCATGCCATCAAAGCGTTGAGTTGTGTCCACAACCACATCAAGAACAATATCTCCAATGTCAAGAAGTTAGATGTCAATATCGACCACATCAACAAATTCAACCCCCACATCTCAAAGATAAATCACCACATCTCGAAGACCAATCACCACATCTCCAAAATTAGTCACCAAAAGGTAAAATCTCACAAGGTAACAAATGGAAATACACACTACTTGGGGGACCCATTGAATTGATAATGCAATAGTTGACACAATAAAATCTCATTAAACTCCCTATTTATGAGGATTATCAAGAGCCCTTAGTTAAACCACCAAGGTATAATGAGAAGTACTTTTATGGCTTCCACAAAACAAAGGGACACACAACATTAGATTGTATTTGACTCAAAAATATCATCCAAGACCTTATTGGTCAAAAGATAATCACTATTGGGGACAATGAACAAGATCTATCCATCAACGAACACCTTGAAGATGTTTCCACCTTATCCAACGATCAAATTAACATACAAGAGTCACTTTTCAATCATGATCAAAATCCACCAACAATACCCAATAATGATCCAATTCAAGAAATTTCAACATCATTTGACCCTATGGTTGAAGACATTGATAATCTCTTTGCCACAATTGTTGAAAATAATGTTCAAGATCTCTCCATTAATGAGCACATCAAAGATATTTCTACGGTCCCATCTGATGATCAACTCACCATACATCAAGAGCCACTTTTTAGTGATCTATTTCAAGGGGTGTTAGGATTATCTGATCCTATTGACATAATGTATGAATCATCGACCAATGATCATGTTGAAAATGTATTTACATCATCCAATGAGTTAGAGGACATATCTTAAGAATCAAGATCAACATCTTTCAGCAAAGTCTAGCAATGTCCCTTTCCAAAACATATTGACATCCTTTCACCTCATGGTTACAGATACTGAAGGAATCCTTAACTCAACACTTGATCCAAATCCACTCAAATATCAAGAGGATATTTAACCACTTCCCATGCCTAATGAAGATATCCAAGAATCCTTTATAAGCAGTCCATCCTTCGAAACTGACCCATGTCAAGAAACTGATCCAAAGTGTGTCAAAAGCAATCCCAAAATAAATCAAGATCAAGAATTTGTATCTCCAAGATACTATAATGATCTAATGGACACTCTCCTATCTATACAAGATGTCACAAATGATGGTCATATCCATATAACACATACTCCTCCATCTACCCATGAGGTGCTTTCTTTGGATGGACACGTAGATGATCTTCATTGAGAACATGATTCCTTTATTCTTGATATTATTACACAAAAAGAGCAGGTTATCAATTCCTACAGTCAAACTGAATTATCAACAAAAGGACTAGATATATCCCAAATTCATACTGAGGACATCATATATGAAGATATCCAACATTATACACTCAAGGAAACAGGTCAAACAGACCAAAATATTCTAGAGTCAACAAAGGAACAAAGTGAAATAACATCATCTACAGTGATCATTGACCGGAGAATGCATTCTAAACAAGAGCTCTTAGAACAAGTAGAATCAAAGCATGAAGTTTCTACTACACCTACTAAGGAAATCATATATGAAGATATCCAACATTATACACTCAGGGAAACAGGTCAAACAGAACAAAATATTCTAGAGTCAGCAAAGGAACAAAGTGAAATAACATCATCTACAGTGATCATTGACCGGAGAATGCATTCTAAACAAGAGCTCTTAGAACAAGTAGAATCAAAGCATGAAGTTTCTACTACACCATGTAGGGGGCAACTATGTCTCAAGAAAATGTCAACATAGGGAGCACGAAGAGTCCTTATGATGAAACTCGTGTCAATACTACAACTAGCCACGTCATGAATCTCCATCCACCCATCACCCCATTCACGAATTGGGACCAACATCAGAAGAAAGATTTGAATCAAACCACAAAGAACATTATCAAAGAAAAAGAAGCTAAGAAGCATATCAGATAAATCAAATACAAATGGATACCAAAGAATACAAAGAAAGATTATCTCTATCAAACTCCATTAGTCAAAGAAACTATGGGGAAAAATAAAAAAGGGAAAAGTATCCATCAAAGATGTCCACAAAAGGAAAAGAAGGCTTCTCAAGCGACGTAGAAAGTGAATCAAGCAGTTGGTCCTAATTTCATGCACACTTTCGTATCCACCCATCATTGCTCATCTTCCCAAGTTTGGAAAGTCAAAGGTTCCAAACTATCAACCAATCCATCTTTTATTCCTAAACACACTACATCCATGCCTCCATGCATGATATCCAACTCTCACATTTTCCATGTGTTAGCAACAACTCTTCATCATAAGGATTTAGAAGGAACTCTATCATGATGTGCACACAAAGATAAAGTCAACTCTAGTATCAATGAAGCAGATCACGAATCTCAAAAGTTGTATTCAAGTGCACGTATCTTGGTAAAACAACTTCTTTAGGTAGGATATCGATGGCACATTATGACAGAAGCATCTACATCAACACCACAAGATGGTTCGACATGAGCTTAAAATATTTCAAAAAAATCCAAAAAATATAAAAATATAAAAATCCAAAAAAATCAGAAAAAAGATTGAGAACAGTAAAGAAAAAAATCATCCTCTCTAGAGTGAAAACCGCATGGGTGGAACTTTGGACAAGTACCATGATGAAAACCTAGAAAATAGGCATCATGTGTAGAATTGAGCATCTGTGTATGCCAATTTAGGAGGAAGCATTTTATCCCATCCATAATAAAGCCAACATTCCATCCATCTCAGCCATTGTAGACACGTGAAACTGACATCATTCATATTTAACTAATCATATTCGCTTGTCAATTAAATAAACCAAGGTATTTAAATTGAATAAATTAACTTTATTTAATTTAAGCCTATCATCATCCTTTTAATTAAATAAATCAAACTTTTATTTAATTAAATCTGAAATCACCTTTCAACTCCCTTTGATTTATTTTCAATCCCTAAATCTAAGTCAAATGGGTCAAAGCATCTAATCATCATCTTAACTAAGCTAATCCTAATTAATCTAATCCAACCACCAATCACATCCTTTATATTTTCCCACTTGCACCAATAAATCGTTTTAATTCATTTATAAATCCTCATTTTCCATCAACTTGGCATAAAAATGGAATATTCTCCAAGTTTGAATTTGAAAAGCAAGTTGACATGTACATCCAACATGGCAATAACTTCTTTCTTACATGTCCCCCACTCAACATTTAACTCTCAATTTCAAATCTCCCCCTCTTTGGCACATTGACCAAAATGTGCTCATTCCTCAACCTCTCACAAGTTGACAAGTGGCCTCTTCTCATTGGTGGATTTTTAGTCCCACATCCTCCATGTTTGGAATTCTTTTATCCTTCTTTTCCATAAATAGAGATCATATCCATTGATTTAATCCTCCACAATCTTAGTATTTCATCTACAATATCATGCAAGGTCACTCTCTTCAATTGAGAATAGATTTTGTCTACCTGATATCATCTTGAAAGCAGTTTCATATCAGCATATCATGGAGTTTAGCAAGGATTGGGAAAGTGCTTCTTTCCATAGAAGCTCACCAATCCAATATGAGATATGATTTACTTCATGTTTTGGTATAGATGTTTTAGTTATCTTGTTATTGTATTTCATTTTAAAAGCATGTTAGATTATCTCATATGGATGTTAAAAATTTTCTTTGTTTTAACAACTAACCATGCTAATGTGTGTGTTAGATTATAAGCCATTTGCAGATTTTAATGTCCACATAATGGCACTAGAAGGAGGGCTATTTTTGATGCTTTCTAAAGTGTGTGATGCTTTGTCACTGTTATTTTTTATTTTACTTTAGTTTCTGAACCAACATTCTTTGTTGTTTAGGCATTACTTTGAAAAAGTTTATGGTTAAACATTGTGCTCCTCTTCCACTCCAAAATTTGTGAGTAATTTGTCTATGCTTTCACGTTTGTGGTCATGCCATTGAGCAAATAAATCATACCTTGTGAACGATTGAATATATCTCAGGCATATTTATTATTTATTATTTTTTATTCAGCTTTGTTCATACTGATTGCATTCACTACTAATTTCATTTGCTACACAGTTTCTAAAATTCTCCTACAGTAAAATCTATTTTATGGTTATGTAGATTACTCTCCATTAAAAAGTTCTAGGTATATTTAGTGGAGGACAGAATCATTCATTTGGATGACTCACATTGCACATTTAGGGAGCTCTATTCTCTTTATATATATATTATATATGTAAAGCATACCATGTGGTTTTTGATAGCTCCATTTGATCATTCAGAGCCTTAGCCATCCATTAATAGCACACGTATAACCTCTATACTTTTAGATTAAAAATTTTCTCGTGAATCAACACAGTTTCATTCAATGTCTTAATTTTTAAATATTTTGATAGCATAGTATCATTTTCAGTCTTAAAACTTTGACAGTGGGGTATGTATGATCAAATTCCATCTTCTTTTAGAGTCTGAATTGTTGCAGTGGTGGTCACCATGTTTGTTTACTTTATTCTCACATTTTTCTGTTAAATACAAGTGGGTCAATAGGAAAATCCTATCCCTAACAGATGATCTTTTATTCAAATAGATATCCTTGAATTGAGCATTTACAACTACTTATTCGGCTGCTACAAGACTATTTTGCAATCAAGAGATTAAATTATCCATATTGTCCCTTAAGAAACACTCTACCTATCTGGCATTGGAGAAGAATTGCAGGACAAAGTGGAGTGAATGGTAGACATATAGTTTACGCCGTTGATGACAGTGAGCACGCTGTCCAAAACACAGACCATTCAATCATGATTTGAAAGGGTATGTCATACATTTTTGTTCAAGGATAATCAAGTAGTGTGCATGTTGTGCATAGGTTATAGAGCTTAGCTTTATGCTAGCTAATAGCATCAACTTGAAAGTTTCTAAAGCATTTATTTTAAATCCATTTTGTGCATATCCTGCAGTCTTTTTATTCCCTACGACCTCATTGTTGTGAGCCATTTTATCAAGCAGTTCATGTGCCTCCTCTATGATTTCATTGCCATACAGGCTGGGAGGATGCTTGTCAAAATATTGTTGAATATGACTTTACACTTTCCAATTTCATTTTCTTGAAAGTTGTTGTTCCTCTTCAATAGATCAACTGCAAAACATTGCATGCATGAGACACATCTCTTTGGGTCATTATGCTAAATGGTTCATGTGTCTCATCTATGTCTCTGCATCTTGCATGCAGATCTATAGGAAGAGAGAGGATGCTGGAACGGTTAGGAAGTTTGGTTCTACACTTGTCAATGGATTTTTCTTGAAAAATAAGAAATGCATTCTGTGAAATATTTTGTCAAATAGCTTGTCCATACCTTGCTGCCCATAAATCCTTGATTCCTTCATTGTATGGCTGCAAGAATGAAACCTGTGAGAGAGGCGGTTGCTGTCTTTTTCTCATTGAATATGGTTGTTTCTCATTGATATGTCCTTTCTCTGTATTTAACTTCATTGTCTTCATTCAGTGACTAGCTGCATAGAAAGGGTGGATATTAGATTGATTAAGCAGTAGATTAAATCATTGGACTAGCTACTCATTAATATTATGACATTAGATGGTTGAGAAGGTATGCTTCTTAAATCGGTCTGCAAATTTATCTGGCAAAATGTGTGTTTCAAAGTCCGAGGTTTGCGCATTTATCTCCCAGTTGATATCTAAGGTAATGGATATTTCTTGTTTATGCACATCAATCTAATTTAGGTGTATTAAAAAAAACAAGATTCCTCACTACGGCTGTAGATGTAGAGGTAATTTAAAGGCTAACAAACCTCTTTGTCAAATCAAATGATAACAAAAATTGTTTGTTGTGATACGCAGGTAAGCAATTATGAGGGAGACCGACCCTATGCATTTTTTATTCTCAAAGGTGGGAAGCTTGTTGAATCTTAATTTTCATTTACTTTGGGGCTTGTATTTCAATAAAGCGCAACATTTACTTTTAACCTGTATCTCATTTATGGTAGTGTCATGTCTCCTTTTAAATATGCAATAATATTGACTTATATGTTGTGCCTGGTCTTCAAATACACAACCACCACATTTATTGCTTATTAAATCCCATCTTATCACTTTAGAAATTTGATAGGGAGTCATTACGTTTGCAAAAAAATCTCCTAACATTGGTTGCACACAAAATTTGCTCATACATCTTGCTAATGGAAGGGGCTTCATTTAATACTGACAGAGGAAGGCACTGGCTAGGGCCATATATCTAATATATTTTCAAATAGTTTAAATTTATAGATCTAACCAAATTACTAGTTGATGTGTTCGCTCCATTGTTTTAAGTTGTCAATCCTTTTGGAAATGCATTAAGTTTTGCAGGTCATTAAAATATTGCATCAAATATTGGGAAAAGTGCACTAATTACTGTTGAGTTTTGTGCTTCGTCTTGTGATTTGAGCTTACATTTTGGAGCACAATACAATTTGGAGTTTGTCTATACCGATTCTTGTGCTTCTACTACTGATTTTTATACTTTGTAGCTAAATCAATAACTTGCATTTTGGGTGATTTTTGCAATTCTATTAATTACACCATCTTTACGTTTAGAGTGATGATTTTTCTTCTAATAACTTAAAAGCTATGCAGGCGTGACATCATCTATGAGGGAAGCTTCTTTCATATACTCTCATTAAAGCTTTACATAAATCTATGGTTACTAGCTTGGTATCTTTTGATGAATTTGCATGACAAGTATGACCTTTTGTGATGATGCATGCTTCATTGATCTCTTGAAATAAAACTTATTTTTCTCATTTTGTAGGAAGGAAAGAGAAAGGATTTTGTTCGCACAAGGGATTTGCAACATTGAAAGATAAGAGGTGATCTTGGAAGAACCTTGGAGTCGAAGAATCAGACATTGAAACTTCAAACTCAAAAGTGTTTTTTAATGCTTGTAGATTCCGTCTTATGCCTTAATTTTTTGTTTTAGGCTAACTCATTTGGTTTTGGCTTTAAAATAAACATTTCAAAATGCTTGGAGATTTTGTCGTATGCTTTAATTTTTTGGTTTAGGCTAACTCATCTTTGGTTTTGGGCTTTAAAACGAACACTTCAAAAGCTTTCAATTTTCATTGCAAAGGAGTTAAAATGAACTTTAGGAAAATTGACTAAATTTTGTTTGAGGTTAACAAATTGAACAAGGAAAATATCATATCTCATTTTGGTGCTTTAAAACAAATCAAAATCATTGCTTTTTGTATTTAAAATTAACAAGTGTAACTTTTTTTTCGTGATTTCTTACTTAAACTAACATCATTGAAAAGGGCGCATGCACTTCTCTCACGCTTTATAGCGATCTTGAGAATCAAAAGGCCTTTTTTGTGATCTTAGGTTGAGATAAAGTAATCACCTCCACACTTCATTTTGGGTTTAAAAATTGAACAAAACACTTTGCGAGTGTGAGTAAACCTATTGCATGGGTTCTCCCTTTCTTTCTAAATGAAGGTTGATCGAACTATGAATATGTTTGCTCGCTTTTTTCTATGTTAGAGGGCCTTCCTTGGGGAAAAATTACTCACCCAAGGGAATGACTCAACCGGTAACACTCTAAAGCCAAGAGTATTTCCAACTAGGATATAAATGTGGTTATTGGAGTAAATGCCAGTATCATGCAGTTGGCTCCGACGAGATGGATATGAAAAGGGACTCTCATTGTATGGGTCAATCTCCATGAATGGAAAGTCTGAACTAAAAACCTTGTTTGTAGTAGCCAACCAGTCCATCCAACGAGTTTATCAAAGTGGTGCATTGGAACTTAGATTCCAAGAAGTTACTTGCCATGTTTGATCTTGGTTAAAGTATAGAGGTCAAGACTTCATTCTTAACATACCTTTATACTCTCTCCTTGGTTACATGTAAAATCATCTCTTCTACTATGAAGGGCATGAGGCAAGCCCAATAAGAAAAATGTACCAGTTGAGCTAGGATGTTATATTGCTTGTGAGTCTGTTTGAAAACACAGTGCTTGTATCCAAAACATTGAAACCAACATTCAACAAATCATCAAAATTTCAAACCCTTTGGGAGGAAGAAATACCTTTGAAAATTCCACGTGTTACTGCTTGTCCCTAGTGGTTATTATCCCTGGAAGGCTTCTAAACACTGAGACCTACATCTCGATTTGTTCATTCAAAAGTCAACAATAGGAAACTATGCTCTTGAAACCTTTATTTTCACATAATGGACCTTGTGAAGTGAAAAGGAATTGAGACATAGACATTCAGTTTGAAAACTAAGCAAGAAGAGTGTTTGTTGTAAAAATAATCCATTAAGCAAAGATTAAATCAATTGGACCCCACACATGTGCTTGCCATCTATTGGTCATATGGTTTTTATGCAAACATTGGTCTTTTGATTATGAATTACTCTTAGAGAAAGGCATTTTCTTCACTGTCTTGGTCTCGTAAACAAGTCCTTCCTAGGTTCATTTAGGATCAAATCAATCAATTCATCCAAATTCCAAACATATATCAAAATTCATCCCACAAACAACTTTAGAGCTTTGGAAACATTATTCTAGACTTGGGTAAATTAGAAAAATCAAAATTACCTTGGTTGGTTAGAAGTATGGGAATGCATCCTTTCTCATACCTCTAGTTAAATTAGCACCAGAATTTGAACAAGTTCATCATAAGATAACATCTAACATCTTAGGGTTTAAAATTTTATTATCCAAATCAAACAATCAAAATCAAACCCTAAGTCTAGCATTGATCCAAAGTCCCTAAATGTTCAACACTCATATCATTTACCCATTTCATCCTTCATCTCGTCATTGATCCTAAAAACCTTAGAGGTCACTTTTGCAACAAGGTCAAAACACAAGAGGAAAATGGAATATAAACTTGATCCATACATCATGAGTAATCCAAGTCAACTAAGCTATCAAAGCCTTACAATGTCAATTGAATATCAACACTCACATCTATACAAACCGTACATGGGATCATTACCTTCTACAAATGTCAATAGTACAACAAATGTTAGTATGCCCAAATCAAAGTTTGGGACACCTTTCCTGATGGTAGATTTAAATCCAAGTCCAAACTTATAGATCCACCAACCGAACAATCAATGCATGAGCCTTCAAATGAACAATGTCATCCCACCAAATCCCTACACGCCAAATGAGAATGTACCAAGTACAACTTTACCAAACATGAATTTTTTGAGTCCAAACTTGGTAAAATTTGGGATAAATATGTTTGTGAATCACTCAAATGTTGGTCAAAGTCCAAACACAATAATAATGACTCCATATATTGATCCAAGTCAAGGTAACACCAAGTTTTGCGAGACCAAATTGCTTCACTTGAAAAACTAACTGAAGCCTTGAAACAATAGACATTTTTACTCCAAAATCAATGTACTCTACCATTGATTGAACCATATCATCAAAGCATTGAGTTATGTCCACAATCGCATCAAGAACAATATCTCCAATGTCAAGAAGTTGGATATCAAGATCAACAACATCAACAACAAACCCAATCACCACGTCTCGAGGATCAATCACCACATTTCAAAGATCACTCACCACATTTCCAAAAACAATCACCACAAGGTCAATTTAAAGTACAAGTCTCACAGGGTAATAAGCAAAAATACACACCACTTGGGAGACTAATCGAATCAGTCCTGCAACAGTTGGTACAAGAAAATCTCATCAAAATCCCCATTTACGTGAACTATAAAGAACTAGACATAAAACCACCAGGGTATAATGAGAAGCACCTTTGTGATTATCATACAATAAAGGGACACATAACATCAAATTGTGTTCGGCTCAAAAAATTCATCAAGACATGATTGATCAAAAGATAATCACTATTGGGAACAATTATAGCATTTGCAATCTCTCCACCACAACTGTTGAGAACAAGGATCAAGATCAATCCATCACTGAGCACCTTGAAGCTATTTCTACTTCATCCAATGATCAAATCAACATATGTCAAGAGTCACATTTCAATCATGATCAAATTCCACCAACCAACAATGATCTGATCAAAGAAATGCCAACATTACTTGACCCTATGGTTCAAGACATTGGAAATCCCTCCACCATAATTGTTGAAAACAATGATCAAGATCTATCCATCAATAAAGATGTTTTCGCATCATCCAACGATGCATTGACCAATGATCATGTTGAAAATTTCTCTACATCGCCTTATGAGTTAGAGGACATATCTCAAGAATTTATTCCAAAGCATGATCAAAATCTCTCACCAAGGTCTAGCAGTGGTCCTTTCAAAGACATGTTGAACCCCTTTGACCTCATGGTTACAGATGCTAAGAGAATCCTCAACTCGACACTTGATCTAAGTCCACTCAAAGATCAAGAGAATATTGAGCCATTTCCCATTCCTAATAAAGATATCCAAGGATCCTTTGAAACTGACCCATGTCAAGAACTTGATCCAAAGCATGACAAATGGAAGTTCAAAATTAATCAAGATCAAGAATTTGTATCTCTAAGATATTACAATGATGTAAGGGACACTCTCCTATCTATACAAGATGTCGCAAATGATGATCATATCCCCATAACACATACTACTCCATCTACCCATGAGATGCTTTTCATGGATGGACACATAGATGATCTTCATTCAAAACATGATTCCTTTACTCCTAACATTATAACACAAAAAGAGTAGATTATTGATACCTATAGTCAACCTAAGTTATCAACATCAGGATCAGATATATCCCAAATTGAGACTGAGGACATCATGTATGAGGATATCCAACATTATCCACTTAAGGAAACAAGTCAGACAAAATAGGATATTCCAGAGTCAGTAGTGCAACAAATTGAAATAACATCATCTGCAGTGGTCATTTATCAAAGAATGCATTCTAAACAAGAGCTCTCAGAACAATCAAAATCAAAGCATGAAGGTACTACTTAGACAATACTAGAGGCAACTTTGTCTCAAGAAAACCTCAACATAGGGAGCATGAAGAGTCCTTATGATGAAACAGATGCCAATGCTGCAACTAGCCATGTCATGAATCTTCATCCACCCATCACCCCATCCATGAATTGGGACCAATGTCAAAATAAAGAATTGAATCAAAGTACAAAGAACATTGTCAAAGAAAAAGAAGCTGGAAAGCATAATAGATAAATCAAATACAAATGGATACAAAAAAATACAAAGAAAGATCATCCCTATCAAATTCCATCAATCAAAGAAACTATGGGTAAAAATAAAAAAGGGAAAAGTATCCATCAAAGATGTCCACAAAAGAAAAAGCAGGCTTTTCAAGTGATGTACAAAGTGTATCAAGCAGTTGGTTCTAATTCCAAGCACACTTTCGTATCCACCCATCATTGCTCATCTACCCAAGTTTGGAGAATCAAAGGTTCCAAACTGTCAAACAATCCATCTTTTATCCCTAAACACACTCCATCCATGCCTCCACACATGATATCCAATTCTCAAATTGACCATGTATTAGCAATGACCCTTCACCATAAGGATTCTGAAGGAACTCTATCACGATGTGCACAGAAAGACAAAGTTAACACCAATATCAATGAAGCAAATCAAAAATATCAAAATTTGTATTTAAGTGCACGTATCTTGGCAAAGTAGCTTCTTCAAGTGGGATATCGATGGCACATTATGACAGGGGCATCTACATCAACAACACCTTGTGATTTAGCATGAGCTTAAAATCTTTTGAAAAAATAAAATAAAAATGCAAAAAATATGAAAATCCAAAAAAATAGAAAAAGGATTGAAAATAGTAAAGATAAAAATTGTCCTCTAGTGAAAACTACTACGGTGGTGCTTTGGGTAGGTACCATGATGAAAACTTGGCAAAATGGCATCATGTGTAGAATCGAGCATCTATGTGCTCCACTTCAAGTGAAATCATCTTATCTCATCCATAATAAATCCAACATTCCATCCATCTTGACCATAATAAATCTAGTCATCCATGAGCCATTTATCCAATCCATCTTTATCCATCTGCATCCATAGTCCAAGTTATCTTGATCTTGACAAAGTTTGGTGCAGACTTTACACTTGCTTATGGTAAACGTCTTGACATGGGTCATGTTCATTGATCCTATCCTATCCAACATTATTTGAGACATGAAGCATTATCCAATGAAGCTTTCCTTCTTTCAAAAACCTTATCTTATTGCAAGATAATCCTTGGCATCCTTGGCGTACTTACCATATCCATCCATCCATACACCTATCTGAGCATCCACCCATGACATTCTGTACATTGCTAGACATTGGGGGCAGATATTTACATCTTGCTTCGTGAATAAGTCTTGATCTATATCCTCCAACTTATGTCGTGATCCAAACATTGGAAAACATGAAATCAAATTGGTTAAAGAATTTGTAAGAAAGAATCCAAATAACTAGCCCATGGCATATTTTGACAAGAAGATGTTCCTTATCAATCTTTATCTTTCATTGAACATCAATCTAAACAATCACTATCAGTCGCATCTAATGTATGCTTCAACGTCACATCAAATCATTCAAACAAATTTTGTTCCAAATCAACCTTCATCAATCATGATCAATAAAATCCAATCAAAAAATCATCATCTTAGGATATCCTTGTCTTGCTTAACACTATCCTTGCATTGTTGTGTATCCTCAACAATGTTATTATCATCAATCTATCATCACCTTGGGATATCCATCCCAATCCTTGTGTTGCTTAACACTATCCTTTCATTGTTGTGCATCCTCAACAATGTTATCATCATCAATCCTAATCAATAAAATCCTTGCATTATTGTGTATCCTCAACAATGTTATCATCATCATCAATCCATCGATTTGATCAGTCAATCTTAGCTTGGTCTTCAACAAAATCTCAAATAGAGAATTGATATTGTCATGCATGTCCATATCCAAATCGTCAAAATGATGCAAAAATCCAAAAACATCAAAAAATCCAAAAACATTCAAAACATATCAAAATCCAAAAAACACTCAAAAAGTAAGAAAATCATAAAAAACATGGTATTTGAACTACATCGTCTCTTAGCTTAAATGTAGGCAAGGCTAATCTTTGATCAGCCCCCGAGACACAAAAATCCAAAAACATTCAAAAAACATCAAAATCCAAAAACATTCAAAAAATCCAAAACACTCAAAAAACAAAATCCAAAACATTCATAAAATCTCAGAAAACCCCAAAACATTTGAAAAATAAAAATTCAAAACATTTGTAAAATCTTGAAAATTACCAAAAACAACCTCAAAAGATTTCAAAACATCAAAAACATCCAAATATTTGAAAAAAATCCATCTGTCTCATCTTGCTTTCACTCAAAACAATCAGTCATCCATAATAAACTGATCATCACCTTCATCCTTTGGCAAAACAAACAAAAAAAACCATAGCATTTAGCAAAAGTAAACTTCAAATGCAAAATCAAAATTGAAACAACAAACCTTTAAACACAAAATAAAACTCTTGATCATTTGCAAACATGTCACTCGGCCTTATATCAACATCCTATCAATCAACTTATCAAACCATCTGCATCCTATATAATGCATGTCCTAGGATATATCGTTCTGACAATGGGCATCATTTTGGATATCACTTGCATTCTTATACTATCAAAATACATCCCTTTGGCTCAAGGTATGAAGAACATTGGCTTGTTTGAATACTTGATCTTTTCTTTTGATTTATGTTATAGCGCTCATTCCAAGGACCTCTCAATGATATCCAAACAAAGGATTTAGAGAGATAGGAATGGGGCAATGATCATTATCCTTTTTTCTGTTGTGCTTGTTGGATGCTCTTGTAATATAACTTGGAGAATACTTGCTTTGTTAGGTACGTCCTAGCAAGGTTTCCATATGTCAAGTGTGAACAAGAATACTCCTATCTTTTTGTTGAGTCAAAGTCCATCGCACTAGGTACAATGCCATCCTGGTTCTTTATACCTTGATGCATCATATCTATGTGTGTTATCAAACATAAGGTAAGTAGCCCTTTTAAAATCCCAATCCTTGATAAGCAAATAATCATCATCTATCATCATAAAATCTCAAAAAACCCCAAAACATTCAAAAAATTAGGAAATCAAAACATTTGAAAAATCTTGAAAATACCAAAAACAACCTCAAAACATTCCAAGTGTCAAAAACATCCAAATATTTGAAAAAATCCATGTTGTAATCCAATTTCTAAGCCAATCAAATTAAGCATGGCCAAGGCTGATTCATTATTAAGCAGAGGCATTACGGTATTCGGCGGGAGGCAGGTACGAGGTAGGTTAAAGAGCAGCAGGCGGCTGCAGGAATCGGAAACATAACCGTTTTGAAGCGTATGCAGTCGGCGACCTTTTGTGGTTTTAAAGCACCTTCGGCTTTACGTGAGCGCTTTTGAGGACAGGCAGAAGGCATTCCGCTAGCAGGATGGCTTCTGGCATTTTGAGGCATTTGTCTGTGGCGGTGTTTTGGACGCTCACCAAGCAAAAATTCCCTTTGGCTAAGAGGGTATGAAAGAGCATTGACTTGTTTTGGCTGTACTTGATCACTGGCACTAGCTCATTCAAATGGAAAACCTCTAGATGATATCAAATGAAGGATTTAGAGATAGGAATAGAGGGGAAATGATCATTATCTTTTTCTACATTTCTTGTTGGATGTTCTTGTAATATAGCAGTGAATACTTTTATTAGGTATGTCCTAGCGAGGGATTTTTGTATGTCAAGTATGAACAAAAAATATTCCCTATCGTTTACATTCGAGTCAAAGTCCATCGCCTTAAGTACAGCGCCATCCCTAGTTCTTTTTATACCTTGATGCATAAGCGCTTGTATTGTATTATCAAAAATAAGGTAAGTATCCCTTTTAAAGTCCCAATCCTTGATAAGCAAATCATCATCATCTATAATCATCATCATCTCTAATAAAGTCTTGTCAGATCATGGACTTGTTGGATCTTCTTGTCATCATCTCATTTATTCTTTCTTCTTTTCTACACTAACATCACATCATAATCAGTTAATCATCATTTCCCATCTTGCATCCACAAACCATTAGCATACATAAATCTCATAATCATAGCATATCACATCATCCATCTCATCCATCTCACATGTAGTACATCATCATTTTAAGTTGTTTAGGATAATATAGATTGGTTGTTCTAAGCATCCTAAAATAATCTCATTTGCATCATCATCATAACCATCCATATGTCCATCTTGAACCTCTTTATCACGAGATCAACCCTCAAATTGAATATTCTCACTCAATCTCTTGAGGGGGCAATGCACGAGTGTACTTTCCACTAGGGCATATGAAAAAATTAGAAATTTTTTGAATTATGATTGCGGTAAGTTTATTCTTTGAACCAACACAGCAATTACATTGCTTCAAAGAGGGGAAAATGTAGACACATGAAATTGATATCATGCATATTTAATTAAATCATATTCACCCATCAATTAAATAAATTTAGTTTATTTGATTGATCTCCTAAAGTCTCTTCATTTAATTAAATGGATGGTTTATCAATTTCCTCCCTTTTGATTTAAATAAATCCAAGCATCTAAGTCAAAAGTAAAAATCACCTAACATCATCTTAATTAATCAAATCCATGATTAATGCTAATCATAATCACCCATCACATCCTCTAGCTTTTCCCACTTGCACAAATAAATCAATTTATTGATTTATTAATTCTCCATTTTCTCTCAACATGGCATAAAAAGGGAATATTCTCCAAGTTTGAAATCTCCCTCCAAGTTCACATGTACATCCAACAAGGCATTTATGATCTCTTACATGTCTCTTACATATCTCTTGCAAAGGTCAAACTCAGCATTTAACTGATCTTGTCATCAAATTCAAATTTCAAATCTCCCCCTTTTTGGCACATTGACCAAAATGTGCTCATTCCTAAACCTATAACAAGTTGACAAGTGGATCCTTCCTATTTGTGGATCTTTAATCCCACATCCTCCATTTTTGGCATTCTTCCATCCTTCTTGGTTATAAATAGAGGCCTCCTCTATTGTATTACTCCTCCACAACTCATCCAATTTCAAGAATTTGCATCTTGTTTATCATATCACTTAGCATATTCAAGGAATTTTCACCATCATGCTTGTCAAGGGTTGGGAAAGGGCTTCTTCCATAGAAGCACCAATCCACTATAGGATAGGTTTGAGCATGCTTAGTCTCTTTGGTATTTTATCACTTTGTTTGTATTATTTACCATGATTCAATATCTCATATGGATGCTTGATTTCTTGTATTTAATTTGGCATTATTACTAATGTTCACCAAAGTTGAAGTATTTGTAGATTTAGCATCTACAGAAATGTACCAGTGTACTTTCCACTGGGGCACCACCAAACAAGGATTGCAATATGATACAATATGATCAATGCAATACTATACAATGCTATGCTATGCAAAATATGCTAGAGATGCCTTGCTTATAAAGGCAAGGATGAAAGATAGGATAAGAAAAGATCATGACAAGTGTCTTAATCCTATCACATGAGACAACAAACTCATAACTACCTAGGAAAGTGTAACTTCTAGATGAGACAACTAACGCTTATCTAGATAAGACAACTAATATCCTAAGTAAACTTAACATGTGAATTAAGTCCCATAAGTCCCTAGTATAGGAATAAACTAGGTACAAGACTTATTCACAACCAACATTTACTAGAGTAACAAGAATGAGATGCCCCAAGTAGCCAGGACCCACTAGAATTCCCAATGCTTGGAAATTAGCTTGCCTTGTGTTGTTGGTTCTTTTAATTGTTTGATCATTCTTGCCATTTTTCCTTACAAAATATCACAACTTGACAAAAGTAGCAAGAACAACCCATACCCATTTTGGAAGTGATAATATTGTTCCAAAATATCTTGGATGCCATAGTGGGTATGATGCAATCATTTTTAGGGGCATGATGTCACATTGGCCTACCCACAAGCTCTTGGTATTGCAGCCCTAGTAGCTATACTCACTCAACAGACTGTATTCATAGAGAGGTCTAAGGTCTACCCATACCCATATTTATTTTAATATGTACCTATCTATTATTATATTATTTGGACAAAAGAAACCTTTGAAGATGAAGGATAGGCTTCATATGGACCCCATTATTTTCTATCATATTATTTTGTTAATCTTTATCTTGTGTGAGGGTTAGCTTTGCTTCCATAACATACTGATTATTTTACTGATTATTTAACTTTTATGTAGATTTGAAATAGGGGACATTTTAAATAATTTTTGGGTTTATGATGAGAGAATAAAATTTAATACATAGAATATGCTTTCATAGAGGTTGTTAATTAAATTAGAACTTTGGGTAACATACCACTAAATTTAGATTCACTTCTTTAACTTTAGTTTGGGAAAACCCTTTTGAAAATTTATTCACCAACACCAACACAATCAGTGGTTTTTGTAATTTACCCCCCCAGCTACATCCCTACCTGTATCGGTTCCAGGACTAGCATACTCACTAGTAATTGAATCTCCTTAGACAAAAGTAGTAGAACATACATACATATATACATACATACATATATACAAACACACACACACACACACAAACACACACACACACACACACACACACACACACACACACACACACATTCTCCCTCATATATACAAACCAAAAAACACAACTTCTTTTACTTAGAAATTTAAAAAAATTAACTATAAAACTTTAACTACAAAAATCTTCATCGGTGGAACAAAATTTCTAATAGAATTGATCAATACACACAATACTATCTTAAAATATTCATCTAGATGAAAAGAAATTATTTAAAGAATATGCGTATTTAAATTTCTATATACATAAAGTTTCATAGTCCACTTACATTACTAGAACATTGCAAGAGGGAGGCTCTCGAATGCTATTTCTGCTTCTCTTAGTGAAATAGACAATACGTTCTGCACAGGGATATAGAATTTATTAATACACACAATATTATCTTAAAATATTCATCTAGATGAAAAAGCAATTATTTAAAGAATATGGGTATCTAAATTTATGCATACATAAGTTTCATAGGCCACTTACATTACCAGAACATTGCAAGAGGGAGGCTCTTGAATGTTTTTCCTACTGCTCTTAGTCAAATAGAGAATGTGTTCTACTCTTGAATGTTATTCCTGCTACTCTTAGCCAAATAGATCATGGAATGGTGCTTTCCACCTGACCTTAATGGGTCATTGAGCCACAAAGCTATCACCATTCCCTTGATCCAAGAAGATCACCAAAATCTTAGATAAGTCAGAAGGGTACACATAGGAAATCCACATAACTCAACCCTTTTTTTTCACTCACCCACAAGCATAGATAGACTCCATGCGAATACCCTGGTTTTAAAAAAAAAGGACAGAACCTCAGGTTCAAGTTTCAGACAAATATGGAAGCATAAGGTATACCCAATGTATCACCATCCATTGAGCCTCTTCCCCCCCATTCTACATGCAGTTCCTCCCATAAAATTCAGGAGGATGAAAGAAAAGGTAAGAAGACTTACTCCCTCTCCTAGTAGATCAGCTAACCTTTCCCCCTTTATACCAGTTTCCACACCTACCCTCCTCTCCCCACATAATAAACATGATAATCATCACATTATTTTACACTCCTCTCCCCACATAATATACATGATAATAATCACATTATTTTACAACATGGTATAAGGTAACTCTTGTCATGGTGATGATGTTTATCCATTGGCCATTTTCATACCTTTACATTTCCTGCACAATTTTAAAATTTAAATACCCCATGAAATAATTAACAAAAAATGGTATCTTCATAATTACATTATCAATTTGATAATAACCAAATTGGCATACCTCAAACTTGCATTTCATTGGTTTGGTACCATTTGGATGGTCATAATCTACTCTTTAAAATTAAAGTGCCTAATCCTTGGGATACACATTGTAAGAAAATTTATGATCCTAATTGGTGAAATGAATAAAACATATTTATTTGAATTCAACCTTAACCTAATATTCTAACAATTTATTCAAAAATTTAAACATCCAAATCACACTAATCTTTATCATTTACATATTTATACCTTGCATCTGATAGAGTTTATTCAATCTAACATGATATGAATAACTCACATATATAAAATTTAATAGAAATTAATAAATCTACCAATTTGAGTCATATTCCCTTGTTTATGAAAAGAAATTCACGAACAATTATAACATCCACTACACAAGGAATTTTATTAATAAAAATTCTTCTCGATGAATTTTAGGATGATGGATAATATTTAGGGTCACCATTTACCTATGCTTATAGGTTCACTTACCTTGGTAATGTATCAAGAGACAAATAATATTGGACCTTATGGTGATTAAAGTACAATTAACAATTTACCCAATGAAAATGATAATTAGAAGGATTGAAATACCTTTAAAATTCCATCCTTGAGGGTATGCAATCATAAGGAATGTATGAGGTATCTCCTCTATGATACAAGCGATAACTCTCCTCTATGATTCAAGGAATCATAATCTAATGGTACCATTTCATGTGTTATTACATCATCATACATGCTCTAGTTTGTAAGGGAAAACTCTAATGCCTTTCAATAGGATTCTACATATCATTACCAATCACTATGTAAGAACAATCACCTGCTATAATCTATTAGGTGCTAAATTTACCAATTAATTCCAAATTGATTTTATTTACCAAAAGCATCATTTAAATTTATAAAATTTCAATATTGTGCCAAATTCCTACTTAATTTTGAATTGTTATTGATTTAGTTCAAAATTTAGTTCACATTCAACTCACATGGTTTGTTCTACTAGTATCACCTATAATACCTCATGCTTCTAGTATTACAACATTCTAAATACTTTATCAATTGACTTGCTTAGTGATAATGATAGGCTTACTTAAGGTAGCATAAAAAGTGGTAATTGATGCACACAAGGTTGGTTCCTTACAAAAAATAACCCTTCCACTAGTACATATTAACTACTTGCATAATGAGGTAATAGAATTTGAAGTTATCTTACACAACTCCCAACATAATAATGCAATATGAATTCATTTATACTCAAGATGAGCCTAGAGTACTAATTTTTCTTCCTAAATTAAAAATGATATGGGATTTCAAAGACAAAATAATATAAAATAAAATAAATTACATCAATAACATGACTATATTTGTAAACTTTGAGGTTAAGTTGAAAATATAGCTTTTATTATTTACTCATGGCTTTTTTATATCATTATTATACTCAATCTAAATTATTTGGATTTATAGGCTATAGTCTTTGAACCAAGCTCACTAATGAACTTACGTGAAATGAGGTTTTCTTCTGAACATAGATCAAACATAGGATACATTTTGTTATAACTTAATTAAATCATGAATTGGAAGAGTTAGGTGAGAGATTCTTCATCCTGTGAGACATTACCCATGTTGTGGACATGCTTACACATAGTGACACAGGATAATCTTGTTGGCCCACATTTGGCATTGCATTAAAAGATTGATTTATCAACACCAGGTATAAATGGTAGATGCATGGATCATAGAGGAGGCAGTTAGTCCCTTGCCATAAATCTTGAGGGGAGCATTGACCATTTGTCAATAATCTCCCCCTCAACATTACCCGAGGGGATTCAAACTTGTGACCCAACACTTTGATACCAATTAGTGTCCCATGTTTATCGTTGCATCAAAAGATCAATCTATCAATGCTTAATACAAATGATAGAGACATGGATCGCATGGGAGGTTGTTAGTCCCTTGTCACAAATCTTGAGGGGAGCATTGACCATTTGCCAACAATATTTCATCTACATCTAAATTGCATTCAATATATATTGTTATGTAACCACACACATCATTCTTTTCTTTTCCTTTCTTGATTCATGATGGTACCAAATCTAGGTATAGCTTCCTACACCTCTATTTTATATGCTCATATTTATCATAATGGTAATAATGATAATCACCCTTACCATTATAATTCAAAATAATAGTGATGTTAGAATTATTTGTCTTACCTTTTCTATTATCTCTATTCTTTTTACAACAAATCTATTACTCTTTACCATACAATTTGTGCTTATAAGAAGGGTAGACCATATTATCTAAAATATAGTAATAAGATTGAGAAAGAACCTCACTAGTTTTTTTCATAAGGATAAGTCTCTTTAGGTGACTAAATAATTATCTATTTTATTAAGATCCACAATCCATGACATCCTTACCCCATTTTATTTTACAATTCCTAAATTTAATTGTTTAAGATTGGACACTTTGTCCATTCCCTTTCCCAAAAATAGTTCCACTATATTAACCTTTTCTCTTCATGAAAATAAGGTAAAGTAATTTGTAGTAATATTATGAAATCATCCTATTTAGAAATTAGTTGTTATTTTTATAATTTTAATTAACATGCCTTTGCACTAATATTTTCATCATAGGGTTGAATATCATTTTTTAGCAACTTTGAATAATCTCTTAGGTGGGCACTCATTTTACTCTCACTCTTATTTCTTAGGTTCTCTCTCCTATTTACCTTTAGGTTTTCAATTTGAAAACATGTAAACCTTGGTAGTGAAAGAAAGTAAGGTGCACTGAAATGCTCTACAATTGTTAAGTTAAGTGATACCATAAATAAAAAGATAGAATATGGTGGACTTACTTCAGGATCATAGTACACCATACTTTTAGGTCTTGGGGTCAAGATACCTCACATCCCACCCAATCTTATCTTCATCAACATTGATTCCAATCACCTTATCTTCCTCGATGTGAGCATCCAAGTTGGTGTGAGGGAAATCTTGCATCACCCAAAAAGATGCTTCTCCATCATGTCTCCCATGGTTTTGCTTTGCAGATATTTTACTTTCGGACACCCCTCGCTCCATCAAGAGCTCCAACTCTCTAAATCGTTTCTCTACTTTTTCTCAACCACCATTTTAGCAGGGTGAATTCTAAGGTGTGGAGGAAAATAAAATTTTATGGGAAGGTTCATGATGGAAAATAATCACATTGGTGAAAGAATCTGGTCACACCATTTATGGTTTGAAAGTTATTCAAGTTCCAAGCCGCTTTTGCTAAAACCTTCGAAATCTAGTTTGAGGTATCTAAATGGTCCTTGCATTTATTTCCAGAAATCATCAAAACTAGTAGAGAAGGACCTATACGTTCTTTTCACCGACCTTTTGATGCTGCAACGTTCTAAAATGGAGTCCCTGGATCAAAAGTTATGGCTTCCAAAAGTTGGCCGATTTTTGGAAAATTGCCAATTTTCGAATTAGGACTTAATGTTTGAATTTCAAATTGTAATTTTTGGCGCCTAACCACCAAAACTCTGATCTCAAATGTTATTTTTGGCTCCAAACCAGAAAGGGGCTATTTATGGGAAAGTTTATGAGTTTTGTGTAACTTTTTGGGGAAAGAGTTTGCATGCTGTGAAAAGGGGGGGATTTTCTGTAATTTTGCATGTATCACAAAGCTCAATGATTTGATATTATTTGCATGTAATAGTTCCATATTTTTGAATAAAATATTATTCTCTATTTTGTGAGTGTTATTATGTGTCTCGGGTTCGCTCATCACTTCCTCAACATTAAAGCCAATATTAATTTAATGAAACCTTGCAATAAAAAGTGATGACATCTTTCTCTTTTGATTCTTATAATTAATTAATTTTTTTTTGATAGTTTTACAAAATTAGTTTACATATTTCTTGTCAAATCTCTTTTAAAATTGAAAATTATTGAGAATTATTGGGACTTTTGTACTTGAAATTTTTGAAATTAGATTTAAGTATGTTTAATTAAATTATATATGCAACCAAATAAAATGGATGCTTTATTTATTATAGAATTATTGTAACTTGGAAGCTAATGCATTATTTTAAAACATTCAATGATTCAATATCAAACATTCAATAATAATTTTATAGATCATCTATGCACAAAAATAGTTCTCCTATTTATATTGGCCAAAACATTACATTTGAATGTTGATCTATTTAATGTTTAAGATTAGTGTAGAAAACCAAGATCATGGAATAAACTAACAAGCACACAAATTGCAATGAAATTGACTAGTTTGTATTAGCAAATGAGGCGGGTATAAATATAGTTGTTAGGTACCTAAATCTCCATGAAAAGAGAATATGAATCCTATACATGGAGTTGTCACGAGTAACCTACCACAAACATTGCATCGACACCTCTCAAAGAAACCCAACATTGAGACCTCTCAAAACAACCCAACTACTTTGACAAGTTCAAATTAACATGTGTCAATATGGCTAAGTAGGCTTAAATACAAATGTGTATTCCTATAGATTAAACGTATACACTAACACCCCCCTTAAGCATAGCTTAGGTGAGTATTATGAAAAATGGGTCCCGACTATAAGCCTAGTGAGGTGCCCATGTACAATGAAAAAGAAACATGAGTCCCAACCATGAAGCCTGATAAGGTACTCAAGTACAATGCAAACACTCAATATCAGAGAAAGATAGAAAACTCAGTGAGAAAAAACTACCCTCCAAAAGAGATAAGAAAGAAAGGCCTAGAAAGGCCCCCAAAAGATGATGTTGATGCCGATGTAGAGATGAAGAACTCCTAAAGCATGAAATAGTTGTAAATTCTGCCCTTCCCTTAATTCTAAGAGAAATAAGCAAACTAATTAGAATTTGTAGTGTGCAAGGAATTTGATCCAAAAAATGTACAAGATTCTAAAAAAAGGATGTGCATTAATGGTGCATACGAATGAGAAGAGAATCTGAAAGATTCATTGTTGTGATTGTTACAACCCCACATTCCACCTTATAGATTAGTGTGAGTACAATTTTCACAATTTCCCTTGATATGTCACACACATTCAATTATATAACACTTTATCAGTGCATTTACAAGCATATATGCTATTGGTGTTCAACAAATTGCTAGACCGAACCAACTGAGTTGAGTTGTAAAGTAACACTGGGCTCTGAAGTCCCATTTTGAGTGTTCTCCTCACTTGATTTAAAGTGTGAAAAATGAAGTTGCAATTGAAGTGACAAACCTTTGCTATTGTGAAAATGTTTCGACTTTGTGATTCTCAAATTAGGGTTGTTGTGGCCATGAACTCAATCATTTTGTCAGAACAAATGAGTTGATACATAGAGAGATGATTCCTTAATAATCTGGGAATGAAAAACACATTGTGTACAAATCCATTACCTAATTTTACAGCTCCCTTACCACATAAATTATAATAGATATCATCCATTAGTATTTTGAAGGCGTTGCATTGTTTGATTGTTGCAAACACCTCTTTACAGTAAGGTGACATGTGATCCATTGCACATGAACTAAGAATCCATTTGTTGACTTTTGATTTTGAAGGTTCCATGGAATTATCCCTTTACCTCCTAAAGCTTTCTTCCTCAATTTTGAAAATTATACTGCTAATTGAACTAAAATGTTTGTCTAAACTTTTTTTAAGTAGGAGGTGACACAAACCCTCTCCACCTAATTTAATTTCAACACCAAAAAAATTTCAATTCACTATGAATTTCAAACACAAGTATGAAAAACTACAACATGCAACTGCATTAAAATGGAAATATGCAATTACAAATAATAGTCTCATTGAGACTATGGGTGCCACATATTCTTTACAACATCATAGAATTCATTACAAAAATTCACAACATTCCATAGACCTCTATGTGCTTTTCAAGCACTAAACCAACCCACATGCACACTCTGCCTACTCCCTCAATAATGGCTGCACAAAATTCTTGAAGCTCTACACTTTGCTGTACTTCTCCTTAGAGAAAAATCTTTTAGTTGTATTTCTGTCTTTGAAAACTAACTTCAAAATGTAAATGAATTATCTTTTATTACCAACTTTTCAAATCTGCCAGAATGAAATGAAATTCAATTTCATTTCCATTTCAACTCAAAAATCATCTTTCCCAAAAAGTCCAAGGAGAGAATTTCTAAATTGAAATTCAAAGAAATCAAAAACCAAACTTCTCACTTGTGCAAGCAACCAGTCTCACACACACTTTACCGGCAGTTTCCAAAATTGAACTCACTCGTCAAAGTTGCCAATTTGATCAGATGGGCACCCACTTTGATAGTCCCTATTTTTAGGGATTTGTGGAAGTTGAGATTTTATTTTAAATTAAAATCTTAAAA
This sequence comes from Sequoia sempervirens, assembly GCA_007258455.2. Taxonomy (NCBI): domain Eukaryota; kingdom Viridiplantae; phylum Streptophyta; class Pinopsida; order Cupressales; family Cupressaceae; genus Sequoia; species Sequoia sempervirens. The sequence continues at coordinate 465,193,325 of VDFB02270651.1, read as the reverse complement.
ATCACCTTTAACTTGCAAAAATCTAAATTTTGAATTTTTGCACTTCCATTTCCTTTGCAACACCTGTTTTTTCGGGTATAATCATTCAACGTGAATTGTTAATGTAATTTAATTTAAAATTACATTATTACATTAATTACAAATATTTGTGGCAACCATTTATTGAAAACAAAACTAAACTAAAATAATAATTTTATTTTTTTTGGTTGATGCAAGATTGCACGAGCCCGTGGATGCTCCTGCATCAGACACCCACAGTAGGAAGAAAATGTTCTATGAGCGAAGCTCATGAACATTTGAATATGCTATGTTCACGTTGGATCCACTTCTCAACCTCATCATTGTGAACATTTTGTTTTCCCTTTTCCTGCAATATGCTATCTCTTCTCTCCTTCATTCTTCCCCTCTTTCTGCCTTTGTTCACAAAATTCAACTCCCACCATTCTGCACTATGCAATTTTGGAAAACAATAATTAACATCCTTCTCTTCATTAAAACAAATGAAATCATGTGTTACCTCCCTTTTTTTTTGCTGCTACAACAATTTTTTTCATCATCAACACCTACACACAAATCAATATTGACGAATTCATGGAAATCAATGAATTCTATCTGCACATCTTTCTCAACTATTTCTCCTTCACCCTCTTCTTCTTCTCTGTCAAAAAAATTCATCATACCTTGTTGTATTTCATCTTGTAACATGTTATTTCTGCACCTTACCATCTCTCTTTCCTCACTTCCTTTTACCATTTCACCCTCACAAAAATCAGCTTCGTTAGAAACATTGAATTTTTTTGATAAATCAACAATTACCTCTATTTCCTTCTCCTTTCTTGTTGCTGAAAATTTTCCTCCTTCAAATAGGCACGTATCAGCTGCAACCTCTTTAATTTCATCATCTTCTTCTATAATTTCTCCTTGAAATAATTTTTCTATTTTTCTTATCTCCTCTTTCAACAGGAGACTATCTTCTTCTTCATTATTCCTTTTGTCAAATCTAGGACTATCCAAAGCCACTTTTGAAATTACTCTAACTTCATCCAAAGATTCATCTACTTCTTTTGCATGTAAATAATTACTAACATAATTAAATGATACCTCTTTTTCTACTATTGTATTCTTCTCATTTTCGCCACTTTCTTTGTCTTTGCTAGTTCCTGCAAACAAAACATTTTTAGATGAAACAAAATCTTTAAAATTACCATTAAATTTACGATCTGCAGTGACTATTTTCTCTTCTTTCTTTCTCCATCCTTCCTTTATTTTTCTCTTCTTTTTGCTGTCCTCTTTCAACAAAACATTCTTCATCCCAAATCTCTCTTCTCATATTCCCACTTTCTCCTTAATCAACTTTTCCAATAAATCTACTTGAGCCTGAAACTTTTCAAATTCTTCACGGTAATTCTTATTTTCCACTTCTTCCCAATAATTTTCCCAAAATAAAATTCTTGCAGGCCTCCTCATGATCCATCCCATCCTCTCTGGTATAGACTGTCTCACGTCTAGCGATCTGTCTACACAAAAATCACACACACCACAAGTCCTGATGCAAACTGCCTCACATTCGGCGCTCTCCCTGCACACTCAAGAACTCCTGCTCTGATACCACTAAAGCAGGGAGGGGGTGACACAAAACCCTCTCTGCTAATTTAATTTCAACACAAACACAAATTCTCAATTCACTGTGAATTTCAACACAAGTATGAAAGAAACTGCAACATGCAACTTGCATTAAAATGAAAAATCTGCAATTACAAAATAATAAAGTCTCATTGAGACTATGGGTGCCACATATGCCCTTTACAACATCATATAATTCATTACAAAAATCTGCAACATTCCATAGAATTTATGTGCTTCTCAAGCACTACAACCAACCGACATGCACACTTTGTCACTCTTCAACAATGGCTGCAAATAAATTATTGAAGCCTTCACACTTTGCTGCAATTTCTCCTTAGAGAATATCCATACCCAAATTATGAGTTTCCTCAACTTTGAAAAATAACTTCAAAATGTAAATGAATTATCTTTTATTACCAACTTTCCAAATCTTCCAGAATGAAATGAAATTCAATTTCATTTCCATTTCAACTCAAAAATCATCTTTCCCAAAAATCCAAGGAGAGAATTTCTAAATTGAAATTCAAAGAAATCAAAAATCAAACTTCTCACTTGTGCAAGCAACCAGTCTCACACACACTTTACCGACAGTTTCCAAAATTGAACTCACTCATCAAAGTTGCCAATTTGATCAGATGGGTACCCACTTTGATAGTCCCTATTTTTTAGGGATTTGTGGAAGTTGAGATTTTATTTTAAATTAAAGTCTTAAAAATTGCCTTTAACTTGCAAAAATCCAAATTTTGAATTTTTGCACTTCCATTTCCTTTGCAACACCTACTTTTTGATTCAACATGAATTGTTAATGTAATTTAATTTAAAATTACATTATTACATTAATTACAAATATTTGTGGCAATCATTTATTGGAAACCAAAAGAAATTAAAATATTTCTTTTTTTGTTGATGCAAGATTGCA